>CAJHNH020001090.1:0-532500 GCA_905116865.2 Candidula unifasciata
TCGTCCACATTTGGACTTGAGTTGTGTTCCAGAACCTGACTGTTGCGTGCAAATCTGTTTTACAAATATATTTAATTGTACGCGGACTGTTGGTTCCTTGCTTCTCAGGCAAATGAATTCTGACTTTGAAGGAAGCCAACAGTAAGTCGACTCTTACGACATGCTTGTAGCGAAGACAGTGGGTGTATTGTTGTTTTGATGTCAACTTCAAGCTGAGTCCTAAAAGACTGGTCAATTTTTAAAGCATCCTTCTAGCTACTGACCATTGACCAAGGATGTTTTAAAAAAAGATCCTACATACGCGTAATACTTACGGATACCCTGTTAAAAGTTAGTTGTCAGGTTGTGTTTGCTTTTTTTTTTTTTTCAGTACGTTGCAGAACCAACCCAAGCATTTTTTAGCTGTTGTTGTTTTCTAGGCAAATTGACGTGCAGCTGTTTATCACTTTTGTCAGAAAAAAGGAGCAGAGAATCACCAAGCAGGTACTAAAATGGGAAATAAAAGGTCTGGGCCAGCAAGGACGTCTAAAAGAAACCCTAAAACGAACTTTGATGAGAGAGGCTAAGGGTGCTGGACTGAATTCCATTCATGGTGTCGTAAGGATTGCACAGGATAGAATGGAACAGGGGAGTAGACTGCCAGACCTATGGGACATATAATGACACAACAGGACGACGATGATGATGATGATGATACGAAGGTGTGTGTAATCTCTACCTGATTTGCCAACCCCTTTGGAGCCGAGGACACTGATACGAAGATTTGCGTATTCTGTCTTCATTGTGCCTGCAAAAAAACACATAAAACCAACAATGATGTAAACCAACAAGGATGTAAACCAACAAGGATGTAAACCAACAAGGATGTAAACCAACAATGATGTAAACCAACAATGATGTAAACCATCAATGATGTAAACGAACAAAGTTGTAAACCAACAATGATGTGAACCAACAATGATGTAAACCATCAATGATGTAAACCAACAAGGATGTAAACCAACAATGATGTAAACCAACAATGATGTAAACCAACAATGATGTAAACCATCAATGATGTAAACCGACAATGATGTAAACCAACAATGATGTAAACCAACAATGATGTAAACCAACAATGATGTAAACCAACAATGATGTAAACCATCAATGATGTAAACCAACAATGGTGTAAACCAACAATGGTGTAAACTAACAAGGATGTAAACCACCGAGGATGTAAACCAACAATGATGTAAACCATCAATGATGTAAACCAACAAGGATGTAAACCAACAATGATGTAAACCAACAAGGATGTAAACCATCAATGATGTAAACCAACAAGGATGTAGAAGATATGTGATGTAAACCAACAAGGATGTAAACAAACAATGATGTAAACCATCAATGATGTAAACCAACAATGATGTAAACCAACAATGATGTAAACCAACAAGGATGTAAACCAACAATGATGTAAACCATCAATGATGTAAACCAACAATGATGTAAACCAACAATGATGTAAACCAACAATGATGTAAACCAACAATGATGTAAACCATCAATGATGTAAACCGACAATGATGTAAACCAACAATGATGTAAACCAACAATGATGTAAACCAACAATGATGTAAACCAACAATGGTGTAAACCAACAATGGTGTAAACTAACAAGGATGTAAACCACCGAGGATGTAAACCAACAATGATGTAAACAAACAATGATGTAAACCAACAATGATGTAAACCATCAAGGATGTAAACCAACAATGATGTAAACCAACAATGATGTAAACCATCAATGATGTAAACCAAAAAGGCTGTAAACCAACAAGGATGTAAACCATCAATGATGTAAACCAACAAGGCTGTAAAATAACAAAATGACACTGGTCAGAAGCAATATAAAGTAACATAACACTACAAAAATAATAGTATTTAAACAACAGTGAATTTACCACGCAAACCCCTTGCTATGAGAACTAATATGTAACATCAACATAAAAGTATCATAAATAAAACATAAATTTATTGAACTTTGCCTTCTCAGTGTGGGTTCCCGGACCTCATTGTGGAGAAAATAAAAATGCACCCACTGCCTCCCCAACAAGCATGACGTAGGAGACAACTAAATGGGGGCATCCTACAAAGTCAGAGTGCATGTGCCGGAACAGCAAGGAACAACCAGTTGCACACACAAAAGCCAGTAAAACAGATTTACACGTAAAACTCCAAAAGGCCGAACAACAAAGGCTATCATCTGGAGCTTACAGCCGATTAACAAAGAAGCAGAAGAAGAAAAAGAAGTAGTATACTTTGCCCTCAGTTAAGGTTTCTGAGGCTAAAACAGTTCTCAACTGTGTGTGTGTGTGCGCGCGCGCTATGCCTTACCTAAGCCTTTCTAAATTATTATGCATCCTATGTAACTTAAACTCTGGACTAGTCCATTTTCGAATCGCCCCCTTTACCAATTAAATCCCCGTCCCCCTTCCACCCCCAACAATCAAATTGTTTTGAAAAAAAAAGGCCGGGCTCTGCCATGACTTGACCCCATGACCTTCGGATCCGCAGGCGAGTATCTACCGACTCCCAAACAGAAGAGAAGCAGAGTCGCAACCAAATTTATTAGCAACAAGAGAATAAGAAACAGTTTTACAAAACAGATTTATTTACAACAATAAAAACAAAAAAGGTAGGAGTGTGTAGGCGCTTTCAATTTCCGGAAATCACAGATTCGTCACTGTTCCCTGATTGAGAGAACTTAATCCATTAATAACATGCTCCCGTTGTCTGGAACCAGAATGCTAAACCTGGACACAGCCATTATACAGGCTCTGATAAATGCATAGTGTTTTATTTACAAGCTGCTGCACAGGTTTGTAAAATACTAGGATTAACTTACAATTGTCAGTCACTGCGATATTCAATGCGGGGCCATGTTTGTGATTCATTGCTGGGTCCGGATGAATGATAAGGTGTTCAAGGTCGTCTTGGTGGTATTTACCTTGACAAGGCGGTAAGGAGTGGGGCATGTTGCCGGCGTATTGTTGTTAGACATGTTATCCTACTAAAAGGAGTGTTCCTTCTTCTTTTTCTGCTTTTTCTTCTTCGTCCTCCTCCTCTTCGCTATTTTCATCATCAACTTCTTCTTCTTCTTCTTCCTCTTCGCCATTCTCATCATCATCATCTTCTTTTTCTTCTTCTTCTTCTTCTTCTTCTTCTTCTTCTTCTTCTTCTTCTTCTTCTTCTTCTTCTTCTTCTTCTTCTTCTTCTTCTTCTTCTTCTTCTTCTTCTTGATCTTTTTTATCTTATTCTATTCTGCTTCTTTACTCCTACTTCTTGTCGTAATTTTTCTGCTTCTCCCCACCCCCCTCATTCTTCTTCTTCTTCTTCTTCTGCTGTTGCTGCTTCCATAAAGCGTCGCATAGAGGAGTTAGATGTATTTTCCTGTCTTTTGCTGGTTGCGTAGCTTGTGTTAATGTTATTCTGCGTTTCCTATAGTATCTCTTTTACTCCCTCCACCCATCACTGTCTTTGTCGGCCTCTTGACTTGTAGCCAGTTGTTTTTATATTGTGCACCCTAGCTGCTGGCTGATTTTGTTCCATCCTGAATTGATGACCGAACCATTCGACTCTTTGTAGTTCTGTTATATCAATCATGCGTTTGTTCAAAATTATATATTGGACAGCATTCTATTTTCCTTAGGAATTGACTTCCTGTCTAGAGATTAGAACTTTTGCATGTTAAAACTGTTGCACAAATTAGAACGTTGTGACATCATTTGACTTACATTTGTGCGTGTGTGTGTGTGTGTGTGTGTGTGTGTGTGTGTGTGTGTCTGATCGTTTTCTGCTATCAGTCTTCTATTAATAAACTCTAGTAATGAGTGTTTTATTTGCGTTCGTTGTTAGTTTCCTAGAAAAACCCAAATGTATTGTACACCTCAGGTGTTCCCTAACATCCAGGATCATGTAACTTGATCATCGTATCCACCTGTAGTATCATAGATCCTGTACAACAGTAATCACTGGCGTAGGAGGGTGTGGATTCCGTCCCAGGTAATTCAGATGTGAGAGGTAACGAGCAGGCTGATAGATTAGCTGCTGCCTCTCTTCTGAGCGGCAAGTTATCATGTGATAAAGCGGATATGGTGAAGATTCTATGAGATCAAATGAGTAGTGAATGACAATATGGGGGGAAAAGTATGTTTTAAAGTAAAAATAAATGTTCGGGGAGGAAGGGGCGATGAACCAGGAAACTGTGCGCACCAGATGCCTCCAGACATTGCCAGGCCGCTGCTGAAGAATCATATAGCCTGTAAACCTGAGGTATAACTTATACACTAGTAATTGTACATATAATTATTGCATGTAGTACCATATGACTTATACACATGTGGTGTAATATAAGCTAAACATCTGTAGTATCATATAACCTGTACACTTGTAGTATCATATAACCTGTACACTTGTAGTATCATATAACCTGTACACGTGTAGTATCATATAACCTGTACACGTGTAGTATCATATAACCTGTACACGTGTAGTATCATATAACCTGTACACGTGTAGTATCATATAACCTGTACACGTGTAGTATCATATAACCTGTACACGTGTAGTATCATATAACCTGTACACTTGTAGTATCATATAACCTGTACACTTGTAGTATCATATAACCTGTACACTTGTAGTATCATATAACCTGTACACGTGTAGTATCATATAACCTGTACACGTGTAGTATCATATAACCTGTACACGTGTAGTATCATATAACCTGTACACTTGTAGTATCATATAACCTGTACACTTGTAGTATCATATAACCTGTACACTTGTAGTATCATATAACCTGTACACTTGTAGTATCATATAACCTGTACACGTGTAGTATCATATAACCTGTACACGTGTAGTATCATATAACCTGTACACTTGTAGTATCATATAAACTGTACACGTGTAGTATCATATAACCTGTACACGTGTAGTATCATATAACCTGTACACTTGTAGTATCATATAACCTGTACACGTGTAGTATCATATAACCTGTACACTTGTAGTATCATATAACCTGTACACGTGTAGTATCATATAACCTGTACACGTGTAGTATCATATAACCTGTACACGTGTAGTATCATATAACCTGTACACTTGTAGCATCATATAACCTGTACACGTGTAGTATCATATAACCTGTACACTTGTAGTATCATATAACCTGTACACGTGTAGTATCATATAACCTGTACACTTGTAGTATCATATAACCTGTGAACATGTAGTATCATATAACCTGTACACGTGTAGTATCATATAACTTGTGAACATGTAGTATCATATAACCTGTACACGTGTAGTATCATATAACCTGTGAACATGTAGTATCATATAACCTGTACACTTGTAGTATCATATAACCTGTACACGTGTAGTATCATATAACCTGTGCACATGCAGCATCACAAATACCGTTCACATCTGTAGTATCATTTCTCTGTACATCTGTAGTATCATTGCTCTGTACATATGTAGTATCATTGCTCTGTACATCTGTAGTATCATTGCTCTGTACATCTGTAGTATCATTGCTCTGTACATGTGTAGTATCATTGCTCTGTACATCTGTAGTATCATTGCTCTGTACATGTGTAGTATCATTGCTCTGTACATCTGTAGTATCATTGCTCTGTACATGTG
This sequence comes from Candidula unifasciata, assembly GCA_905116865.2. NCBI lineage: Eukaryota > Metazoa > Mollusca > Gastropoda > Stylommatophora > Geomitridae > Candidula > Candidula unifasciata. The sequence continues at coordinate 5,704 of CAJHNH020001090.1, forward strand.
TAGTATCAAAAATTATGTACACCTATCGTATCGTATAGCCTGTATACCTGTAGCACCATAAAACATGTACAGCTGAAGTATCATAAAACCTGTACACATGTAGCATCACATATTACCTGAACATCTCTAGTATCATTGCCCTGTACACATATTGTATCATAAAACATGTACATTTGAAGTATCATATAACCCCTACACTTGTGGAGTCTCCACACCCATGGTATCAAACATGAGTCATAAATTTTGCTAGTCAGTTACTGGAGCAATTAGGCAACACAAGGCCACGTTGATTTCAGAAGATAACAAAGGCCACAAAACAGAAAGGTCGGTAAGCTTTCAGATCTGTGGCCTGATGACACTGTAATCCAATCGTCTCCCGCTGACAGGTCGTCGATCTAATTTGTACGCACTTTAAAAAAAAAACTTACATTAAGGCCGAAAATTGGGTGGGGAGAGGGGGAGGGGCACAATACATTACAACAGAGATTTGTAACATTTTCTATGTGACGCCTCCTTGAATATATAACAAGACTTCCACGCCCCCCCCCCCCCCACACACACACACATACACACATACACGCACTTACGCGCGCACACACACACACTTTTAAAATGTGATTAAAAAGAGAACAAAAGGAGAAATCCCAAGCAGTATTAACAAAAACTTGGAGAAAAAGATCCACATAAATCAAAGTGTCAACTAAAATACAAGACATAAAGCACAGATAATTGGCAATTTAGTCTCCGAATGTAAATGTGATGGGTGACAATTGTTTCTTGATGATATTTACAATTTTTGTGTTGAAAAATAGCTCAAGGAAGATCACTTTCCACATCAAGCTAGCAACGCCGTTTTGTTTTTATGGATGCTAGTTTAAAATGTGTTATGAAAATGTGGAAACAATATTAGTATAACAGATTATACAAGTTTAAGCGCACTTAGTGTCAAAACTGCTTGACACCCCCACCATCTTGAAATGTCCTTGTCCTCCCACCGCCTGAGGTGCGCGACTCCCAGGTTGAGAATCACTGCATTGCAACGTCAGACTCATATTTTAGAAGTGTTGATATTTACAAGGTGAGCAAAATAAAGGATCCTTTTTACACCAGGCATATGATGATAAATTCATTGTTAATTCGTGATTTTTCGCGCGGATTAACCCATTCAGTAATCACATTCTTGGGGCTTTGCCAACACGATTCTAACTGAGAGATTCTTCCTATTCCAGCTGCAGGGGAATTGACAACTGACCACTTTGTTTTTGATTTCGGCAATCCCTTTGAGAGCTGACAATCGAGAGGTATGGAAATTGCTGATTGTGATATTTGCCTGCTAAAATAACACATGGCTAAAAAAAAGGTACAGTTTACAAAAGTCACTCCATCTCTTCGGAGCGTGATTTCGTCGGGATTTCCCGGGACACTCCTATACTCTAGAGGTGTCACGTGTTCCTCTTTTTTTCAAAGTTTCAAGCGACTCCAACACCGATGACGGCCACCGACAACGAACGTAAAAATACCCCCAAAAAATGATTGAATACCCGAAACCTTTAGCACCCCCCCCCCCCCCCCCCCCCCCCCCCCCCCCCCCCCCCCCCCCCCCCCCACCCCCCCCCCCCCTCAAGACCAGTACTTTTTCCATTTTCCATGTACACAGTTAGTCTCCCCAATTTACACAGTATATGACCCTTCATTCATACTTCCGCAGGCGCGTCTACATTAGGGGGGTGTCACTCTGCCTGTCTGTCTGTCTGTCTTTCTAGTCACATAACTGCTGAGTGACCTGGATATTTCCAACCGGCACTAACCCTCACAAGCTCTCCCCCCACCCCCAGCCATAGAGCCTGCAACGTACCCGCATCGTCGCAAAACTATTCTCAACCTTTCGTTTTTATTTTCTTTCGGGCCCTCAAAAGGGGCTCCAGGCGATGATCCTGACGGGAACCGCGCACTAACGAGTCCTGAAAAGGACCGACACTCGGAGGGGGTATACATTTTACAGCGTCTACTAGCACAGAGTCAAGCGGCTATGGCGTTGCGAACGCGCTTCGTAATGCCAGGGTGCCGGATTCGATAGCAGCTGCGGGCCCTGCGCCTTGCATTGGTTTCGACAGTGGTATCGAGAAGCTGACCGCCCAGAAAGCAATGGCAAACTAATACACGTAAATTTGCCCAGAAAAAACAAGAACAGCACACAAGTGCTGGGGTTGGTTCTGCAACGTTCTGTGAAGGATACGCAACTAACTTAACTGGCACAGAAGTCGAAAAAAAATATCAGAGTGGTTAACCGTGATACGAGTTATTCCTTGTATGTCCCCGACTCCCTCGTATGCACGTCACCGGTCGCACACGAAAGTTGTGCCAGGACAGTGATACCCTAATCTTTTCCACAACGTGGATCTCCAACCCCTGTCCGAAAGCCATGCGAAGTATTAGGAAAAGGGCACCGCAAAAATCGAACCTTGGTACTTGGATGACAGTAAAAAATGACATGAATTCACAAACATCTAGTCGAATTCACGAACCTCTAGTCGAATTCACGAACCTCTAGTCGAATTCACGAACTTCTAGTCGAATTCAAAAACCGTTGGTCGAATTCACGAACCTCTAGTGCAAGTCACGAACCTCTAGTCCAATTCACGAACCTCTAGTCGAATTCAAGAACCTCTTGTCGAATTCACGAACCTATAGTCGAAATCATAAACCTGAAGTGAAATTCACAAATCTCTACTGGCACCTCTTCTTTAAGATGATTCGAATACCCGTCCCACCAGGTCACGTGATAAACAAACAGGCCCGCCAGTGCGAATCCTGGCTTCCTTATCTCACAATAATAAACAATAATGTCAAATATGGACCAAAATATGACGCCTGAGTGAACTTCAGACGATTCCGTTCATGGTCGAGTAAGTTCAGATACAGCAACAGGTTATGTTTACATGTGTCAGCTTTTCTATCCAGCCTTGTTTATACATTCACGTTTCTTGTGGGTTTGCCGCGGTCTGTTTACAAGGAAATACCAAAAACCGATGCAAGAAACATTCGTAGCCTTGACCTAAAACAATATACTCTCCTATACAAATGCCCCAAATACATTAACTAGTGCCTCTGCAGGATAAAGAGGATTAAAAAGTATATACACTCACTAAAGGGAAGCTTTTGAGGAGAATTTGAATTCTAGTAAATCCAGAAGTGAAGAAAAGACGTTGGTGCTGGAGCTCAGAAAACCTGAGAATAATTTTCCTAGAATATATTAAGCTGAACCTCACAGGTTAGGTTAGTTGTGTATCCTTTACAGGACGTTGCAGAACCAGCCCCAACAGCCCCTGACTGTTGTGTGGTTTTTCTAGGCAAATTTACGTCCAGTAAGTTGCCATTGCCTCTGGACGGTCGGTTTTCTTGATAACACTGTCGAAACCAATGCAAGGCGCATGGCCCGCAGCTGGGATCGAACCCGGCTGCCCGGCATTACGAAGCGTTCGCATCGACTTAGCCCCAGAGCCGACATCCTCCGAATAACGGTCACAAATTATGGAAGCCGAAAGTATACCCTAACAGGACCTCAGTCACATGTAAACTGCGGACCTCTTCCGGCGACTACGCAGCATACTGCGGAAAAGCTTCCGCCGAGTTAAAGTCACTGCAGAGAGTATCTCCCGCACCGCTACGCGCGGCACGGAGCGGTGCTAAACTAGATGGCTAGGACTCACGAGCAGCAGCTACCGCATCTCATGCAGCTTCCTCCATTTTATTTGCACGTGAGTCCCAGCCATCTAGTTTAGCCCCGCCCTGTGTAGCGGCGCGGCAGCGCGGTGTGCTGTGTAGTCACCGGAAGGTGTCCGCAATTTACATGGGACCGAGGCCTTGTTAGGGTATAGTTTCGGCTTCCATAATTTGGGACCGTTATTCGGAGAATAGCCGAAGAGGAGTACATAGAGGGAGCCACAATTCAATGGCAAAAGATGTGCCGATTGGGTATGACTTGGTTAAGGACCTATTCTCCATTTGGGCATACCGGGCAGAAGTGGAAGATGTGCTATCGCATGTGTTTCTTCAGAAACACCTAGCGCTTCACCTGTCCCAAAGCAAGACCCAGTATGCAGGTTGGCGTACACGGAAGTGCAGCCTGTAGCAGACAGATTTAAACATTTCACCAAGGACACATGACGTCTGCTTAATCAACAGAGAAGAGGCCTGATCAGTCGTTTTACTCTTTTGGGGCTACTGAAGAGGAGATCGGAGCATCTATGGATCTGTCCGGAGTGCTGTGATGATAGATCCTCACTAATGACTAATCACTGTCCCCTGTTAGTTTCTCCTTTGTGCTTATTCCCTTTTCTGATTCATCTTTCACGGGATTCCCCTGTAGCAACCATTATGTTGTGCTCCTCATAAAGTAGGAGGTAAAGAAGGTGAGAGGATGGACTTCATTGCACCGGCTTTTATCTCACATGGCCCAGTCTCTCGCCACATAACAGCTAGCCGCCTGCCGAGAGTGTGGCACAGAACACGACCTTCGTAGCTCTGGTGACGATCATCAGGAATCTCCGTAAAAACTGCACTCGTGAACTAAACGGCGTCGCCGTGAAACGAACCCACGACCTTCAGAACGCGAGGCAAACGGCTTGTCCACTACGCCAGAGACTCCTGGGTAACACTGAAAGTCCTGTAAGGGAACGGTGGCAGTTGTGGGGTTGACCACATAAATGTTCGAGGGACATATTGTCTATACAACAAATAGAAATCTAATGTCATGTCAGATAAGCTTGTGGCACCAGACGAGTCTGTACTGGATGTACTTGTCTTTTGGATTCCTGTAAGCAGAGTTGTTCTTAAGGAACAAAGCCACTGTCTTCTTCTTCTATGTTTATCCGTCAAGCTGCGGTCAAAATGATATGTTGTGGTTTATAGCTAGGCTGCGATAATTGCGCCTCTCAACAAAGCTCTAAACATTGCCCTTTTCAACATAGTTGTGTAACGACCAGTGGGTCTATGCTTTCTCCTCTAAAATGTCCTGAACCCACAGTGGGGAAACACATTTTTGAATAATTAGTTCAACTTTAACTACATCAAAACTCAGTAAATTTCAAAAACGGAAAAAGAAAGGGGGAGGGGGGAATAAACGTTCTAAACCATTCAAGTAACAGAAAGTATTGTTAACGGCACTCATAGAAAGGAGTAGACCATTCAAGAGTTCACCTCTTATTAATCCACCTGTTGAGGAAACAGTTACGACCTTCCTCTCCTCCTACCTGGTCTCCGCGATCAGAAGCAAGCCACAAAGAAGGTTAATCCCACTCTGGGGTGTCGGCTCAACAAAGACATTAATCAGACACAATGCACAGATATAGCGCTGTGAGAACATTAGGTCTCAAACTGCAACTCAGCACAGTGGTTCTAAAAGTCGCCAGTCTAAGGCCCCCTCAAAATTATGTGTATGGCTTAGTAGCGGCTGGACGCTTCCTTACCAGCCCGACGGTCTAGGGTTTAAATCAAAGTTAAAATTGACTTTGGCTACGATATAAATAATGCGGACATAAATAATACATTGCACAATTTATTTTCCTTCATGTTTCGCAGTATCTCGTTGGGTGCATTACTGTAGAATTATATAAACATATAATGAAGCATAGGAAACATCCCCCCACCCCCTTCCCCGCTGAAATGGAGAAGATCTCACTGGCATGTCAGGCTGTACGACTCGCCACTAAAAGTTCAATATACCACGTGATGCAGAAGAATTCGGTTTTATTGATACGGCCTCGGCTAGTTTTTGGTAGACTTCTAATTACTGTGTGTTAAATAAGTCACTCGCTTGACTCTGGTCACGCAGTTTTTCAAGACTGTATATACTAGATGCCGGATGCGCCAAAGATGTTAAAAGGGTCCTTTCATTGCTTCTTTACTCAAGAAAACACTAAGTTAAATTACATTTGTGCCAGCCAACGTGGTCTATCGTTGCTGCAGACAGTTGTATTCAATGTCATAGTTTAGAAAATAAACAATGCAAAAGGTAAAGTTATGATACTTCTAGCTGTCAGCAACTGAACACATGAAGAAGCCTGTGAGCTGCACATTCTCTTCAGGACGTTCCAAACCAACCCGAGCGTTTATTGGCTAGTATTGTGTATTAACAGATGTTGGTCTAAGCTTCATTCCTTCCAATTTCAGTCCCAAGTCATTACTACCAAGTCCCAAGACAAGTTTCTGCTATCAAGAGTGCTTCCAAGTTGCGTCCTGAGTACAGACGCTTCATGTCTCAAGTCATTAGTAAGTCGTTCACGGGACATTTAGTTAAATTAGTTAGACCGAAGATCAATCAAAGATAGCGAAGATGTAAAACCGGAAATAGCACTAAACTACACATAAAAGTGGAAGAATTTGAATGTGAGAGCTTGATGAATCGATACATAATTTATTCTGTCCTGTTTTGTATGAAGATGTTTTTAAATGTGACATTGATCATGAGACCAACGTGACAGTGGCCGGCCGCAAAGAACAAATCGTACCAAGTCTTCGAAGCTGCAAGTCGCAATTCGAGTCGCGAATCACTTGGCAGAACCCTAAGTCGAAACGCAAGACGTCAATTATGCGACTCGGGTTAGGACCTCTGGGCGTAACTAGACAATATTACTTTTAGCAATTTTGATTTACTTACTTAACGACACGACGCTCATACCTTTGTCTCTCTCTTACACACGCACTTACATGGGGGGGGGGGAAGAGGAGGGGAAGCGAGGGGGGAAAAGGGGGCGGAGTTGTCCGTGAAGGTCGTGGTTTTGTTTTGCGACTGCGTCGTTCAGCTCATGGATGTAATTGTTACGAAGATCCCCAGGGATCGTCGCGCCTTGTGAAAAGCTTTTGGTAGACGGTTAGCCCTTTTGCGAAGAGAGGCCAAGCCATGTGAGATCAAACCCAGTAAAAGGAGGTCGACCTCTTGACTTTAACCTTTGTCAAAATCACAGCGATCTAATATCAAATCATCCGCAGCTGTCTTTGAACCCTGGCACGTCGGAACTATGAACTGCTTTCGCAACCCGTAACACACAGAGAAACCGCATACATCGACACGTCTCAGAAGGGAACCATGAACACAAAGAACTGAGAACCTCTCAACTAGAAGAATACCCATACATCCGCTTTGTCATCGGTCAAGGACATGTTATTCATAGTCTGCACTTCAGTGTTGACAACGTGTTGACCTAATACCCTTTGTTGGCACTCTGCTTCGGCAGACGTAATCCAGACCCAGAGGGGGAACCAAATCCCCCATATCATTACAACTTAACAGTGCTAGTGTTTCAGGTAACAACACCTGTGTGGGTTCTGGGGTCAAGTTCGAGAAAAGGCGAAGAGACCCAACACCTTTCAACAAGCTTGGCTTAAAATGGGACAAATTAACGATTACCTTGAAAATGTGTGGGACTGAAATCGCAGCTTAGTTGTAAACCACAGCGTGCGCCTTTTATTACAGTAGTAGTAGTAGTAGTAGTAGTAGTAGTAGTAGTAGTAGTAGTAGTAGTAGTAGTAGTAGTAGTAAGTAGTAGTAGTGGTGGTGGTGGTAGTAGTAGCAGCAGCAGCAGCATCAGTAGTAGTAGTAGTAGTAGTAGTAGTAGTAGTAGTAGTAGTAGTAGTAGTAGTAGTAGTAGTAGTAGTAGTAGTAGTAGTAGTAGTTGTTGTTGTTGTAGTAAGTAGAAGAAAAAGAAGATTAAGATGAAGAAGACTAAGAAAAACGAACCAACCAACGAACTTTCACTATTAAAGTGTCACAAATAGGGCACGCAGGCCCATCCTACATTCCGCTTTACCAAACACTCAATACCTGAATTTGTCTCCAGAGCCTAGGATCGCGAGTAGGGTGACCGATTGGGGAACAATGATCAAAATGAGCAATCGTAAACTGGACTTCAAAGGAGTCTCCGTGGCTCAGTGATCAAGCCGTCTACCTTATGCTCTGAAAGTTATGGGTTTGTTTCAGGGACTGTGTCACTGGTGCGTCCATGAAAATCGTCGCTGGGTCTGAGGAGTTCGTGCTTTGTGTGACAGTCTTAGCTAGTGGCGTTGCTGAGAGAGAGAGAAAAAGAGCGACAAAGAGATGAGAAAGAGATGAGAGAGGGCGAGGAACCATATGAGATACCATTCTGCTGCGATTAGGTCTTTCCTCTGGACTTGAGGCTTTATTAGAGTGAGAACCGCTGATCTGTTTATGGGTTTTTGAACCCTATTTTGTGTAAGAGAAAGAACAGACTACAGCACCTAATAACCATTTTGTAGAAAGCTTAGCTGGAATCTGATTTGTTTCACAGAAAAGAGCAGATATCGCAGTCTAGCTGTAAGCCCTAAGAGAATGTGCCAGCCTCCTCTTTAAAAAACAAAACGCGTGAAGAAAAGGAACATGGTCTTCCAGAGGATTCAATCTATTCATTTCTCATTCTGTAACATTACCTACCTAGACAGACACTTAGGTAAACAGTAGGGATTACAGACAAGCGGACATACATAAAGAACTGCAGGTAGGCAAGCAGGCAGACAGACATCACTCCAGGCAGACAAGTAAGTAGACAAACAGAACTTCGGGCAGACAAGCAGATAGACATATAGACCGACAAACAGAAAGACACATCGGTAGACAGACAGGGATGCCGACAGACGTACATACTGAAAGACAAAAGAACGGATAGAGGGCAAGTAGGTAGGGAGGTATGCCGGCTGACAGACAAATGGGTAGACAGAAAGACAAAGGGACAGACAGAAAAATAAATACCACAACTGTCTAACATAAAGTTAACGTGCTAACGAAACCAGTACAGATCAAACTGAAAGGCGAACCACTGTGTGCACTAATACTTTCTGTACACATTGAAACTGGCCTTCCTGGGACAGCCTGTCACCGAACATGTAGATTAAAATCTACTTGCACCGTGCACAGCAGTCCAGCCCTGGCTCTGTCAATGCGAACGTAAAGCTGCTAATAACTGTACTCGTGTGTGACAAGCAATCATAAAAACACGTGTGATGAATGAGGTAATACCTGTATCCCTCCCTGTGGGCGAACTGTCGTTCGGCATGAAAACATCACAAGTTACGGATAAACGTGCTTTAACGTTACGCTAGGTTACGAAATTTTGCTCGCGTTTACCAGCTGCAAACTCCATAAACAAGTACTGGTTGTTCGTCCACCTCTGGAGGTTAGTCTTGTTTAAGAACCTGAGTGTGGCGTGCACATCGATCTGGTTTATTTGGATGCAGACTCTTGGTTCCATACTTCTCAATTAAGTGCACTCCGACTTCAAAGAAGAAGAAGAAGAAGAAGAAGAAGAAGAAGAAAGAAAGAAAGAAAGAAAGAAAGAAAGAAAGAAAGAAAGAAAGAAAGAAAGAAAGAAAGAAAGAAAGAAAGAAAGAAAGAAAGAAAGAAAGAAAGAAAGAAAGAAAGAAAGAAAGAAAGAAAGAAGAAAGAAAGAAAGAAAGAAAAAAAGAAAGACAGACAGACAGACAGAAAGAAAAAGTAAAAGAAGCAGTAACAGAAGCAGTTTGGTTGTAGGTTCGGCCATGACAGCAGAAATGTTGGACGGGAGAAGAGACGGGGAAACCAAGAAACAAACAAAACAAAAACAAAGGTGGGGGAGAGAAAGGGGTGCGGGAGGGGGGGGGGGCGAAGTAACTGACTAATTTTGCCTCATGGCGTGAAAGAACAAATATATCAGAAATCATCGACAGAAGGTAAACAAGAGGTCTGTTGACAATTGTGGTGATCAACGCTACTGCGTAAGGACTACAATAATATTCACGAGTTTTTTTTTAATGGAAGGGGGGGGGGGGGGACATTTGTACGAAGGCAAGTTTTTTTCACTGTTTTTAAAAAATGCGTCTGTAATAACTGCTATTAAATTTATAATCTTTAATTAGATTGCTTAAATTAATGAATGAATGTCGACTTAATGAATTGAAAAATCAATCAGTTAATTATGAATTGACATGACTGCACTTGGGACATTTTCACACGCGCTCTGTTTTCCTCGTCGATAGCCAACGGAGAGTCAGCATGCTAATAGTACCAGTTACGTGAAAGCGTGGAGCTTCACGCCTCGCCAGCAGTATGTTAAGAAACTTCCTTCACATTTGACTTTACCTATTGTAATCTTGTTCTTGTAGTGCTCTGACGGGATCCTTTTGTCTACATTCCACAACAATCAGGTGCCGTCTCCATATGGATGGTTAGCTGCAATGGATCTCCAACACGATCTGTCCCTTGTCCTGGTTGTACACTCAGACTGCTGCCCGTCCATCTCTTGATGTTGTCCTCCCACTTGTACCGTTGCCCACCTCCTTCTCTCTTGCCTTCGATGTTTCCCTCCAGTATGGTTTTTTTAAAAGTATGTTTTTTTTTTAAATGTGATCAAAGTATATAAAATCTTATGATTTTTGTTTTTTCCCCCACAGTAATTATGTTTTCACATGTAGCCTTTCCATAACTTCTGTACTAGATTGACTTGCTTCCATGAAATACGACCTATTCTTCTGTATACCCACATCTCTAGAGATTCAGTTTGATTTTCTAGTTGCTTGTTCCTTGTCCAACTTTCTGAATCTTATCGAAGGACTGAATATACATAACCTTCCCCATACGAGACTTCAACTTGAAGGTGTGACACCCAGTGACTCAAAAAGACACTACACGCATGGCACTCCGGTGGAAGCATATCACAAACACCCTGCTACAGAACAATTATTGGGACACAACTAAAATTTCTCCTGCAGTCCTATGTGGGCGTGGGGCGTGTAGCAGGGGTGCAACAATAAAGAAAGCCGGAGATGTTGGTGTCTCTTACAAATTGTTTATTCATCATCAGGTACCTTGCCGACTGGCGTGGGCGATCATGCCTCTCCATAATCTACGATCTCTTGCAGCATGTATCAGTTCGTGTGCCGACCCACCTCCATGTCATGCAACAAGACTGTCAAGATTCTTCTCTCGTTGTCTTCCTCTATCCCTCCTTCCACAAATCTTTCCAGTGGTCACAACATGTTCTATTTTCCCTTTTCTCATAACATGACCTTGTTTAATAATGAGAATAATTAATGATTAATTTATTTATGAGAATAATGATAATAATAATAATAGTAAGTTGCGTATCCTTTACCGAACGTTGCAGATCCAACTCTAGAATTTTTTTGGATGAGGTTTTTCTAGGCAAATTTTACGTTCAGTGGTTTGCCACTGCTTACTGAACGGTCAGCTCTAGGTACTACTGTTGAAACCAACGTACGACAAATCGTCCGAAGCTGGGATCAAACCAGACACACAGGCATTACGAAGCTCGTTCGCAACACCTAAGCCACAGAAAACGACAACAGCAACAATAATAATAATAGTGTGCTGAATGGGCAACAAATATAATTCACATACTTGAAATACGAATGGTTAGTTCGTTACCGTTTTGTGGTGCCCCAATATTAACTCTACTATTTATGGTTAATCCTACAGTAACTCTACTATATAGCTTTATGGTTAATCCTACAGTAACTCTACTATATAGCTTTATGGTTAATCCTACAGTAACTGTACTTTATTTCTTTATGGTTAATCCTACAGTAACTCTCATATATAGCTATATGGTTAATTTTACAGTAACTCTACTATATAGCTGTATGGTTAATTCTACAGTAACTCTACTATATAGCTATATGGTTAATCCTACAGTAACTCTACTATATAGCTGTATGGTTAATCCTACAGTAACTCTCATATATAGCTATATGGTTAATTCTACAGTAACTCTACTATATAGCTATATGGTTAATTCTACAGTAACTCTACTATATAGCTGTATGGTTAATTCTACAGTAACTCTACTATATAGCTATATGGTTAATTCTACAGTAACTCTACTATATAGCTATATGGTTAATCCTACAGTAACTCTGATATATAGCTTTATGGTTAATCCTACAGTAACTCTGATATATAGCTTTATGGTTAATCCTACAGTAACTCTATAGCTTTATGGTTAATCCTACAGTAACTCTGATTTAGCTTTATGTGCAGAGTGCGGTCATTAAATATATCAACAAATAAGTAAGTAAAATAATGGACCCTTTTCCACACCTTTCAGGCGTATTGGGTATATAGGGCTAGACCTTCTTCTTCTTCTTCTTTCGTTCGCATGAAATAAATTGTCTATATCTGCAAAGCCGTCTCTAGTATGAATTTCACTGTCTTTTGTAATTCACTAAGCGGCCTGTAAAGTTTGACTTCCACAAGTGTCTCTTTTGGCCAAAGGTTTTGCCTGAAAGCGTTGAATCTGGGACAGTCTTGAAGGATGTGATCTGTTGTTTCGGGTGCCAGTCCACAAGTACACATGGCTGATTGGCCAATCTTAAATTTGTTGTACACGTGGGAGCGAAGTCGATTGTGCCCTGTTCTAAGGCGAAGGATAATGACTTGCTCTGGTCTGTCCATAATATGGTAATCATCTTGTGCCAGTTTCGGTGGCATTCTGATTGATTTGATCATTCTCTTCTTCTGTTGATTGGGCTAGACCTATATTTCATAGACCAAATGGCACTTTGTGGGTGATGTGGTCAGCACCACGCCAGCCACCTTTATTTCCCAGGACTGTACCTGGTACCCACTCAAGGCTGGGTCGACCTAGGAATATATAAACAAATACTTAAAACATTCATCTCCAAACAAAGTTTGGGAGGTGGTTGGGGAGCGATGGTGTCGGGGCATAGAGTGTCTCTAAGTTCTAAAGCTCCTAGTGTGTAATTAATTGATGTGATGAATTCATACAATGGATGTGCAACATACCTTTTGCTGAGTAGCCAAACTACAACAACAGAAGCCGATTTATTTAAAATCCACCAGGTGCTGCAGACGGAAATAAAACCACTGCAACTGCTGCCAAGGACGGAATTACTACTGCCTGCGCCACACCTAAAACAAATCACGGTTGAAAGTCTACCGTACAGCAGTTTATATCTAAGCCGTCATTGAGGAGATACTCCTTGGTGTAAAACTGGGTCCAGGTGTTCCTGCGCATGTCATGTCACAACTGAGTTCAGCTGAAGCCGCTCCAGGGACGAGACGGGCTGAGACCGGGGGAAGGGGGACGGCAATCACCTGTCGACGCCGGGGAACACTCAGCAGGTTGTCCTCACAGCTCGTGATTTGTTGACAAAGCTCGGTTAGTGGACGGGGGTGTCTTTATGCGGATTCCTTCATGTTCTCACCGCCAGCCTCTCTCTCTCTCTCTCTCTCTCTCTCTCTCTCTCTCTCTCTCTCTCTCTCTCTCTCTCTCTCTCTCTCTCTCTCTCTCTTGCGAGTCATCTCTCTCTCTCACCTCTCTCTCACCTCTCTCCCCCTCTCTCTCTATCACCTGTCTCTCCCTCTCTCTAGCGTGTCATCGCTCTCTTCCTCTCTCTCCATCTCTCTTCTCGATCTCTCACGTCTCTCGCTCCCCTCTCTCTTTCACCTCTCTCTCCCTCTCTCTTACCTCTCTCACTTCCTCTCGCCCTCTCTCTCTCTCTAGCATGCCATCGATCTCTATCTCTATCATCTCTTTCCCTCTCTATCTCACCCTATCTGTCTCTCTCTCTCTCTCTCTCTCTCTCTCCCTATACCTCACCTCTCTCTCTCCCTCCCCTTATCTCTCTGCTCTCTTTCTAGAGGCAGCGATAGGGTAGTGGCTAGACGCTAACTGTTGATTAAATGTCTTGAGTTAGGATCGGCACGATCCACGTGTGGATTCAGGGCTCCATTCTGAAAAACAAAGAATATATCCACTGCCCCTCCTCAAACAAGCGTGTCGTAAGAGGCGTCTAATTAATGGTGTTTAATTTGAAGACGGAGTGTTTCTGCCTGAGAGAAATGAAACAAACAGTCTGCATACAAAAAAAATCAGATCTGTAAAACTGATATCCATGCAAAACTCAAGTTCTGGATCAAGGCCAAATTTTAGGAGAGGACGAACAACCAGAATTTTCCTCCGAAGTCTACAGCTGGTGAACGCTAAACAGATGAAGCCACGGATCTGGGACAAAAATTGACATTCGCTCCCAGGTCGACTGAGTCTAACATATGTACTAGACAAGGACTTGGGAAGTAAAAGCGGCTGCTGGAATGTTGAACACATCCTCCAATGAGTGCTGGCTAGTCTATACAAGTGTAGCATTATTTAAGGTTAGGGAAACTGGCGTAAATAGGGTCTTTAACTTGGTTGTATTCTCTCTCTCTCTCTCTCACTCTGTCATTTCTCTCTCTCTCTCTCTCTCTCTCTCTCTCTCTCTCTCTCTCTCTCTCTCTCTCTCTCTCTCTTTCACTTCTCTCTCAGTCTCTCAATTCTCTCTCTCAGTTCTCTCTCTCAGTTCTCTCTCTCTCACTTTCTCAGTTTTTTCTCCTGCTCTCTCACTTCTCTCTGTTCTCTCTCTCACACTCTCAGTTCTCTCTCACTCTCTCATTTCTTTCTCTCACTCTTTTAGTTCTCTCTCTCTCATACTCTCCGTTTTCTCTCTCTCAGTTCTCTCTCCCACTCTCTCAGTTCTCTCTCTCACTATCTCATTTATCTCTCTCACTCTCTCATTTATCTCTCTCTCTCATTTATCTCTCTCACTCTCTTAAGTTCTCTCTCTCACTCTCTCAGTTCTCTCGTTCAGTTCTCTCTCTCACTCGCTCAGTTCTTTCTCTCACTCTCTCAGTTCTTTCTCTCACTCTCTCAGTTCTCTCTCGCATTCTCTCAGTTCTCTCTCAGTTCTCTCTCTCACTTTCTGAGTTCTCTCTCTCTCACTCTCTCTCTCTCTCTCTCTCTCTCTCTCTCTCTCTCTCTCTCTCTCTTCACACCCTCTGTCTCCCTCGCTTTATCACACACCCTCTATATATCTCTCTATCATCCCAGAAAAAAAAACAATAATTTGATGGGCACCCTGCCCCCATCTCACTCCTCCTGCTTGCTCCACAAGTAAACATACAAGTCAAGGACCCTCCCCCCCCCCCCCCCCCCCCACCATCAGACATATTGGGTATATAGGGCAAGACCTATATTTTATAGACGAATCTGCACTTGTCGGTATATGTGGCTTAGGCGTTGCGAACGAGCTTCGTAATGCCGGGGCGCCGGGTTCGATACCAGCTGCGGACGGTTTGTCTTGCGATGATTTCGACAGTAATACCAAGATGTTCAGTAGCAATGGCAAACTACAGAACGTAAAATTTGCCTTTAAAAAACCACATCAGTAAAAAATGCTGGGGTTGGTTCTGTAATGTCCTGTAAAGGATAGACAACTAAAAATCGGCACTTGTGGGTGATGTGGTCAACATCCTGCCGGTCGAGTTTACTTCCCAGGACTGCTCCACTCAAGGCTGGGACGACCTGGGAGCCAAGGTCATATTTTTTTTTTTTAATCTGGCTTCGTCAGGACTTGAACCCACAACCTCTGGTCCACAGGTAAGCTTCTAGCTTCAACGTGGTGGCTCCCAGTTTTTACAGAAGCTTGATGATTTATCTTATCAGTTGGCGGTATATCAAGATTTTAAATAACAGTCACTTTATAATGTTGCAGTGACTGGCAAGTGCAAGGGAATAATAAATACAGCGTGGTAAGTGGTAGATAGGAAAGAATACCACAGACTGTGTTTGTAAACTGCACTTTGATCAGGGTGTTCTCCTTCTTGTGGTGCGCAACGGTTCGCAGTGCTGGCACTTTTTTCAGCGCTACTGCAATAGACACTTTATGGTGAGTACTGTCACATTTTCAGACACTTTATGGTGAGTACTGCCACTTTGAAAAGGCAGAGGATGCACAGATGCATTTTTCACTCTGAGGCAAGTGTGTGAGAAAGCCATTGAGTATAATACCAAACAGAATATTGTGTTTGTAGATCAGGAAAAGGCTTTTGATAGAGTGGATAGAAACAAACTGTGGTCTATTCTTGAGAACTACGGGGTACAAGGACAGTTAATAGAGAACATCATAGCCATGTACCACACAAGCCAAAGTGCAATAAGAACACAAGAAGGCATATCAGATATGTTCACAGTCACACAGGTGTCAGACAGGAATGTATGCTCTCCCCGCTTTTATTTAACATCTATATATAGATATAAAGAAGCAAGTTCTGACACAGACCACATAGACCTTTATAATCACACATCAGGAGAAGTTATCGATTCACCCACATTAAAAGAACTACTATTTGCTGACCACCAGTGCTTGTTCTACCCTGAAGAAGATAGATTGCAAGTCCACATTACCAGGTT
Source organism: Candidula unifasciata (assembly GCA_905116865.2). NCBI lineage: Eukaryota > Metazoa > Mollusca > Gastropoda > Stylommatophora > Geomitridae > Candidula > Candidula unifasciata. Next base: position 21,960 of record CAJHNH020001090.1, read on the forward strand.
AAACTCAGCATGCAGTAAATACAACATGAAGATCAATGTAAACAAAACCGAAACAATGCAAGTTAGTAGAACCCTTGACCCACTACACATACAGCTGAATGGTTCTGCTCTGAATCAAGTTAGGGAGTTTAAATATCTAGGAAGTATGATCACAGAAGATGGTAGAATAGACAGAGAAATAGAAACCAGATGCCAGAAAGCAAGTGCACTTATGTACCAGTTGTCACCATTACTAAGACATAAAAGCATAACTATGAGTGCAAAGAGACAGATTATTAATAGCATATTCATATCAACATTAAGCTGCCAATGCCAAACATGGACATTATCTAAAGCCCATATACGCAAAATCATCACCTGTGAGATGAGGTGCCTGAGAAAAAGCAGCCGACCTAACCATCCGAGATCGAGTGAATAATGAAACTATGAGGCAAATTTTGGGAATGACACCTTGTACTAGATTCATCGAGAAACAGCAGATCAAGTGGTTTGGCCATCTCGTTAGAATGCAGCAAGATCAAATACCATTACAAGCACTACATCTCAGAAGATCAGCTACAAGAGCAAGAGGACGGCCGAGGAAACATGGATCGACAACATTAAAGACACTCTACGCCTTTACGGCATTACAATAGCCAGTGGCAGCCAACGTGCACTGGATCGCAAATTATTCCTCCCCACGTCGCTTAACGGCAGAAGTGGTTTATGATGATGATGAGGACTGTCACTTTTGTTTCTAGAGAAAAGAAATATCCTGCTTCTAAGACAACTTTACGTTGAAATACAGACGGGGAGAAAATGGTACAGTCGGACCTTACTGCGATATACAAAGGTATGCAAGTGAGACACGAGTGATACAGGTATTGAGTGGATTCGTTGCAACAGGATGTCATAGACCGTATTGTGTGGAGGGGATAAATTTGGAAAGAAACGTGAGAAAAATAAAAAATACAAATTGCAGATAGTTTGAGTTGAGTGTCTGAAAGACATACTTTAAGAGTTATGAGCACTCCGGACACATCCATAGATGCTAAGATTACCCCTTCAACATATACATCAGAATCCTGCGGTTAGTAGTGCTGGTTAGGCACGTCCGGTGTGCCTCTCATGCTTGGATGTATCGGTCTTTACTCAAAATTCTCGTTTTCTTAGCAGCGATGTGCACTCGAGAAATTTGTGAGCAACAAGTAATCAGGATTACCAGATTACTTGTTGCTCACAAATTTCTCGGATCTCCCTATCTCTCTAAGGGTATTAACCATGTCAGCGTGATCCATAGACTAGCCGTCTGAAAATACGGCAAAATCGGTCACTCTATCAGCTCTTTGTTTGCCAACAACACTTGCATATTCCGGAACTAAGAAGAAAGTAACTGCTTGCACAAGAGAGTTTTGTAATGACCCAGTCCACTATCTACGTACAGAGATTGTCTGGACTCTCCGGATCATGTCATTGAAAATCTAAACAGACTTTAAATTCATGCAAAGACAATAGTGGTCCTGAAATATAGTGCACAAAAGAAAAAGGCCCTTTTCATGCCTGTGACGTATCGGACATATGATGCTAGACTCATATTTACCTATACCAATCGGCATTCAATAGGGGATTTGGTCAACATTATGCCAGCCGCCTTTACTTCCCAGAACTTTACCTGGTACCTGTTTAAGTCGGGATTGTTCTGGCAGCCAAGGTCAGGTTTGAAGAAGTTGAAAAAAAACGATGTGTTGCTGAACAAATACATACAGGGACGGACTGGTAGACGTAAAGGCATACAGACAGACGTTCAGACAGAAAGAGACGGACAGACATATAGGCAGACAGACAGACAGAGACGGACAGACGAGTTGTCGCACGGACGGACGTACAGATGAATGGTCAGAAAACAGACAGACATAAACCTGCCGCACTCGTTTTATGTGCTGTCATAAACCTCCCACTTGTTTGTTAAAACACATGCATTTATGTGGCTTTCACGATGTGCTGTAAAATCGATTTACAGATCATATTTCATCCATTTTTAACATGCAGTTAAGTCTAGTGACTACACTACATGTACAAACAGGCAAACTTACCACAGAGGAACAGTTTATTCAGGGGGTAATCTTATTATATATATACATTGTGCTGTTTAAATCTTGAAATTGGGTTTCGTGTACAGTGTTCAGTTACCAGAAAAAGAACAAAGACAAGGTTAGCAAATACTTCTAGCTGTGTGTTTTGCCAGCTCTGGTTTGATTAGCCAGATCCTTCTTTTTCTTCCAAGCTGCCAGATTTTTAAATGGCTTAAACTCACAACAATTAAAGTGAACTGAAATAACCTTCCTGTAAACCCTTTGGCCAACTCGGCAATCTGTTGACTTAGGACCTAGTACTGTGCTCTGTAATGAAATTGCTCTGTGGTTTTAAACGTCTGTGTTTAAAACTGTTTTGCACTTGCACGATTTGAAACACATACAATCACACACACTGTCGCGTGCAAACTTATGTTTTGGGGATATGGCTCTTCAAGCATATTTACCTGGAAATCTGAAGTCGGTGCAGAAATGTATTTTCGCGGTTTTCTGTCATTGTTAAAGATTATGTGCAAGGGTGAAGATTCACAGAAACAAACTATGGAAAGGGTGGGGGGGGGGGGGGTCTCTGTGCAGAACCATTGCTGCAAAGAACATGAACCTACGAGAAGTTTAGATAGAAAGAACGAATGCTACATAGAACATGAACCTACGCGAAGTTTAGATAGAAAGGACGAATGCTACATAGAACATGAACCTACGCGAAGTTTAGATAGAAAGAACGAATGCTACATAGAACATGAACCTACGCGAAGTTTAGATAGAAAGGACGAATGCTGCAGAGAACATGAACTTACGCGAAGTTTAGATAGAAAGAACGAATTCTACATAGAACATGAACCTACGAGAAGTTTAGTTAGAAAGGACGAATGCTGCATAGAACATGAACCTACGAGAAGTTTAGATAGAAAGGACAAATGCTACATATAACATGAACCTAGGCGAAGTTTAGATAGAAAGAACGAATGCTACATAGAACATGAACCTACGCGAAGTTTAGATAGAAAGGACGAATGCTGCATAGAACATGAACGTACTAGAAGTTCAGATAGAAAGAATGAATGCTACATAGAACATGAACGTGCAAGAAGTTTAGATAGAAAGAACGAATGCTACATAGAACATGAACGTACTAGAAGTTTATATAGAGAGAAAGATTGCTGATTAGGACACAACGTACTGTTTAGATAGAAAGAACGATTGCTGTATAGAACACGAACGTATTAGAAGTTTAGATAGAAATAACGATTGCTGCATAGAACACGAACGTACTAGAAGTTTAGATAGAAAGAACGATTGCTGCATAGAACACGAACGTATTAGAAGTTTAGATAGAAAGAACGATTGCTGCATAGGACACGAACGTACTGTTTAGATAGAAAGAACGATTGCTGTATAGAACACGAACGTACTAGAAGTTTAGATAGAAAGAACGATTGCTGCATAGGACACGAATGTACTGTTTAGATAGAAAGAACGATTGCTGCATAGAACACCAACGTATTAGAAGTTTATATAGAAAGAACGATTGCTGCATAGGACACGAATGTACTAAAAGTTTAGATAGAAAGAACGATTGCTGCATAGGACACGAATGTACTAAAAGTTTAGATAGAAAGAACGATTGCTGCATAGAACATAACAACAATCTGGGATAGAGAGAATGAACGCTAACAGCAATAAAAAAAAAAATAAAGGCTTGTGTTTCTAAAATGTAAGTAAGGTGTAGCCCACCAGGACATCAAACTAGCGATAAACACCCGGTGACACAAAGTGCCACCATGCGGATGGGGATCACCCGTGGAGAGCTCTCGGAAACCCCGTTCTGCCGTCAGGCTATATTTAGGGCCCTGGCAAAAGCCAGGGTGGGCCTTCGAAACAACGAAACAAGTTCCCCACCACAGGGGGACGACTTGATTTATTTCTAAAATGATTAACTGGCCTTTTAAAAAGCCTGCGGTAGGGCAGGGGTGTATACATTACAACTAGAACAAATCAAGCCATTGTTAACGGTAATTGAAAAATAAGCGTATCGGAACTAGTCCAGGAAACAAAGTGGTTTCGCGGGCAAAGAGGACGGCTGAGACAGACATGCAGAAGCGTGAACATTCCTGAAATTCCACAACATATTAAGTTGTGAATCTCGAACAATAGCTAATTGTGTTCCAGTTGTGAATTCAAAGAATCCTTTTTGAGCATTCAATGCCGCTAGCTTCAGACATTCGCTGTTCCGGAACACCTCGGCTTGTCGGGATTCACGAAGGTTGGCGTGTGTACGCACTTGTAGTGCCGCTTGTGGTCTTCCTTTGAATATTTGCCGTGTTGTTACACATAATTTTAATCAGTTATTTCCGACATTTCTGGTTTGCCTCTCTCTCTCTCTCTCTCTCTCTCTCTCTCTCTCTCTCTCTCTCTCTCTCTCTCTCTCTCTCTCTCTCTCTCTCTCTCTCTCTCTCTCTCTCTCTCTCTCTCTCTCTCTCTCTCTCTCTCTCTCTCTCTCTCTCTCGCGGTTTATTTCCCTTGAGTAAATGCTTAGAGGAGAAACAGAAAAATGACAAACGGATTCAACGAGATAAAGGAAAAAGTAGTAGTAGCAGTAGCAGCTGTAAAAGAAGTAGAGGAAGAAGAAGAAAAAGAAAAAGAAGAAGAAGAAAAAGAAGAAGAAGAAAAAGAAGAAGAGGAAGAAGAGGAAGAAGAAGTAAAAAAAGCAGTAGTAGCAGTAACAGCAGCAGCAGTAGTAGAACCATTTGTAATAATAATAAAAATAGTAGTAGTAGTAGTAGTAGTAGTAGTAGTAGTAGTAGTAGTAGTAGTAGTAGTAGTAGTAGTAGTAGTAGTAGTAGCAGCAGTAGTAGTGGTAGTAAAAGCAGCAGCAGTAGTTATAGAAGTAGTAGTAGCAGTAGTAGCAGCAGCAGTAGTAGCATAGCATATAATAGCAGTAGTAGTGTTGGTGGTGGCAGTAGTAGTAGTAGTAGTAGTAGTAGTAGTAGTAGTAGTAGTAGTAGTAGTAGTAGTAGTAGTAGTAGTAGTAGTAGTATAGTAGTAGTAGTAGTGGCAGCAGCAATAGTAGTATTAGTAGCAGCAGCAGCAACAGCAATAATGTTGTAGTTATGACAGTAGCAGAACAGCAACAACAAACACGAGAAGAACACAACACGAAGAACTCCAAGATTAATTTTAAAAGCCTGGTTGTTGAAAGTCAAACAACATCCCGTTCAATCCTATGGGCCTTTGATCATACCTGACCGGCCACCTACAGACCACAGTAGCTTGACTAATTGACCCAAAGTGGCCTCAAAGAATGCTTCATGTACAGTCTATCAAAGAATGCGTCATCGGACACGCGCTGAAATTCCTGGAGAGTGTTCTGTGACTATTGTGGCCAATGGTCATTAACACTCGACTGTGAAATACTTGCTGTCAATTTTTGGTATACCTCTATCTTCCATGGGTTGTAGTACACGTGTCGTTGTATCAATGAGCTAGGTCCCATTTTAAATGTCCTGATTTCAACTGTGGTTGGCGGTGTGGTAGATGTAGTAATTATCTGGCTGTTTATGATTCTTTTTCTGTTTTTGTTTCTTCTTCTTCTTCTTTTTTTTTTTCTTCCCCTTCCTTTTCCCTTTTTTTTTTTTTTTTCCTTTTTCCGCCTTTTTTTTTTTTTTTTTTCCAATTTTTTTATTTTTCCCCCCTTTTTTCCCTGGCCCCCACCCGGCCCCCAACCCCCCCCCCCCCAAAATCCCGATAAAAATCTTCCTCTTCCCCCTTTTCTTCCCTTCCCCCGCGTCATCAATTCTGTACTAAATTGTATATTATTTCGCCCCCCAAAAAGGGGTAAAGGGGTTTCCCTCCCCTGTGGCGTTTCCCGGGTTAAGCCAATTCTCCAATGGGGGAAATTTGAATTCTTTGACCCCCCCCCACTGTCAAGGGCATTTTTTAGACAAACCCTTTTTTGCCAGCACCAAATTTCCCTTTTTGTATCACACAACAGAATTCGGACAAATGTTTTTCCCTGTGAAATTTCCCGGGGGCCCATTATTTGGGACCTTTACAGGACCTTTCAAAAACCAACCCAGCAGCCCCTGGCTGTTGTTTTGGTTTTTTCTAGGCAATTTCCAAACCGTAATTTTCCCTTGCCCTTTTTGGCGTTCGGCTTTTTTTGATACCACTGTCCCAAACCAAACCAAGGCGCATTTTTCCCCCAGCTGGGGGTCGAAAACCCGGCCTCCCGGGTTACGAAGCGAAAGGGGTTCGCATCGACTTGCCAAACCGAGGGGGGCCCCTTTAGAAGATAAAACCAATAACTACTAATTGTAAAAAAGCGTGGTTTGTAGGGGGGGACTTAGGGGGTTTCTTTCAAAGGGCGAGTGTTCTGCCTGAGAGTTGAGGAAAACCCCCGTGGGGTTTTAAAAGGGAACGTAAAAAGATGTGGATACAAATCTCAAGTTTTTGGAACAAGACCCAAAATCGAAAGTGGGCGAACAAAAAAGATCTGTCCAAACCCGATTTTTTACAAAACCGGGGAACGCGGGAAAAAAGAAAAAAGCAAAATTTTAATCCCCCAAGAATATCTCCCTGCCCAAAAAAAGAAAGTTTGGTTTCATTTGGGGCAGATTTTTGGGAGTTTTTTTAAACCAAATTTCTAAACATTTTAAAGGGGAGGGGGCAGCACAGGGTCCTTTTGGAAAAAAAAAAATTTTTTTCCTACAAGCATGGAAAAGTTTGAGTTCGAATCCGCTTCAACGGCAAAAAAAATTTTTTTTTAATTGAAGAGGAGGAAAAATACATATAGAAAAATCCTTACCTGCATAGGACTAGAGGTTACACCGGGCTGGTGTATTAATATTTCTGGGAAAAAATAATGGGTTCGCTTTTGTTTTCTCACCAAACTAAACGGGCCTTTTGCAGTCTTCGTTCGGTTTGGGGGAAAAACCCTTTGGAAAAATAGTCCCCGACTTTACGGTGTACGGCCTATAAAACTATATCCTTGTTAATAGACCACTAAATTATTTGGTCAATATCACGCCGGCCGCTTTACTTCCCATGATATTTTTCCTTTTCCCCTTTTTTATGCTAGGGGCAACCCCGGGAGCTTTTTGGTCATTTTTTTAAAAACACCCGCTCCCGCAAAATTTTAAACCCACGACTACTAGCTGTACGCAAAGGTGGCTTCCGATGAGTGGCTGAGAACCCTACATTTATCTGAAAATTCGTTCTTGTACTGCAAGACTCCTGTCTGTCAATGAAGACACAGTGAGGTCATCCAGCCAACCCAAAGAAAGTAATTAATAAACTTGAATGTAAACTTACAACCCGGTTTCCTGGTTTTGGTTTTTCCCTACAGGGAAATCATTTACTGGGTCCAAGCTTGCACAAACTTTCGAAACCCCAAATGTTTTTTTTTTAAATATAAAAACTTTGGCCAAAAAATTTAAAAAATTTTTTTTTTGTTACTTCTCGTCGAATCGTTGACATTCCCGCCACAGTTAAAAACTTTCACGTCTGTAAGAACTGAACAAAAGTCCCCGCGCTAGCTTCCTTTGCTTTTGATCTAACATTTACATGTCACGTTGTTGGCATGTGGTGGGTAATTGGGAAATCCATTAGACTGAATAAACATCTCCCTTTTCCCTTACCACTTAGAGACGTACGGTGCCGTCTCCGTATTTTTTTTTTTTTAGCAAAAGGATTATCGGAGAGACTGAAAACACTATGATTAGGTTGTTGACCCTATAGGCTATGGCATGGGACGTCTACGAAAAGGGGTAACAGGCTCTTAAGGACGTAAAGGGGGAGACCCACAAGGCTTAGAACGAAAAAAATTTGTTCTAAAATGGTAAAAATAAAAGGTTTGGGGGGCAGTACAAAACGGCCTACAGGTTTCGGACCTAATTAAAAGTATGTATTCGGGTATTGATTGATGACGTTCACCCCCACATAACTCACACGAGCGAAAAAACTGGGTGCCAGTGTGCCACAATTTGAGGATCACTCGGGGACAGGTCCCAGAAATCTCCTCCAACCCTTAGTTAGTTTTTTTGGGGGCCTCGGGACCGCCAGGGGGGGGTTTTAAAAAACAACATAATGTTATAAGATAGGTTAAGTAGACTATGAGAAGATAGGTTTATATGAGAAGATGGGTTTATATGAGAAGATGAGTTTATATGAGAAGATGAGTTTATATGAGAAGAGGAGTTTACATGGGAAGATGAGCTTACATGAGAAAACAAGCTTATATAAAAAAAACACGAGTTTTTCTGAGAAGACGAGTTTGTATGAGATGATAAGTTTAAATGAGAAGACGAGTTTATATGAGAAGATGAGCTTATATGAGAAGATGACCATACTATGAGAGGTTAAAGAATACATATGCGAAGATCAGCAATACATAAAAGTTCACGGTTAAAGTCCAGAGAGGATCGACTTCAATGCACGGGGTTTTATCCTAAATGGCTCGGTCTCTCTCTGTAGAACGGCTAGCCGCCTGCCAAGCATCGCATAAAGCATGAACTTCGTATCTCCGGGGATGATCTCCATGAATCTCTGTGAAAATGCCACTCGTGAACCGGACGCCGTCGCTGTGAAACGAACCAACGACCTTCAATGCATGAGGCAAATGGCTTGCCCACTTCGCGACGGAGACCCCCATCAACAGTACACAAGATGTTGAGCAGTGTGTGATAAGCTAAGTTGTATTTGAAATTGTCAGTATTATATGAGAAGTTACGAAGTATATGCGAAGATGCACAGAGCATGAAAGGGTAAATAATGGATGAGAAGTTCAGCAGTATAAAGACAGTGTACTAATTTATATCACATTCAGCCGTATTACTTTATTTAAACTGAGTTTCTGACTCTGCTACCTCTTTTATATGGTTAAGTCCCTCATCCCTCCCCCCCCCCCTTATTTTTAACTACCTCTTTGCCTATTCCATTGCTGTTGTGGCTGCTTTGTGCAAACTTGCAACTTTAGAATATATTCAAGCTACGCATTACTATCATATATTGTGCAACCTTGCAACCTTAGAATATATTCAAGCTATGCATTACTGTCATATATTGTGCAAGCTCGACGGGGCATTCTGCTGTTCCATTAATAGACACAGACATTAGTTATAGTCCGTCCCAAAAGTCCTGACGAACTTTTAAAATCTGTAACGCAGTAACTGTTGGGTATAAGTTGTTGACATTTATTTTTATTGAGCCTTATTTGCGGTATATGAAAAATTAGACACAGATTCAAAGCAAATAATCAGCATGTTTACAGTAACTTGAAGAAAAAAACTGAGTAATGGAAACTTTTCAAAACATCAGATTGCATGCGTTTCATAGGCATTCATTCTCAGGTGGTCTACTCCATCATGTCTCCCCTGAGTTGCGGCTTTTTCATTGTTTGCATGATAGGCTATAAAAATAATCACTATACATCGCTGCACTTGTGAAATGGTTTCCAAACACACACGTGTGTCAGTTACTGCACATTCTATTTTTCAGGGGTACAGAAATTATTAGTCAACACAAAGATGAAGAAATTCGCCGCTTTAATAAACAGCAGCTTCTGCGCCATTGTAAATTATAGCATCATAAGCACATTGGAAATCTAAGGCCGCATGCGAAAATTGATATTGATCAAAACGGGAGTTTTGAGATATTTGTTAAAGTGTAACGGCATGAGTTTTGAAACGCACTAGAGTGACAGTTTCAAGGTTTCAAGTGCAGCCAGAGATTTAAAAAAAAAATTGTGTCGGTCATACGCTATTCAAATTGCCAGTTCAAAGAAGTGAAGCGTACCTACCAGACAGCAAACATCCACATTGAAATGTGGCTGCAAACCGCTTAACAGATCGTGCGTGCAACGGAGCAGGCAAAATAAACAAACGGAAACAAAACAAAACACACAAGCAGTTGTTAGCAGCATGCGGAATGTATATCACGATGGAGAACAATACGAAATGTTTTGAGTTATCAAAGATTTTTTGATGACTGCAAACCAGAAATATAACTTTTATCTTAGCGACAATACTTGGTTCACAATCGATGTCCCTGCCACTAGCCACTCCTCCTCCCCCCCCCCCCCCTTTTTTTCCCCGGAATCAATGAAGCACATATGAATTGTTTATTTTTATCTGATTATACAGAGACATACAAGCAAGTAAACAGGTAAACACGCAGTCGAGACAGGCTGGTTACGCAGACAGTGGCTTGAGTCATTGCAAAATGCTCCAGTGTGTGCAGTTACTTTCATATTCGTCACAGGACATGCAGGCGTTGTTGGTAATGAGAGAGCTGATAGACTGGCAGGCACTGCATTCATTGAAGATGGTCGGCCCATGAATCACGCAGACATTGTCATTGCCCTTAGAGGGATAGGACGTACTAAGGGTTTCGGAAGCAACATGTCCACATCACTTCTAAGAATACGTGAATTGGGAGTAAAGATCGGCACCGCCAAGCATGAGAAGCACACTGGATGCACACGAAGTCTTGTTAACCAATATAGGACTGGTACTATTAACCGCACGACGCTGATGAATACGTTGAGAGGGAAATCTGAGCGCCTATGGATGTGTCCGGAGTGCTGTGAAGATAATCTAACTCATAACTCATAGGTAGACTCGCATATACTAGCACACAGACAGATAGTCCGATGTGTAGAAACATTGAAACAAACAAACAACAGAGAGATACGTAAGCAGGCAAGCCTGGAGGTATGTATGTAGTATGGTAGCTATGTAGTTAAATTGATGGATGCATGGATGGAGAGACAGACACAATAAACAGACAAATAACAGATTACTGTAGATTTTCCTCCAACGTCGGTATCGAAATATGTGTAAAAGAGTTGTGTTGCAGAGCTCTTTTTCTGGTTTCTACCCTCAGAAACTACCGGGAACCTACTAGATCGATACGTGAAAGGCTGACTAGAAAGAATATAGCCAGGTAATGTTGATATATATACTTTTTGCTATCAATGCCAGACATTGACGGTTCTACTAAACCATAAACGCATAATTGCAACATGTGAGATGAGATGTATCAGAAATATGGCAAGAAAAATGAGAAGAGACGGAGTCACCAAGGAACAATTAAGAGTAATGGCAGGCACAGTACCGAAATTAAAAGGAGGATGGCCATAGCAATGCAAAGATTGAACAACCTTAAAAGTCTATGGTTAAGCACCAGCAAGGAGATAAAAATTAGAATTTTGAGAGCATGCATCTTCCCTATGGTTACATACGGATGTGAGTCATGGACTATCTCTCAGTCCTTAAGAAAGAGAATAGGGGCTTTTGAGCTGAAATGCAAAAGAAAGATTCTCAGAATATCTTGGACAAAGAAGATGAGAAATATTGACAACTTAAAAGATCTGAACATCAAGGAAGATTGGCTAATAAACAGCATCCTTTCTCGAAAGCTGAAATATTTTGGTCATATCGAGCGCCACGACGGATTGGAAAAAATTATAGCAGAAGGCATAGTACCAGGAAGGAGGGGCAGGGGCCGACCGACACGAAGATGGGCACAGGATATAAGTGACTCCCTGACAGTGAAAGTTCATGAGGCGGGAGAACTGGCCAGAGACCGAGTTTCTTACAGGCAGACTGTGATGAGAGCGACGTTCTGCAAAGGACCTGCTACATGATGATGATGATGGTAGGCACAGTAGCAATAAATGCGTTCATGGAACATACAAAAATGAAACGGTTTGGTCATCTGGTCAGAATGGGGCAAAATCAACCAGCATCTGGTGCTTGCCTGAGGCCCGATAACAGCAAGCTACAAGGCTATGGACAGAGCAAGGGGTGAAGGTAGTAAAAGAAGTCACAACAGAAATCAATATGACATAAATACTAACACAAACTAAGTAACAAGCAAAAGACAGGAAACTATAGCTAACTACTCTTTGCGCCGCTTTATGGCATGAGTGTGACACAAGAAGATGCTCAAATATGCAGTCGAAAATAGGGGCGACTTTATTCAGCTTGATTCCGAACACGAGATTTACAAAATCATCCTATGTGGTGTGTGTGGGGGGAGGGGGGAGGACACAGTGCTCATCAAATAACATGTCGTAAACAGGGACTAATAAAGGATTTCCTTTCATTGGATGTATTGGGTCGAAAGATACAGATATCACAGCCTGCTGTAAACCAGAAAACAAGGCGAACCATAAACGCAGAAGAGAATAAACAGAACAGTACGAAGAAGAACAACGGAAAGAACTGAAAAATATATATTCCTACGGGCGAACCTTACGATCTGTTTTTGTGTTGTTTATTGACAAGACTTGTGCACAATCTCGTTTGTATTGGTTTAACGATTGCTGTTCTTTCCGTTGAGTTTCTTAGTCTTAATTGTGTTTTTTATTTTATTTTTATATATAGCCTGGAGAATATCAACTCAGGCTGCCGCTCAAAGTTTTTCGCTGTAGTATGTATGTGTGTGATTGGTTGTTTAAATGTGCGTGTTCGTACATCATATACAACCCCCATACATTTACCCCACCTGTTTCCAACCAGTGTGAGGCAGAAGCGCTAACATAAATAAAATAGAGGGCGCTCACTCCCCAATAATATCCTTGTTTAAGTAGGCAATAACAAAAAATTGTATTTTGTGCTGAATAAAAAAATAACTAGATTAATATATTTGAAATAATGTGGAATTATAAAAGAATACTCAAAATCGAGAAGGGTTAGGCGTGATTGCAAATTTTATTGGGAGTGCGGGGATTGGGGGGGGGGGGGTTTGGGCCACACTCAATATGCCTTAGCTCCCATGTTTCGGCTCCTCAGAGGTGAGGCACTAGGATGAATACATACAAAGGAAGATAACATATGTTGATCAATGAAAAAGGGATGCTATCTGTTAGTTACTTCCCTTATCTACTGGACATTTTCGGACATTTTTCCATTGCTGGCGGCCACGACTCGCTCAAGATAAGGCCAAACAGGTCAACGGGAATTCCAGTTTTTGTGAAAGTCCAAGAGGCTGGTCTATGATCACTATTTTTATCGAATAGATTTATACACAAATAAAGCTTAATTAATCTGCAAAACTTGATAATGAGTGATTTATCATTTTGAAAATAAATAAGTGTGCTATTTAAATTGCATAATTACTTTCAGTTACGTCCTTTTCAGGACGAAATTTTTTGTCATTTGAAGCCCCACCCTGGCTCTTGCCAGGGGCCGCAATATAGCCCGACCATAAATATGGTCTAATTGCTGAACGCAGTTTCTGGGACCTCTCCGCGGGTGATCCTCATCCACATGGTGGCACTTTATGTTATCGGGTGTTTATCGCTTGTGTGATGTCCTGGTGAAGTAAACATCTACAAATATTATCATAATGATTCTTGCTGACAAACATAGATGCATTTACTAGAATCATCATGAATACATATATAAACAACTAAATAACATTTAGCAATAAATTCAAACTATTCCAGCATAATTACTGAAAAATTAGTGCTCTTTTATTCTGAGAGGGTATTGCATCAGAGGACAGGGGGAGATGGTGACATTTTTACTTCAAGAAATTCAGCACATTAGAATAGACCATTCAACTGCAACTGCTGTGCAACATACACATATCATTCATAGCGTGAATATCAATGATTGAGGATTAATATTACTGTTTTTAGAATAATACAACAGATAATTATACTGTTATTTCATAATTAGCAAACAAGCAAGTGACTTGCTTTAGAAGGCTAGTAAATTAAGAACATTTTGTTTTTAATGTAGTCATATATAAAAGTGGTATGTGGATTTTTTTTTTTTTTTTTTTTTTTCGTAATCTTGGTTAATCTTTGGGAGACAGAACTTGAATATATTTAGGTTTTGTGTCCTTAAGGAAGAAAATACGGGCCTTTGAGATGAAATGCTACAAATGTAATGGACACACACACACACACACACACACACACACACACACACACACACACACACAAAATACTAACATTCTAAAAGATCTTAACCTCAAGGGAGATTGATTAATAAACAGCATCTTGTCTCGGAAACTGAAATATGTTGGCCAAATGAAGCGCTACGGCGGATTAGAAAAAAAACATAATAACAGAAGGATCGGTACCAGGAAAGAGAGGCAGGGGCACACAAGCGAGAATATGGACACTGAATATAAGTAACACATTTGGAAGAAAAGTACAGGAGTCGAGTTTGTTTTCAGGCAGACTGATGAGAGTGACACTGAGCAACAACTGCTACGTGATGAGGAGAGTTTTGATCTTGGCTGACAAAAGAGACGCCTTGAGCAGGAAAATGCACGAGGCAGGATAACTGGCTAGGGGACGAGTTTTGTTTCGGCAAGCTGTAGCGTGAGCGACCTTCTGTAAAGGACCAGCTAAATATGAGCGTACATGATGTCGATCATGATATTTGGTTGCTTGAGCTACTCCTTGCTTGATGTCAAACCAGACTGATGTCTCGCCATCGGTTATATTAGATGGCAAGACCACAGACTGGTTAGACATCAAGCAAGGATTTAAATAATGCGGACACAAACAATACATAGCACAATTTATTGCTAGTCATATTTCGCTGTATCTCGTTAGGTGCGTTACTACAGAGGTACATCAACATAAGATGAAGCACAAAAAGTTGAATAAATCCAACAGAAATGCGAATAGTTTCTTTCGACACATCGTTGTGTGTGTGTTTTTTTTTTTTTTTGTGTGTGGCCGTGACTTAACTGGGTAACTTCAAATTTACTATACATTCTGTCTGCTTACAAAGAAGGGGGCTGTTGACTTTAATTGTTAAAGCTTCGGCCATTCTCAACAGTCACCCGCTCGTTGTGTGATAAACCACACGGAAAGCACTGTCTGTGTCAGTTACGTGTCCGGAATTAAGTAGATGACGTCCTATGGAAGAAGCGGGTTCTATCCTCTTGACTGGTCTCGAGGGTAATATGATGCCCTTAATTTCGATGGTCATGAAATAGCAGAGATCCGATATGCCGATGATAAAGTATTTTTATCCATATCACAGACGTATAGAAAACGCAATAGCCTCAACGCAAAGATATAGTGAGAATCACAACTTATATCTTAGCATAGCAATAACAAAGATAATGCATACATATAAAACTACTAAGGAGAAAGAAATATATGTTAATGAGGAAAGACTGAAGGTTGTAGAAATTGTTTGAATATCTAGGGTCATTGATTGCCAACAATGGTGAAACCATGAAAATAATTGAAGAACGACTATCAGTTTCCTCTTCAAAGACTAAATAACTGAATAAATTATGGAGTGGGACAGACAGAACTAAAAAAAAAATGAAATTTCCAAGAGCATACATCTTTCCCATTGCAACATACACCTGTGAGACCTGAACACTTACTAAACAAGCTGAACAGTGCATTCATGCCTTTGAATACAAATAGTATGAATGACTTCTATGAATAGCATGGGTAAAGAAAAGAACAAAAGCATCCATACTTCAAGAACTGAATATTGGTTACCTAATAAATTTTTTTTTTTTAATTGAAATATTTTAGTCCATAAAACGTCAGGAAAGTTTAGAGACAACAATTTTGCTTGTGGTTGAGTTTTCCGGGTGGGGGGGGGGGGGGGGGGAGGAGGGGGTTGTTATGACCAGGGAGCAAGGTTCTGCAAAGAACATGCTACTGCCTGAATAAAACTACTCCACTTTCAGACACATAGTGCTTTTATTCTTTCTGAATAAGTGCTTAAAACAAGTGGCTTAGATAGAATTCAACTGTTCACACTATAATATTAAAGCGATGTATTATCTTTGACTATAATTCTGAATTATAATATATTTTTAAAATATTATAATTCTGAATTATAATATTTTTTTAAAATAGCTGTCCTGTTTAAATTACGGCAATATCCGGTTATTGCGATTTACTTTGGTCGCTTGTGTAATTATAGTTGTTGTTTAGGAAACGACAATGGCTGCCACCGAGGACTCTGATATTCCAGGTTGGTACAATAATTTTGCGTGCTCTTGATTTACTCAGACTATACTTTTTACAGTTTTTATCTGCCATTTTTTATACTGTCGTGAGTTATGAATTATGTTGAGAATTTAACTGCATAAATGTGAGCACACATTTGTTTTTATTCCTATTACTATTGCATCTCCCGCGCTTGAGGGATCTGTGTGTAAACAAGCCTTGTTTCTGATGAGAGTGGGAGTTCAGTTACAGTAGTAATTTAAGAAAAAATAAATTTTCGTTATTTAATTTCCTTTTGATATCCAGTTATTTAGCAAAGCAAGGAGCGTAATTTATCTTTATGATTAAACATATCATAAATCGTGACAGGATGATGATAATAATATAAGGTCTTGGCGCGCCAAGGTCTTCAATCAATGTCCAGAATCATCTAAATTAATTATTTAATATTTATTTTGAAAATCGTTTAGTAGAAAACTGGAAAATAATTGAATTTATAAATGAGAGAGAGAGAGAGAAAGAGCGAAAATCAGTTAATACTGTGTTGACTTTGAACAAAGCACTTATATCTATAGTTGTAATGAAACTTTCACTCAGCCTAAGCCTCTAATCAGAGGAATCACCTAATTATAATTATAAGTCTGCACACAACACATAGTGACACAGATACACACATTCACTGCACACAACACAAAAAGAAAAAAAGAAAGACAGACAGAGAAAGATCTGAAATGACAGCATTAGTGTGATATGTATGCTGAAAAAGGAAGGTAGAGTATTAGTAGTTTCATTAGTAGTCCAGACTCTCTATGCTATGGCATTTTGAGAGCAATAGGCACATCACCAGCAAACGACTTCAAATCCTGAGAACATGCATTTTTCCAGCGACAACATATATATGGATGTGAGTTATGTTTTTATTTTTATTTTTTTACAATCAATAAAAGAGAAAATCTGGGCTTTTGAACTTGGAAACCACTAATAAAGGATGTTTATAGACAGAGTGCACCTGCCTGAGAGGCAAGGAACCATCAGTTTGCATAGAAATAAACCATATCTGTAAAATGGATGTTCACTCAAAACTCAAGTTTTAGATAAAGTGCAGGAGGGGACGAACAACCAGAACTTTCCACCAGAGTTTACAACTGGTGAACGCTAAGAAGAAAAAGAAGAAGAAGACAAATGTAAAGGTCATTGTAAGACTAAAGTATCATGAATCAAGAAGAGGAAACATTTGTAAATTCTTCACAGTGTGGATTAGGGGGGAGGGGGGGGGGGGTCTTATAATCAATATTATTTCATCTAATCCAAAATACTTTTGCAATATTAAACACCATAATGGTTAGGAGAGTGGTGGCTGGTCGAATGGTTAAAAATGCTTGGCTCTCATGAAGGAGGTCTAGGTTTGAATCTTTTTTTCTTGTCAATAGCAAAAATAAAATCTTAATCTGCCCAGCACCAGCTATGCAGCCTTAAACCCTCAGGCTCAAAGACACCCCCCCCCCCCCCCCACCATCCCCATCCTGTTTACACCACAAAAGCGTCAGAGACAGGCAGTAATGATTGAACAGTAGTGGATGAATTGGTTCCTAGAAGAAAAGGTAGAAAATGGCCATCAAAACAGTGGATATCAGTAAATCACTTGACCCCTTTCCGACATGTTATGATCAAAACAGTGGACATCAGTAAATCACTTGACCCCTTTCCGACATGTTATGATCAAAACAGTGGATATCAGTAAATCACTTGACCCCTTTCCCACATGTTATGATCAAAACAGTGGATATCAGTAAATCACTTGACCCCTTTCCGACATGTTATGATCAAAACAGTGGATATCAGTAAATCACTTGACCCCTTTCCCACATGTTATGATCAAAACAGTGGATATCAGTAAATCACTTGACCCCTTTCCGACATGTTATGATGAAAACAGTGTTCTTCAAAAAACCTGTTAGATCGGTAGTTTTCAGCTTGGGGTGGGGAGGGGTGGGGGGGCATAAAGAAGTTTCAAGGGAGGCAGCAAGCAGTTTTGAAACTAAATGCATTTGTACTTGAAATGATCTGTTATACTGACATTTTTTTTCCAGTTTAATTAGAAATAAAATACTTTTTTAAAGACCTATTTATACAACAAAGAGCCGGCTATCCTCCGAATAACAGTCGTAAATTATTGAGTCGGAAAATATACCCTAACAGGGCCTCAGTCACGTGTCAATTGCACGCTTCCGGGGACTATAACGCCACTGCCGAATTGCGAACTTCTGGTAACTTCCGCTGCCGCCGAGAGTGTCCCACACGCCGCTCACGCGGCGTGGATTGGGGCTAAACTAAATAGCTAGGACTCACGAGCAAATAAAATGAAGGAAGCTGCAGGAGATACGGTACCTGCTGCTCGTGAGTCCTAGCCATTTAGTTTAGCCCCAATCCTACGCCGCGTGAGCGGCGAGGGGGAGACCCTCGGCCATGGCAGAAGTTGCAGAAAGTTCGCAATTCGGTGGTGGCGTAAGTCGCAGGAAGCTCGCATTTTAAGACAACGGAACTGCGCAATTGACACGTGACTGAGGCCCTGTTAGGGTATATTTTCCGCCTCGATAATTTACGACTGTTATTCGGAGGATAGCAAAAAAGCCAGGACATTGTGTTATTTGACTCTTTGATTTATGTGGATGTTTTTTCTGCAATAGTTTTTGGTTTTCTTTCCCCTCACCCTTCTTCATCTTATCACTTTTTTAAAAGTTGGGGACAGGGGGGGGGGGGGGGGGGGGGGGGGGGGGGGGGGGGGGGGTGGAGTGGGTTGGTGTCCTTGCCATATTTTTTTTTAATGTGAAAACCACTGTGCTAGATGAGGATAGCATGTCTTTCGTAATCAGGGTAAAGACTTAAACCTGCCATCTTGTATTGTTGTCACTTTTGATTCTTCTTCTTCTTCGATCCTTCTGTCAGAGAACTTATATCAGGAAGCCGGTAGCCTTTATGAAAGCTATCGTGCAATCCATATCTTCTTGTGTACCATACAGTTTTGTCTTCATTGTGGTTGGAACAGACCAGGTGTCAGAATGACTTTTGATTGATACCTTAGATTTTCATTTAAAAAATGTATGCACTCAGTACGGAACTTAGCAGAGCAAACTAATTTTATTGCCTGTGGTTATCCACAGAGACCGGGGCAGTTTTCACCTTTGGCAAGAGCAAATTTGCCGACAATTTACCCAACAAATTTTGGGTCAAGAATGACAGAGTCACTCAAGTTGCTTGTGGGGATGAGCATACAGCACTTATTGTTGGTGAGTTTATTACACTGAATGTACTCGCCATCATCATTGTGTGCCAGACCACATGGTATTGAAACTCCTGTCTCTCAATCGTTGGTTTTCTGGTCCAGCTGTGTAGATGATATTCTTCCATGCTAGTGCCTTAGACCATCCAGTTTTATTTTCCTTCTTCTGCCACTACCTTTTCTACCTCTGATCTTTTCAGTAATTCTTATGTTCCCCCAATTAACTCTAATCTCACTGCATGCCTAAAGAATACTGTCCCCTTCTTAATATTATCACTGACTAAGTCCCAAACAATTGCTGATGTGTCAATGCATCTAATCCTTCATTCGCCTCTGTAGCATAATGCATTTTTTTTTTTTTTTATTATTGTTGCTCACACCACACTAAAGTAATCTGGTTTTCCAAAATGTTTATTACCATTGTATTTGTATACTGCCACTTTGAAAATAATTCATTCACAATATTTCAACATTGCTACATCTTCACTTTGAAATTTCCTGTGAATCCTTCTGGTACGGAAAGAGTACTGACATGGCAGATTTGCTTCTCTGTGTCCTAGGATCTTCAACGGCATGTATAATTTTCTGTGAGCTGATACCAATCCTCAGCAAAATGCTGTCACAAATCTTCTCTTATTGTCTCTTACATCAGTCCTTACCAAGCAGCTAACATTATGGAGATCCAAAAACATTTCATGCAAAATAAGATTCCATTGCTCAGAGCACTAGCTATTAGTACATTTACATATGGCTGTGAAACATGGACCTTAACAACTGAACTTAAAAGGAAGATACAAGCATTGGAAATGCGATGTTTCAGAAAAAAAAATTTAATTTGCATATCATACAGAGACCACATTACAAATGAAGAGGTTGCGATATTATTATCAAGCACATTAGCAACTATGAACCTCTTTTAACTTATGTGAAAAGGCGAAAAATGAAATGGTATGGACATGTTGTAAGATCTAACGACCTCTCAAAAACAATACTGCATGGCTCAGTAGAGGGAAAGAACAGAAGAGGCAGACCAAGACAGACCTGGTTACAGAACCTGACTGATTGGACAGGCTTCAGGCATGCAACCATGAAGTCATCACAAATGACCGCCAGAGGTGGAGAAATCATGTTAAAAGGCTACACATAAATATGTTATTTAAAAAAAAGAGAGAGAAAGAGAGAGACATGAAAACTCTCTGTGAGATCAGTGAAACTATTATTTCTTTTTTTTTTCCAATTTTTTCCAGAATCAGGGCGTGTTTTTATGTTTGGACTCAATGACTGGGGTCAGCTAGGACTAGGTCAGGAGGTCAAGCCTGGAGTTAACAAGCCCAGCTGCATAAAGAGTATGTTTATTTTTATTCATTAGTTTACTGTAATTGTTTAAAATGTTGCTCCCTCCTATTAGTGTGTAATTTTGCTCTTGGTTTTGTTACAAGTTACTCATGTTTATCATTGTTTTTCTTGCTCAACTGTTGTATATATATCGCTGTTTAATGTTGTTTTATTACGCAATTAGAGTATACTCATGCCTCATAGAGCCAGTTTTAACATATGGCTGTAAATCTTGGACATTTAAACAAATCAAAAGGTTCCTCAACTCCTCGGTGATGAAGTTTTACCAAAGAATGCTTAAAATTCTTGGACAGCCTGAAATAGTAACTCAGGTGTTTTGAAAGTGGTGAGAGCCAGAAGACAGTTTTTGACAAACACCAGAAAGACCATGCTATGAGAAGAGGAAAACTGGAACGTGTAGTGATTACTGAAAAGATTTGTAGAAAGCAAGATAGAGAATGTCAGTGTGAACAGATTCTTGACAACCTTTTATTATGGCATGGAGGGGTGCCTGCACATAAGCTGATGTATGTCGTTAGAGATTGCAGGTTATCAAGAGGCATGATTACTTACGCCAGTTGGCAAGGCACTTGATGATGACGATGTGAGGGCATTGACCCTCAGCCAATACAGGCCAGGTTGCTTATCTTTTGCTGTCTCCAGCAACTATGTAAAGCAAGTTGGTACTGGAATTAATTCTTGTAACCACCACAAATGTCCTATTGTTCCATATTGTTGTCTATATTGCTGTTGATTCAGGAATATGAATTGGGGGGGGGGGGGGAAGAACCACACATGCTGACGCACCAAGACCATGGTACAAACTGGTCAAAATCTCTACCTCTCCACATTCATCATAGAAACAGGTTCTCTGCCAGGGGCTTGGCCAACATAGATAGGATCGATGCTTCCTTTGAAGTCGGGAGGCATCTGACTGAAAGGCCAGGAAGCAAGAGTCTGCTCACAGATAAGCCAGATCTGTAAAACAGGTGTGAGTGCAACACTCAGGTCCTAAAACAAGGCCAGTTTCCAGAAGTGGACAAACAGCAGGACTTTCTGTTAGAGTTCACAACCAGAGAACACTAACAGGAAGAAAAAAACAGAAATGTGAACATGGACTGAATGGTTGAATGTGCACTGAGAGTGATATCTTGACTAATTATCTTGACTGCATGTTTCTCATGCCTTGTCTTCTGCAGCACTGAGAGTGATATCTTGACTAACTATCTTGACTGCATATTTCTCATGCCTTGTCTTCTGCAGCACTGAGAGTGATATCTTGACTAACTATCTTGACTGCATGTTTCTTTTGCCTTGTCTTCTGCAGCACTGAGAGTGTTATCTTGACTAACTATCTTGACTGCATGTTTCTCATGCCTTGTCTTCTGCAGCACTGAAGCATGAGAAGTCCAAGCTAGTGGCCTGTGGGAGAAGTCACACGCTTATATCAACGGGTAAGCACCTTTTAAAGACAGATTTAATGAGAATAAATCAGGACAAAAGTAATGTGGTTTCTCTTATTGGTACCCCCACTCTAAGACGTGGAATCATATACCTATTTGGGTAGTAATGTAGACAAAGATAGGAGGACTGACAGAGATATTAAAATATGAATACAAAAGACAAGAGAAGTTTTCATAGCACTAGGGAATTTGTGGAGGTCGAAAGAAATTCAAACTAATACTAAACTTAAAACATTTATTCTGTCAAATCACTACTGTTGTAGGGAGCAGAAACATGAGCAAAACTAAGGCAATTACTAATAAACTACAAACAATCATTAACTGGAGCCTGGGCAGAGTAGAGAGAATTAAGTGGTATGATAGAATCACTGTACTAAGAGGTGAAGAAAATATGCTGGCATTGGATAGGACACACATTGAGAAAACCTGTGAACAATATAACTAGAATGTCTTTGCACTGGAACCCATAGGGGCACTGAAATAAAAGAAGACCAAGAAACACATGGAGAAGAGAGCTAGAGAGTAAAATTAAAAAGATGGGGGGAAGGGGAGATGCATTATTGCATGCTGTAGCAAAAGATAGAATGACTTGGCTAAGTTGGTTGAGGGCCTATGCTCCATTGGAGGCTAGAAGGCAGAAGAAGAAGCAGCTTTTCTTTAGGAGAAATATATTTGTATAAAGAGGTAAGCTATTGCCTGTGGAAGAGGTCAATAAGCTATAGTAAGTAAATTTTGACCCACCAGGACATCACACAGAGTGATAAGCACCCGGGGACACAAAGTGCCACCTTGTGGATGAGGATCACGCATGAAGAGGTCCTGGAAACTGCGCTCAACCGTCATGCTATATTGCAGCCCCTGGCACGAGAGAGTGGGGCTTCAAAATAACGAAAAATTGCCTCCCACAGGGGGACGAATTGAATTACGAAGATGGTTCCAGTCAGTAAGTTATGCAGTGGAGACTGCTTAAGGTGATCTCGGATGTTGTACATTTCTGTGGTGAAGAAGAGTTGGTTTACTCCTGGCAGTTTTCTTGCTTAAAGTCTTATCTGGATCAGACGAATTGCTGATAATAAGACCTATTTCTTGGGTTCCTGGTGAGTTCTCCTTATCAGGTCTGCACTGGATTAACTGATGGCTTCCTTCTGGCAGATATAATTGGCACTATCCCAAAGTCACCTAAATGCAATATTGGGGATTTTCATCTCAGTGCACTCTGTAATATGCCCAAAGGCACACATGTAAATTCCTGCTCCATGGTGGTTAAAATGAAGTAATACTTTTCATGCAGCTACTAAGTTTTTGTGTGCAACTTAAAAAAATGAAATGTTCAAACATGATTTTCTTGAAACAAAAATTTAACATGTAGTTGGCTTTGGGCCAGTGCCAACAATATGATATTTCATTCCATTAATCGTAATGGTCACATGTCATACCTACAACAAGCAGTTGATAAATAATGACTTTCCTTTTTTGCAGAAGCAGGCCACATTTATTCATTTGGAAGCAACTGTGAAGGCCAACTTGGCATTGCAGACGCACCTGACCAGTATACTCCGAGACATGTTGTGTCCCTGGTACCAGCACATTATACAATGTTATCTGCAGGCTCTGACAGTTCCATGGCTTTAACAGGTTTGTCAGTTTCACTCTGGAATGATGTTTTTTGTTTGTTTTCTTATACAGGATGATTTGATGGCTATTATTGTGTACACTATATTGTTGGCGCTTCTCTGTATTTCCTTATTCACCTTCCCTTCTGGATTTTCCCCTTCACCCAACACAGTCCTTGACAGATCTCCCCTCCCCCTTTCTAGCTGAATACCCAAATCATCCCACTTGCACACATCATTATTGTAATATATTTAGTTTCTTTCATACAGCTGTTGTCACTGGTAAAGGTATATTTGGTTTCTTTCATACAGCTGTTGTCACTGGTAAAGGTATATTTGGTTTCTTTCATACAGCTGTTGTCACTGGTAAGGGTATATTTGGTTTCTTTCATACAGCTGTTGTCACTGGTAAGGGTATATTTGGTTTCTTTTATACAGCTGTTGTCACTGATATGTGTGTATTTTAGTTTCTTTCACACAGTTGTTGTCACTGGTAAGTACGTATTTGGTTTCTTTCATACAGCTGTTGTCACTGGTAAGGGTACAGTTGGTTTCTTTTATACAGTTATTGTCACATCTTCTACCCATCTGTAATTCATAAATGTCTTTAGGAGCATCCTCCATTCTCCAAGTGTGAACAATAACTGACCTTCATTACTCAGTGTCATTTCTTCAGTGAAAGTTGGCAGTAATGAATATCCAGTCGCAGTGAAATGAGATAATTATATACGTTTTCTGTTGCTCCACATTTCCAGAGGATGGCAGGCTGTTTGTCTGGGGCGGCAATGAGGATGGAAAGCTTGGTCTGGGTGAAGACATCCCAAGTTCCAGTGTTCCAGAGCATTTGGAGTTTGACCATCCTGTTGTATGTGTGTCATGTGGCTACTATCATACAGCTGTTGTCACTGGTAAGTGCGTATTTGCTTTCGGTCATACAGTCATTATCACTGGTAAATGCATATTTGGTTTCTTTCATGCAGCCATAGTCACTGGTAAGTGCGTATTTGGTTTCTATAATGCTGCCATTGTCACTGGTTAGTGCAAATTTGGTTTCTTTCATACAACTATTATCACGGGTAAATGCATATTGGGTTTCTGTCATACTTCCATTGTCACTGGTAAGTGCATGTTTGGTTTATTCTTCTTTCATTTTCCTGTTATGAGTTGTCTATTTCTGCAATTTTGTCCCTCTAATAAATTTTACTATCTTGCTTAGTTAATTCAGTAGTCCATATTCTCGAGTGAGTTTCGGGGCTCTGTTTTAGAGATCAGAATATAGACCCAATCCCCACCTAACAAGCATGTCATAGGAGGTGACTAATTAGTAGTGGCTCCTTCAGAGTCGGGGTGCATCTACCTGAAAAGTAAGCAACCAGGCAGTCTTTTATAAATAAGCCAGATTTGTAAAACAGATGTGCAGACAAAACTTAGCATCTGCATCAAGACCTAAGTCCAGGAGTCGATGAACAAGCACAACTCTCTGCCGTAGTTGATAGCCAGTGAATGCTACGAAGAACAAGAGAGAGTGGTCCATAAAGTGTATTTTCAACTCTAGTTTTTTTTAATTTGGCCACAAGATTAACCCTAATCTGTCTTATTTGATGCAGTCTTGGAGTGTTCTGCCATCTTGGGTAACATTCCACACGTACACATAGTTGGTAAAACAATTTTAAATTGCATATACATGTGGCTGCATAATCTGATTGTTTAATTGGATTTATATATTCTAGTTTTCATGGCACTAGAAATCTGTGGATGTGGAAACAAAACAAAAAACAATGAAACTGGGTGTCAAACTTCAAGTCTGTAACTCAGACAAATGGGTACTGCTGTATAGTGCAGAAATGTGAAGAACAAACAAGCTGTCTTTACTGTTTTTAGGATTATGTAGGACTGGGCTATACAAAAACAAAAATATTCACACAGTCTTGTCTGAAGCAAGTTAGAGAATTAAAATATGTAGAAAGTACATGTTTCCCCCAAGTATAAGACAATCCCATGTAATTGATGCAACTTGATTTTGGGACTGGAAATTTTGGAAAAAATTATTCATGTGATTGCACTTTGTTTCATGAACCTTAATTATTACCTTATTTTTTACCAGCAGTTCTTCTTGACCTATGCTGAACCGTCTTAGTGCACACAGGAATTCCATTTGCTCTTTGCTCTGTATCTTCAGTTATTTAGTTGCTTATCTTTTGCAGGACATTGCAGAACTAACCCTAGCATTATATTTTTTTAGCTGTTGTGGTTTTTCTAGGCAGATTTATGTCCAGTAGTTTGCCATTGCTTTCTGGACGGTCGGCTCTCGATACCACTGTCGAAACCCAAGCAAGGTCTGCAGCTGGGATCGAACCCGGCATTACGAAGCGCATTCGCAGTGTCTTAGCCACAGACACCAACTTCAGTACACTCTCCAAATCAAGCCATTCTGCTGACTTGCCTCTCTTCTTCTGTGGCTTCTACAGTAGGGTTTCTTTTTGCCTGTAGCAAGTCTCCGATTGTTTTTCAGTGCTAGGAGGACCAAATTTACATCCTGGTGAACGATTTCCATTCACTTATGCAAACTGAATCATTTTAAGTTGAATTCAGCACTGTAAGAAAATCTTTTCTGAGACTTTTACGGGCAAAATGCATCCTAATGTAACAAGTGCGAAACAGTGAGTGTAATGACAAGTGCAGAAACTATTACAATGTTATATATTATTTACTGGTATCTTATTACATCATTCTGGAACCATGGAGTTCATGCTTTATGCAAATCTCTCAAAGAGAGACTGAGGATATGGGATAGAACTCTCTGCAGTAAAGTTGATCCTTTCAACTTAAACTTCTTTAACTTATCTTAATACTAATATGTTGTTTACATAAACATTACACTGCCATTAAAAAATAAACATTTTTGTTTACAGGTGATGGTAAGTTGTACACCATGGGAGAATCAGATGGAGGCAAACTTGGCTTACCTGCAGATGTCAAAAACACAAAAGTGCCAAATCATGTCACTGCCATTCCAGATCCTGTCAAATGGGTGGCATGTGGTAGTTCACACACCATAGCCTTAACAGGTAGCCATTCTTTTATTTTTTTTTTTAATTATCAGCCTGTCTTTACAGTGAACAACTTACTGGCATCTACTGTATTAAAACCAAAAAAAAACCACACATGCCCACAAAATACATAGCTATTTGAAAGAGCATATGTTTGTCATAAACCCTGACATTCAAAATCCGAGTAATTTAATGAGTGAAATTTTTCAAATTGCACAGAAGAGTACCTTAGTGTTCAACCAATCAGTTGACAGTTCTTTTGAATCTAGGTCATTGATCAATTTTAGGTGTACAGACTTTTCCGTCAACTAATAAATATGTGCCATTGGATAACTGTTTCATTTTTTTTTTTTTTTTTACAGTTTATAAAAAGGCTTCTAAACTAGAATCTCTCTATTTCAACAGCCCCGGCTAACTAGATGAAGTGGATATTTCTGTCTAGCCTTATAAGTCTTGCTCTGGTGACCACACCACTTGTCGTATTTGGGAAGATTGCCTGCTTTATTCATAGTTTAGACATTCTTAACCCATCAGGGTTCAGTATTCTTTCATCTTTTTCTTCTTCTTTTGTCGTCTCACTCTTACCAGGTTGTAGCCCAGTGTCGTGGTTTTCTGTATTTGTTTTGTGCTTCTTGGGTCACTTTTATATATATATATATGCTGTTCTTGTTTCATGTGCGCTATCCTTTGCTCTGTTTATTTTTCTTTTATTTGCATATTCATAATTTTGTTTTTACATTTGTTTTGTGTTTCAACACCTCTTTCTTGTTCTGCCCCTGCACATTTTCTTTACCAAAACATAGTGTTTTGTTTATGTTATTTTGTGAAGCAGTTGGATGATTTATTTACGGTTGTGATATTTCCATTTTCTAAGAAAAATTTGATTTTGGCATTTTAGTTTATTGACAAAGACTTTGGTTTGCTGGATGGTGTGTATCTTTTCTGCTTTTTGTTGAGCTTTTTTTTTTATATTTTACCTGCGTTGTTATTCAGTAGGATCTGTGCTCAACAGATAGTTGAACCAGAATTTATTAAACAAGAATTTATTACTTAGTTAATATAAGAGCCAGTAGACTTGAGAACTCATTATCCTAACGAGCCTTTCGATAGACTTGATCACCCAGGCATGGGTGTGAGTTGATTAGTGCCGTAGGTTTTCCGCTTCTAGGCACTGTACCTCTAGGGTCTACCAGCTCCAAGATCCACTGCTAGCTCGGCTTATGCCAGTTCTGACCATTCTCTGTGATGCACAACATGGGTGTGTGGCAGGAGTCTTGCACAAAATTCCTTAAAATCAGCACAGAGGTGAAGTAGGGGGTAGCCCCATTTGCACAGCACAATGGATTTAACGTTCTCTGACTGCCTGTGACCAAAATCACTACACCAATTAACTATTCTGCAGAAAAATGCTGAGCCATATGGGATATACCCCTAAACAATCAAGTCTGTTCTGTAGATTTTAAACATTCTTATGTGAAGAAATACCCATCACTGAAACCTTACATTCTTGTGTAATGAAATACCTGTGTCTAAAAACCTTTGCATTCCTGAATGATGAAATACTTCTCACCAAAACCTTACATTCTTGTGTAATGAAATACCTGTGTCTAAAAACCTTTGCATTCCTGAATGATGAAATACTTCTCACCAAAACCTTACATTCTTGTGTAATGAAATACCTGTGTCTAAAAACCTTTGCATTCCTGAATGATGAAATACTTCTCACCAAAACCTTACATTCTTGTGTAATGAAATACCTGTGTCTAAAAACCTTTGCATTCCTGAATGATGAAATACTTCTCACCAAAACCTTACATTCTTGTGTAATGAAATACCTGTGTCTAAAAACCTTTGCATTCCTGAATGATGAAATACTTCTCACCAAAACCTTGCATTCTGGTGTAATGAAATACCTGTGTCTAAAAACCTTTGCATTCCTGAATGATGAAATACTTCTCACCAAAACCTTACATTCTTGTGTAATGAAATACCTGTGTCTAAAAACCTTTGCATTCCTGAATGATGAAATACTTCTCACCAAAACCTTACATTCTTGTGTAATGAAATACCTGTGTCTAAAAACCTTTGCATTCCTGAATGATGAAATACTTCTCACCAAAACCTTACATTCTGGTGTAATGAAATACCTGTGTCTAAAAACCTTTGCATTCCTGAATGATGAAATACTTCTCACCAAAACCTTGCATTCTGGTGTAATGAAATACCTGTGTCTAAAAACCTTTGCATTCCTGAATGATGAAATACTTCTCACCAAAACCTTACATTCTTGTGTAATGAAATACCTGTGTCTAAAAACCTTTGCATTCCTGAATGATGAAATACTTCTCACCAAAACCTTACATTCTTGTGTAATGAAATACCTGTGTCTAAAAACCTTTGCATTCCTGAATGATGAAATACTTCTCACCAAAACCTTACATTCTTGTGTAATGAAATACCTCTTCCTAAAAACCTTACATTCTTGTATGATGAAATACGTCTTCCTAAAAACCTTAACATTCTTGGATGATGAAATACCTCTTCCTAAAAACTTCACATTCCTGTATGATGAAATACTTCTCACCAAAACCTTACATTCTTGTATGATGAAATACCTCTTCCTAAAAACCTTACATTCTTTTATGATAAAATACCTCTTCCTAAAAACCTTACATTCTTGTATGATGAAAAACGTGTCACTGAAACCTCTTAACAGAATTTGGAGAGGTCTATGTGTTTGGTGAAGGAGAGAATGGACAGTTAGGTCTAGGAACAGAATTGTTGTCAACATCTACTCCAACACATCTGCAGCTGCCATTCAAAGTAGCATGGCTGTTTTGTGGCCAAGATTTCACAGCATTAATATCAGGTAAGCACTGATGTTGTGTTTATTGAGTCTTTTACACATATGATTAAAATCCTTTTTTTTTTGTTAATGTTCTTCTTCAAGGGAAGAGTCAATTGATCAAGAGATGTCATTCAGTCAAGTCAGTGGATGCAAACTATGGAAAATTCTAGAAGATTATGGTATTTATGATCAGCTATTGTGTAACATCGTGGCTCTTTATCATGATAGTCGGTGCACAGTAAGAACAACAAAAGGAATGGCAGACTGGTTTCCCATCTCATCAGGTGTCAGACAGGGATGTGTCCATTGCTGTTCATTACTTACATGGATAGAATATCACAGGAGGCAAATACAGACACAGAAGAAATCAGTGAACTTCTTTTTGCAGACGATCAATGTCTAATAGACCACCAAAAACTTAATTTACAACACCATATTGACTGCTTACGTCAAAACTGCACAAAGTTTGATAGGAGAATAAACACAGCGAAAACTGAGGTAATGAGAATAGGCAGGAACATAATATAATCAAGGTTCGTGTTCATGTGCTACAGTCAAAGAAGTACAAGAATTCCATTATCCAGGAAGCATATTTACAGAGGATGGCCGATTTGATAGAGAGATAGAAGCCAGAGTACAAAAGGCAAATGCTGTCGCCTACCAGTTAGGCTCACTGCTCAGACGCCCACATGTCTCCCTCTAGCAAAACAGCAAATGATTAATAGCATCTTTATCCCTACTTAATATTAACAGTGCCAAACATGGACAGTAAATAAAGCACTGGAACAGAAAATAACAACGTGTGAAACATGCTGTCTCCACAAGGACACTAACAACACAAGAAGAGACAGGGTTACGAATACCAACATTAAAGATGAAGTTTGAATAAGACCATGTCTGGATTATGTTGACAGACAAAGAATGAAATGGTTCGGACCTCAAGTGAGAATTCAGCCAGACCAAACTGCATGTGTGACTTTTTTCATCAGAACATCTGGGAGGAAGGCAAGAGGAAGACCAAGATGGAGATGGATCAATGGTGCAGCTGAAACCTACAAAAAGATAAACAAATGCATCACACAAGCCAGCCGAGAAGCATAAGGCTATTGCAGAGAACCATGACACTGGGCTACAACTGGTATCATTGAGACAACGAAAGAAGAAGAATCATGTTCTTTTTCTTTTCTTCACTTCCTCTGTTATCACTTTTGAAGAATATCGGTGCAGATGAGAAGTAGAACTAGTTAACTTCACAACAGCATAATCCTAAATGACAATAGTTTTTTTCTTTATCTTTTTCAATACCTGTTACTTCAAAGTTTAGTCAAGTATCCTTTGCTTTAAATATATATATATATATATATATATATATATATATATATATATATATATATATATATATATATATATATATATATATATATATATATATATATATATATATATATATATATATATATAGTACAGCTTATGTTATCATATCTCAACAGTTGATTCCAACAGTATGAATCATCATCAAGTGCCTTGCTGACTGGCGTAGACTATCGTGCTTCTCCACAATCTGTGATCTTCAACAGCATGTATTGGTTTGTGTTTTGACACTCCTCCATTGCCATGACAAAAGACTGTCGATTCTTCTTGCATTGTCTTCCTCAGTCTCTTTTCCCACAGAGCTTTCCAGTGGTCACAACATGTTCCAGTTCCCTTCTTCTCATGATATGATCTTTAAAAATGATGATTTTCTCTTTCTGATGTTTATGATAAGTTGTCATCTAGCCCTCACTTCTTTCAAAACATCTAGGCTGCTGTTTTTGGCTGTCATAAAAGATTTTAGAATTCTGTAAAACCACATTTTTGAGGCCTTAAGAAATTGTTGGGCTTGTTTATTAATAATCCAGAATTAACAGCCACTATGCTCTATGAATACCTAACCTAAAACTGTGATACCACCATATACCCACAGCTCTGAGTATGGATAAAGATGCTTTACATTATATTAGTAACATGTTATCATCGATTGATTGCAAGAATACAGATGTCTGCCTGTTTTGATACAGAAAAGGGTCAGTTGTACACATTTGGAGATGGAAGGTATGGCAAGTTAGGGCATGGCTCCGACCAGTACTCTAATCTCTACAAGCCGAATCACTGCAAGCGATTCTCTCACTTCACAGTTGAAAAGGTGAGTTTTAGCTTGCTTGTCTCGTTGTTTTCATCACCATCATGTGTTTGCAGATGGCATAGATCTTCATGTCTCTGCACAGATCTTGGTAACTGGTGATCTGGATGAATTCATTTCTTCTTCTTCTGTGTTTGTCCTTAAAAGGGCTGTTAGCACAATTGTGTTGTGGTTTACAGCAAGGCTGTGATATTTGCGCCTTTCAGCCCAACTCATCCATATTCTGCAAACCCCTGATTAGTCACATTTCATTACATGCTTGTTATGGGGCAGGGGGTCTTTTCGTCTCCCCCCCCCCCCCCTGGTGTCCAGGAGCCCATATGGGGAACATGTGAATATGGCACTTAAACAGTATTGCCATCTTTGTTCTTGCAGTTGACAAAATTCATAACAGCTGGGACATAAAATGGAGCCAGATCACACTATTCAAGGATTTTAACACCACCGCAGTACAGATTGGCAGGATCATCATGCTGGCAATAAAAAATCCCCTGGTTGCTATTTTTAGTAAATGCGGTCATAACCGCTCCATCTAAACACTTCACAGTCACAGAACGGATAAATATTCCTCTCTGGGCCTGGAAAGTATCAGGGATTTATAATTGGTGTAAAACTTACTTCAGTTTTTGGGAGCCAGAATATACTGACCTGTGTTGTTGGTCAGTCCTTGCATCTTATATGTGCACAGCAGAGAGGAAGAGAGTTAATTCAGGTTTATTGCACAAAGAAAGCCACAACAAGTTTTAAATGCATATACATAAATGTGTGTGTGGAAAGGGGGAGGGGGGTAACGTAGAGGCTAGACACTCACTTACCAGCTCGAGGGTGTAAGGTTCAAAACTGTATCGAGGCAGATATTTTTCAATAACTGACTGTGGCACCCAGGTCGAGGCAGCTTAAATTGGGTACCAAGTAATGTTTAGGGAAGTAAAGTTGACTGCTGTGACCACATCACCTACTGACTTCTTCGTGTGTGATCCAGGGCTCGATTGTAGGGGAAAACAAGAACAGACCCACTGCTTCTCCAACAGGCATGTCGTAGGAGTCGACTAACGTTAGACTTCCTTCAAAGTCAGAGTACATCGGCCTGACTGGCAAGGAACAACCAACTAATAACCACAAATAAGTCAGCAAAACAGATGTTCACGCAAAACTCAGGCCCTGGCACAAAGGGAAAGTCCAAATGGATGAGGGACCAGCACTTTCTGCCAGAGCTTACAGCTGGTGAACAAAGAAGAAAACCAATTTGTCTATACAATTATAGGTGTAGAACTTTATGCCAATGTGCAAACAGCAGGACAATCATCCTTTACTTTACTTTTTTCATGAATGTGTCCCCAGGTAGCCTGTGGTGGTTGTCATATGATTGTCACAGCTAGGATACAAGATGGAAAGATCGAAAGCGAAGATGAGGCAGATGAGTTGAAATTCCTAAATGATACCCTCAGCAAATCAGAAGAGTCGCCTTCCTTAACCAGGTCGCTGTCGGCCCGAGAGAGAAGACGTAATGAATTACAGGTCTTAGAGTTTTGCCATTTCTAAACAATAATTATGTATTGTCTCCTATTGCAAAGGTTGCCGTCTGTGTGGGTTCCAGGCTCCATTTTGAGAACAAACAATAGATCCAATGTCCCCTTAACAGGCATGTCCTGTTAGGAGAATAATTAATAGTTTTCCCTTCAAAGTCAGAGTGCGTCTGCATCAGAGGCAAGGAACCAACAGTCTGCCTACAGATAAACCAGATCTGTAAAGTGGATGTGCACACAAAACAAGTTCTGAATCAAGACTAAAATCCAGGAGTGGACAAACAACCAGAAGTTTAAAGGCAGTGAACCCTAAGAAGAGGAAGAAAGAAAAGTTGCTTATATTTTAACTTCGGTGTCTGTTAATAAGTCATGTGGGAGAGCGTGTACAGTACGGAGGAGCAGATGGATCACCACAGTCTGGTGAGATTGATGCAGAGGGGAGTGACGAGAGGTTCTGGCAAATGCTTGAGGCGCAGAGGAAAGACAAGACGGACATTTAATCAGAATGCTACTGGCACCATTAATATCAGAACTATTTGCTGGCTGCTGAAGATGTACTGTGATGTCGGTTCTTGAATCAAATCAAATCATTTTTAATAAGTGAGAACGTAAATAGGAGTGACTTCAGTGGAGCTGAAAGTTTTAAATACAACACAGACTGTGACCAGAACGCTTAATGGAGGGAATTGAAAGATTAACAGTTGAATACAACACCAACTGTGACTAGACAAATCAATGGACAAGACAACAGAGCTTATAAACAGCCATAGTCAGCATGCAAACATGCTATTATGTAATAGGGGGAAATATAGTAATAGGGGGAAATATAGTCATCAGGGACTATATTACAGAATAAAATAAATAAGAAAGTGTCTGCAAAGAAGAGAGAAGGGATATAAATAGGTAAAATTAAACCTGAATACACTTGTGCTGAATATTGATTTCTACATGATTGAAAACACCACAACTATGAACTGAGTGATCTTCCAAGGAAAGTCAAGTAGTTTGATCACCAGATGAAGATTTTTTGGCAGTAACTGTGTTGAATTTATATACTAGTAGCAGTTTGATAAATTTTTTTTGGCTTTTCTTCAGTGTATTGTCAGTCAAACTCTGTCCATTCTTGCTTGACAGTGAGGATCTGTGCTTCCACTACACACCTGCATGCCCCAAAAAATAATTCCAAAACATGCTAACTACAGGAGACCCTGAAGCGATGCTTGCCATTCTCCATGGAGCATCCCCCCCCCCCCCCCAATCTTTCTCAGCATACTTTGTCAGCCTTACAATCATTGCATACACATATTTGACCCTAACACCATCTCCACAAAATTGATACGTTTAAGGACTTACATTTCTTTTATATCCAGCAACCAAGCCATCTCAGTCTATATGCTGGTTTTATATTGTTCATTCATATAGTTGTATAGAGAAAAAAAAAGACACCAGAACCCTTTATGTCAGATAAGCAGAAGACAGGGAGAATCCTATACTGATGTATGTTCTTCATGTTACAGAAATCTTACTCAGGTTTGAGCCAGACTCTTCCAGCCCTTGCATCTTTCAGGGGCCTGTCTTCTCTCAACGCCACCATGCCAGCTCTGAAGTCTTCCCAGCCAAAGATCAACGGCCACCGTTTGAATAAAACGGTTGTACCAAAACTTAACAACATTCCTAATGGTAATTTGTGATTTATTTTTAGTGTATATGTTAAGCAGTGGTCTCAAAAGTTAACAACATTCTTAAAGGTAATTAGCGATTTAATTTTAGTGTGTCTTAAACTGGTCTCAAAACTTGACAGTATTTCTAATGTTAATTTGCTATTTATATTTTGTGTATCTTTAACAGCGGTACCAAAACTTGACAACATTCCTAACTGTAAATTATGTGAGTATTAAACAGTGGGAGTAAAAGAGACACTACAGAACACAGTGTAACATTACCACAAGCTACACAACCTGCAGTACTTTACGGCAGAAGCAGTAGGACAAAAGATGAAGTTCTTGTAATAATTCTTATGGGAATCCATCATATTATTGTTAAGTTTGAGATAGCTAAGACACACTTGAAAGATGAAGGATTGTAGTGTAACTAAGGATACCTTGATTTATAGATGGGTAGATCCCAGGGTTGATCTCTACTAAAATTTAAAGATGTGTGCAGGTGGGACATGAATGATAAAAGTATTGAGTTGGATTCGTGAGAACAGGGTGCTATGGATCCCATCTCATGGAGAGTGAAAGTCGGGATGGGAATTTCCTGTGTGGGTTCCGGGGGTCCTATTATAGGGAAAACAAGAATAGACCCACTGCCTACCCAAAAGCATATCGTAAGAGTCGACTAATTGGGAGCTTCTTTCAAAGTCGGAGTGCATCTGCCTGACAGGCAAGGAACCAGCAGTCTGCACACAAATGAGTCAGATCTGTAAAACGGATGCAAACGCAACACTCAGGTTCTAAAACAGGACTGCAGTCCAGAAGTGGATGAACAACCAGAACTTTCCGCCAGAGTTTACAGCTGGTGAACACGAAGAAAAAGAAGGATGGGAATAAGGGCAAAGAAGACAAGGATTGCAGATAACTTAAGAGCTGAATGTCTGAGAAGTAACATGTCAGATGCACAATAGTGGTCTTGAAGTCTCATGCAGTTGCTGAGGAAGATTTGTCAAGCTAGTCTTGCTACTCACTCGCCATCACTTCAGGCTGTGATTCCATGCTTTCCCTGTAGCACCAAGGAACACTCTTCTGGAACAACATTTCCATCATATTGTCTGTGACAAGATTCCAGTCCAGTTGCCATCACCATAGATTGAGGTTCCATGCTTGCCTGTAGCACCAGGGAACACTCTTCTGGAACAACATTTCCATCATATTGTCTGTGATAAGATTCCAGTCTTGTGACTTCGGACAATAACCTCTTCACAATGCTGCGATGTTGTTTGGTTTTAAAGCGTAACCTTGATCCACACATAAAAATATCTGCCACTAAGTGTTGTTATTCCTATGCCCTAAGATTTTCACAACACAGTAATTCCAGCATCAAAAATCTAAATGAATTATTTGTTAGTAAAAAAAAATTATAAATATTAATTAGTGTCTTGCTGAGAGGGCTTTTTAACCACAAAGACCAATCTCTCTCTCTTTCTCTTGCTCTCTCTCTCTTGTGATTGTGTTGTATCTCTGACCACTTCTAATTTTCATTTACTGTGGTAAAATCCAGTTAATTTTCCTCTTTTGAAAAGTAAAGAAGACAATAATCTTGTGTATATTATTTCATCAATTAAAAGTCAGTTATAATATTACGCACAATTTTAACTTGTTCAGTGAATTGTATCAAAATAGAATTAGAAATTCCTTGACATTTTATGTTTAAAAGGTTGGACTGAATTTTTTATTAACAAACCAAATGTTTTATAAGTTTTTTTTTAAGGTCATTCATGGTATTTTTCTTGTCAAGACTTTGCCGTTATTTTTAAAACTATTTCCGGAGAAGCTACTGAGCCCAAATTTTGTCCTCCTTATTTTCTCAATTGTGGTCAAAATTATTCAATGATTATAAAAAGCTGGTAATAGTGACTAGTGGATGTAAATCAGAACTGTTTGGTTTTTCAGGTAAAGCGTCTCACATTAACAGTTCTGAAGAGTCAGAAGATGAGGAGGAGGAAAAGAGTGAAGAACAGAAGGTAAGTAAGTGTGTTACCAAGTAAACTACTATGTTTTTTTTAATAGTATTGAGCAAGCTACCTCTTTCATAAATAACGTAATTGGCTTCCAGTCTTGACAGGTACAGCGCTTGATTGACACAGATTACCTGATTGATATATTGCTCTCACTTGCATGGGTTCATTTCAGGAACTGCAATGTTTGCTCATGAATGATGTTTTGTGGATATCTCTGGGGATCTTCAGTGAACTTTCTGCTTTATACAAACAACACTGTTGGTATGTGGTCTGCCTCTCTGCAGAGAAAGATTGAGCCATATGTCAATTACAACAAAGTCGATAGTATCAGCCTTTTAAATTTTAGTATTGCTACTTTTGGTTACATTTTGTAAGGTATAGAGGATCTCAGTTAAAAATATTGTCCTTCTTATTATGTTTGAACATGTCCTCACTTTTACTGTTTTTGTATGATGTAAAAAAGTAAAGGACTCTTTTCCACACCTTTATGCGTATAGGGCTAGACCTATATTTTTATAGACCAATCGGCACAGGATGGGTGATTTTTTCAGCATCACGCCAGACGCCTTTACTTTCCCGGGACTGCACCCGGTACCCACTCAAGGCTGGGTCGACCTGGGAGCCAAGGTCATTTTTGAAAAAGTCCTGCTCCGGCAGAGAGTGAACCCACAACCTTCCGATCCACGGCGAGCGTCTAGCCGCTTGGCCACGGCGACTCCCTTTGCATGATGATTGTTGTTACACTTCAGTTTAGTTTGTGTATTTCTGAATATATTTTATCCATTCATTGTCCTGTTATGGTTATATGTCACATAGGGCTTGCAATCTTTTCCTCCTTTCCATTCTATCATGTGCATTTAGTTCAATATGGATAGAATCCAGTCCAGTAGCTTTGACCTCTGTCATCGACGTTCATCGTGAGGGTTTCTTTTGGGCATCCTCACCTCTTTAACCCCTTTATTTTCCATGTTAGTTATTGCTTGGTGATTCTGAGCTGGTTTCTTCCCAGGAGTGTCTAACAGAGCGCCATCTTCTCTGTCTTATGTTGATACTAGTGGCTGCTCAGATATTTCTCTTATTTTTTTCACCCCTTTTGAATTCATCTTATTTTGTGTTCATCCTTTTCCTCAGGCATTAGTTTTCAAATGTATTTAAATTCTCCAGCTTTTACTGGCTGATGTTAAAACTGAAGAAGAAAAAAAAACAGAATTGAAAATAAGTTACTTGGTTTTTAAACTATGTAAGTTAGAGTTCCATATTTTATTTAGGCTTTTAAAAGCTGTTGATGCCTTGCCAATGTGTGTTATCATTTCTTTCTTTGTATTTCCTTTACCATCAAAATTATTACCTAAATAAGTAAATTGATTGGCTCTACTTTGAACTTCCCCATAAAATGGCGGCCGTAATATGATGGCACATTCTGGCCATAAAATATCCAAAAATATCCGAACGGTGTTGAGGCATATCTAAAATACAGACTTTCTGCCAAGGGACAAATCGCGGCAAAACTAGGATTACTTGACAATCAATATCAACATTGCACACGGTAGTAGCAGACGATAAATACCGACCGTTGACAATTTCGAGCGTTTCTGCAGACGATGATACTAGCAGACGATATTAGCGACCTTTAACAATTTCGAGACATTACAGACGATGAAAGCTGATTAGCAATACTGTGTTCTTCCGATTGGAGGATTTAGCAGCGGTAGATGTCAGATTTGTCGGCATGCGCCAAACGCGATTAAACTCATCACCGAGCGTATCCCCCGCTCTGCTATGTGCGGCGCGGATGGGGGGAGGGGGGCTGAACTAGGTGCCTGTACTCACGAGTAAAGTAATTGGGGGAAGTTGCAGGAAATGCGGTAGCTGCCGCTCGTGAGTCCCAGCCATCTAGTTTAGTCCCCATCCACGCCGCTATGCGCGGCGCTGGGGATACGGTCGGCGGTGAGGGCACACTTGCAGAAGCAGGTCCGCAAGTAACGTATCACCGAGACCCTGTTAGAGCATTTGTTTCGTTATGCAGAGCCGGCACATATATTTTTAATAGAACTGAGCCCCATTTGGATATTTTTGGATATTTTATGGCCAGAAATTGGCCAATTTAGCTCTCTTTCGAACGGCATCATATTACGGCGTCTATTTTATGGGGAAGTTCAAAGTAGAGCCAATTGATCTTTAATTCCTTTTGTCTCTAGTGTTACATCTGCTTGATTGGTTATTGGTGTTTTCAGTATAATTGTCTTTTCATAACTTATTTG
Organism: Candidula unifasciata; assembly: GCA_905116865.2. Classification (NCBI taxonomy): domain Eukaryota; kingdom Metazoa; phylum Mollusca; class Gastropoda; order Stylommatophora; family Geomitridae; genus Candidula; species Candidula unifasciata. The sequence continues at coordinate 61,211 of CAJHNH020001090.1, forward strand.
AAGTCCAGCCTTTGATGCTGTATTTGCTAAATCATCTGTTTTTCTTTTTCTCAATACATAGGAGAATGTTTTTATTATTTTTTTGTCATATTTATGTTAATAATTTGTATTTAAATTTTATTTTTTTAATTTATAAAACTAACTTAAAAAATGTTCTTTGGTAATGTTTGCTCACTTTTACTGCAGACGTGACTAACATTAATCCCATTTGGTAGGTTGTGAAGTTTTTTATTCACATAATGTTTTTGATTTCTAATTTTTTTGTAATGAAATCTGCCATTCAGCCTCCAAACCGATCCACAAATGCAGCTTTTCCTGTGGCATCCCCACGACGACAACCTCCTCAGTTACAGGTAGAGTTTTCGTATGTTTCTTGTTTGTGAACTTACAGCATGTGCTTATGTTGATTACGTGACTAACTATGGTGTTGGTTTTTTTTTCCATTCAGATAAGTGAAGTAAAGGAAGTAAAATCATCTCTATCAAGTTTGTGTTATCAGCACATTTCTTTATGGTAATAAAACTTGGTCGACTTATTCATACCAGGGGAAAGGGCTGAGCAGCTTTCACAGGCTAGGCCCCTGAAGAATACCTGACGTTATAGGGCAAGACAAGATCACAAACACTGAGGTATTGGGGAAAAGTAGGTGTAACAACAGTTCTCTCAATGCTGACTCTTTGAAGGCTCTGATGGCTAGGACATGTTTTTAGGATGGTAGAGTTCCTAAGGACTCCCTTATGGTATATTACAGATGGGCTAGTCCGGTACCACAATATAAAAGTGCGTGCAAACGGGACATGAATGATACATGTATTGATGTAGGTTACTGAGAACATGTTGCATTGCAGGGGGAGGGTTGGGGGAGGAAGAGAATAGGGATAAAGGAGAGACATGTAAAATACATGTGATGGCAAAATTTAGGTCCTGAAATTCCTGCTGTAATTGTAGGAAACTTCTAAACATGATTGGATCTATCTAGTCACGCTTGCCGTCGCCATGGACTGATTCGCCTGTCTGCCTATAGCACAGTGTAATACTGTTATCTAAAAAGACGGAAAGTTGCAATCATTTAGCTGGGTCTTTCTTAGTCCAGTTCAGTTAATTTCCACCTGAAAAGTGGATTTAGACCATAGCTTATTGAGTGCAATTAATTTATAATTGGTGCCATGTTTATGGGCAAGGCTAATTTTTAAAAAATATTTTGGCCTAGGCATTTGCCCTGAGAAGCCGCAAACCCGGCACTTCCCACAGGGTCTAATTCCCCATAAATGCTGCTTAACCAGAATTTATACAGTGGCATGTTTATGAGCCACCTAGCTAACGCCATTGGTTATGTTTGCACCTGTGCAGCATTTAGGAGGTCAAGATATGAATATCTTTACTAAAAATAACATTTAGGGAGATTTTCATGTAAACCAACTGATTGCTTTTAAAAGCCATATTGATGACATATTTTCTGTAGCCTCTGTGGTAGACTTGAGTCTGATGTTTTTCTTCAAAAACTTATCTCCCAGGTCGACCCAGCCTAAAAATGGGTACCAGACATGTCATTGGAAGTAAAGGTGACCGGTTTGATGTTGACGACATCAGCCATCAAATCCTGATTGATCTATACAAAAATGAGTTTAGCATCAGAGGCCTGAGCATCACCGGCATGAAAAAGGGTCCTGAGAGAGAAAGAGAGAGAGAAAGAGAGAATGAATGAACGAGCAAGAGAGACAGTGAGAGAATGGGTAGGTTTCTAATGTTGACATGTATCTGACAGAAGAAAATTTAAAAAATATATAAACATATTCTTTGAAATGTAAAATTACTTGCCTGCTGGAGATAATAAAATATTGAGCATAATCATCCACACTGTTTGTCAAGACAGTTGATGATGGTGATGACTCTATAACCTTCTGCTTGGTGTTGTTTGATTGGGTGTTGCTATAGAAACATGTCCATATAAAATTCTTCTGTATATTTTTCTTGTGCACTAGTTTTATGTGTGCGAATTTTCAGGAGCAAAACCACGTGGAGGATGGCAGTGATGGTGATGATGAGAATGACAGCATAAGTGACGATGAAGCCCAGCACGAGAAGGAGAAAAACCGACAGAAGCGAGAAGTGAAGGATAAACAGAACCAAAATAACAATATCTTAGAACTGCCATCCAGAATAGAAGCAAAACTAGACAGTGATGTTGAACTGGGGGAGGCAGACGTGCAGAAAGCGAATGTAGCAGAATTGCAGTTAGTAGGTGAGAATGCTAGTGGAAAAGATGAAGAGACAAGTGATGAAGTTGACGAGCTTGATGAGGAGGATTCAGCTCCGAGGGAATCGCCCATTGTAAGAAGTTATTCTTTGAGTGCCATCATGAGTAGTTCCCTTCGAGACCTGTTTCTTGTCTGCTGTGGTTTTGTGGCTAGATGTGTCTAGTATGTTTTATTTTATCACTGCCAGTGTTTCTTTCTTGAGTGACTCATTCCTGAATATCTGCAATCATCTCATTAATATTTGCAAAAGCCTGTACACACGTAGTAAATGCTGCATAAGATCAAAGGCAGATTTGTCAAGAACTTTTATAGTGAACTCTGGTGTGCGCCAGGGCTGTGTACTATCGCCACTTCTTTTTATAACATACATGGATACCATATGTAAGGAAACGAGCTTTAATCATGAAGAAGATATTAAAGAATTACTATTCGCCAAAGACCAGGTACTCAGCTAAAAGTACGAAATGCCTACAGAACCACCTAAATCAAATTAGTAGCAAAGGGGAGGAATATAATGTGAAATTATCACACTACGAAGACAGAGACAATGATGATAGGAAGACATAAAGACAATTTAGAAATAAAATTAAAATACAACACCTGAAAACAGACAGAGGAATTTAAGTATTTGGGATCAATTTTCACATCAGACTGAAAACTGGACGAGAAATTAGCTCAAGATGTGCCAAAGCTAATTAAGTAATGGGGCAACTATTTTTCCTGTTGATACACAAGCAGATACGTCGGAGTACTAACGTGAATCTTATCAGAACTATTTTTTGGCCAACACTATGCTATCAGTGCCAAACGTGGACAATTACATCCTCCAATGAACGTAAAATTGTGACAACAGAGATGAAATGCCTTAGAAGAGCTGCAGGAGTTTCAAGGAAAGACAAAATACGGAATCATGAATTTAGACAAATGCTAGGAATAAAGCCAGTCTTACAAGTCATCAAAGAACAACAAATGAAGTGGTTTGGACACCTAACAAGAATACCCTGGTACTATTTGCCACAGCGAGCCACACTAAAACATTACAACGGGTATAAAGCGAGTGGGAGACCTTGGAAAATATGGAGTGATGGCATTAAGAACAGCCCTGTAGAAATGAACATCAGTCTTAATAGTGCTCTTTACAGAGCTCATCAACGAATGTTACATCTCCCCCCGACACTTCGATGAGGTACAAGGTGGATGAGAAGAAGAAGAAGATTCTGCACTGCACAGAAACGGAACCAGAGTTAAAGTATGACATCTAGTGTAACTAATGGATGTAGGATTAGGGTAACTAATGAATGTAGGTTGGTGTGTTGCTTGGCACCAAGTGGGTTAGATGGGCTGCCTCACTTTGCTTTAATTTTTTTTTTTTTTTTTCTACTGAATAAATAAGCAGGCTTTTTTGTGAGTATGGTGTGGAACACTTTTATTTTGGATTAAGCTAGAGACCCCAAAAATGTTGGCAAATAAATTAGATTTGTCATGTACTTATATATATATAAATATATATATATAGCCCAGTTGTAAAGACTTGATATGTGCCATATTGAGGAAGCACTCTAGTTGAGATTAACAAATAAATTAACCATTGTCCCCTTCTCCAGTTAATTAACACAATTATTTATTTGATTCAGATCATTTCAACACACAGTGGAGCTTTTTAACTTGCATGAGTTGTAATTATGTTTTTTGAGCACCATGTATTTTGTTTCTCACATTATTCTATTAAGCAAAAATTTGCTTTTGATGTGTGCTGAACTGTTTATACTTGGTATCACAATTTCTGCCATTCTTTTGGTGGATTGTTGTAATAAATTTCTAGTGTCATGTTTAAAAAAAAAGGTTAAAAGTAGGGCACTGTAGGGCATACAGATATTGTAACTTTTGAAGTCTGGATAGATAGCCAGTATTTTTGGCCGATATTAAGTAGTTAGAATTCTTCTTATTCCTCTTCTTCTTTTTCTTCTTCTTCTTCTTCCTCATCTTATTTTTTCTCTTCTTTTTCTTCTTTCTCTTCTTCTTCACCCTCTTCTTCTTCACCCTCTTCTTAATCTTCTTATTTTTCTAAGATCGCCTTTAAAAGGACAGACTACAGATTATGTTGTTATTTACAGGTAGACTACGAATTCTGCACCTTTTGACCCAAGACATCTAATTTTAGCATTAGTTGTCTTTTACAACATGTTTATTAAGGGACAGGAGGTTGGTCTGTTCTTTCCCTTTTAAAAAGGTGGGGGGCCTCAGAACCTGCAGCAAGAAGTCACAATATTCCAGGCACTACATTGTTATGGTGCCAGGCTGCAGGGTAGTGTTGGAAGTATAGGTAAAGTGTGCGAGAATTGTGTTTGCTCGTCTGTTGACAATATGTCACCAAAAAAATTTTAATGTTAGCTTCTAACTTAGCCGTCAGCTGGCACTGGAAATATTCCTTCTATTATTCTACTCTGCGGGTTTTAAAAAAAAAAGTTAAAGATTGCTGTTTTTAAACGGTGTATTACATCCAAATAATTTTGAAGAAAAAACCACTCCTGAAATAACTCTCCCTTCTCCTCTTCTTCTTTTTCACTGGTTGTAAACCCCGGCAGAAAATTCTGCTTGTTCATCTACTGCTGGATTTTGTCTTGTTTTAGAACTGGACTTTTGCCTGCATGTCTGTTTTACAGATCCGGCTTATTTGTGTGCAGACTGTTGTTGGTTCCTCATCTCTGAGGCAGATGCACTCCAACTTCAAGAGTCCCTACCCCCAATTAGTTGCCTACTAGGACTGTTTGTTAGGGGGCATATGGTGTGTTCTCCATCCTCCCCCCTCCCCTCTTTAAACTGTGGGCCCCGAAACCCAAACCGGGAATGAATATAACTAATGTTAAACTTCATCCGTACATCGTAGGAAGAAGCTCTTATAACGGAGCAGTTATCATGTTTGCACATTGTGAGAAGAAAAATTAGAATAGATAACATAGGGAGGGGGGAGGGGAGGGGGGCCTGGATAAAGGCATATGCATACTGAAACCAGTTATAGAATATTCTTGACAGTCTTAGCTTGAAAACATGTGGCAAGGCATGAGACCCCATGCCTGTTGACAAGGCAGTTGATGATTTTTATTGTTACTTGTTTGTACGTCCGTTTCTATTATACTTCAGCTTTCTTATCAAGCACACATACTACACTTTTTATATTCTCATTTTATTTGTTAATTGTTTATCTTTTTTTTTTTTTTTTTAATTGAAATGATGGTTATTATTTTTTTTTTTGGGTCATTGTGATTGCAATTTCTCAGTTATCAGTTAGCATTCTTTGTGCTTTTGCTGTTCATAAACATGCCATATTTTATGTAAAAACATCCACATGTATGCTAGCTAATTCACTATTCTCACATAGTTGTGTGTATATATTTACAATGTTTTTGTATACGTGTGTAACAATACCAGCAGTTGCACATGCCAACTAGCTACAGTTGTTTTCATTTGCTCTATCTCAGCTGCCCTAAAAAGCACAATTTTTGAGGTATATATTCCCTCTAATGGCCACATTTGCAAGTCACAAGTATTTTTTAGAAATTGCAAAAAAAAAAAAAAACATAGCAAAACTGATTGTTCCGTAAGAAATTCACATTTAACCTATTTGGGCTAGCTTCTTAAATAGCAAAACTGATTGTTCAGTAAGAAATTTACATTTAACGTTTTTTGTGCCAGCCCCTCAAAAATAATATTGTATGCATTATTTCTCATTATACATGGTTATCATTTAGTTTGTGTTACTGTTGATTTTATGATAATGATCGGCAATGTTCAGTATGTAATTGACCTTATTTATTGTTGAACTTGTTTCTTTTAACAACCCTTGTGGTGGTTCCTGGGCACCATTTGGGGGTGAGGTGAGGGGGAGAGAATATACTGGTCCCTCCCACATCTTTTCAACAAGCATGTCATGAAAGACAGAGGCTTTGGGGTTTGCTGAAATTGAAAATGTTAAACCAGATGTGTCACAGCCTAACTGTAAACCACAACATAACATGCTTACCAGCCTTTTAAAAGGCGAGCAAAGAAGAGGAAGAATACGTTCATTGTAATGGATATTATCACTTTGGGTTGTGAGTGCAGGGACTAGCCAGCTTGCGCTGCAGAATCAGAAGTTCAACAAATTATTCATGACAATTCCCGCCCAAGTGATGTGGTTATCTATACAGATGGCTATGTGTTGAGGGGCAGACAAAGTACACGGTGTTTCATAGCACAAGCAAATGGACGTCGCCTAGTACAGCAAAGCCTTGCCTATGACGTCTAGTTTGAGAATGGAGTGGAGACAGTCACTGCTGCCTTCCACTGGCTTGAGAATCATCTGTACACACATGCCTTGATTGTCACTGGCTCACAGAGCATGTTGAGAAAGGTAGGGACAGGTATGCTCCGTTCAGAGTGGCAAGCATCACTTCAGACATCTGGGGTGGTTAGTATCCTTTGGATATTCTCTCCAGGTCTTGCCAGTGTTTTGGAAATGAACAGGCAGATAGACTGGCTGGCTCTGCACGACTAGGTGATGAATTGATGTATGACAAGCTAGACGTTGTGAGAACCCTCTGGAAGCGAGTGAATAGTGCGGAAGCGCACATAGATCATTATGGTCTGAGAATGGCACTGCAAGGAATTACCAGGGGATCTGGCTGACGCTTAACACTCAAGGAAATTGTGAGACGGATATAAAGTCAGACAGTTATTGGTGCCTTCTGGATTGAAACTCTTCATTTGCTGCTAAAGATGGGGACGGAGCGCTTATGGGGGTGTCCCGAGTGCTAGGATGTCGATTTTTTAAATCAACATTCAACATCCAGTGTTAATCAAAATATGATGTTTGTTTAGTTATCGTCATTATGATTGTTTGGTAAGTGAAGTAAGAATTATGAGAAGAGATGAACAGAGAATCACCAAACAGTCACTGAGATGGGAAATAGAGGGACCGAGGAAACAAGAATGACTACAAGAAACCCTGTGGCGAACGTGGATGAAAGAAGCCAAAGTGCTGAACTCGATTCCGTCCATGATATCAAAGTGATTGCACAGGATAGAAGGAAATGGAGAAATAGACTGTGAGCCCTATGTAACATGTAATGGCACAACATGATGATGGATAACTGTGGCGTAAAGGGGCCTTTTTCACACCGTTGGAGCTGCAGACAAGTGGTTTTAGATCAATACATCATGTATCAGTAACGACATCATCATCATATACCAAGTCTTTTTTGAGACTGTGACTCCCAACAACTCCCACTGGAAAGCCCCTTAACCCTTTCCCTTTCCAATCCCCCTATCTTACATATTTTGATGTCCAACGGATTAACAAATTAATATCCCAAATTTGTGCTTGTCAACTCCTGACCTTTACTATTCTATTTGAGCAAATTAGTTTCAGTAACTTGTGTGATTACATGCTGAACATTACTCCAGAATCTTCTTCTTCTTCGTCTTCACTTCCTCTTTTACCGCTGTGGGTGTCGAGGGAGATATAAGGTTCTGTTTCTAGCTCTTCTGGCTGCCTCTACCATAGGCGCATCGTGCTGTTGTAGAGTTTCTCTGATGTTATCCTTCCATCTTGTTCTTGGTCTACCTTGTGCTCTACGTCCTTCTTCTCTTTCCATGTATGCTTTGTATGGTATGGTGTCACAAGGCATTCTCTCTAAGTGGGCAATCCATTTCACTTGCTGTCTTCGTATGTAATCCAGAATTGGTTCTGTGCCGACTTTTTCTCTTATGATCTCATTCCTGATCTTATCTCTTATGGTCACTCCTACAGCCCTTCTTAGACATCTCATTTCCGTGGTTACTAATTTTCTTTTATGGTTTGTTGTGAGTGACCATGTCTGGCACTGGTAGCACAGAGTTGGAATAAATATGCTTTGAATTAGATGTCTCTTTGTGCTGATTGGGATTGTCTTATGCTGTAAGAGGGGGGTAGCTGTCCCAATACTTGGTTTGCTTTACTGCATCTAATGTTAATTTCTTTATCCAATTTCCCATCTTCAGTAAATGTAGTTCCCAGATATTTAAACTCAGATGCCTGTTTAATGCCTTTACACTCTATTGCTATGTTTAGATCTGTCTTCTTTTTGCCTATTGACATGACTTCTCCAGAATCAACAGTCATAAACTAAGGGGGTTTCAGTACCATTGGCCTCACGTTCTGAAGATGATAGGTTTGTTTCATGGCTGTATTATTCTGTTCACTGGTGCAACTTTTGCGGAGATCCCTGAGGATTATCTACAGAGTTTTTTCTTTGTGTGGCGCTCTCGGCAGGCAGCTGGCTGTTCTATGGGGAGAGACCGAACCATGTGGGATCAAACCCAGTACAATTCATTTATCTCGGCTCTCAGGTTGACCCAGCCTAAAATGGGTACCAGGGGATGACAGGGGAAGTAAAGGCAGCTGGCATAATGTTGTCCTGCCTGGTTTTGTCTTCATGTTATTTTATATCTATTCCAAGCAGTAGACAAAAAATGTCTTCTTGTATCATTTCCTGCAGGCACAAGCTCCGGTGGCGACACCAAGGAGAAAGAAAAGTGATGTGCATCAGGATGAGGTGAAAGAAGCAGACAAAGACTCGGACAGTGAGGACAAAGGTCAGCTCTCTTTCTCTCTGTCGGTCTCTCTTCCTCTGTCTTTCTGTCTCTCTCTCTGTCTGTCTCTCTGTGTCTCACTTTCTCTACCTATCTCTTTGTCTCTATCTCTGTCTCTTTCTATCCCTCATCTCTTTCTCTTTCACTCTTTATGTTTTTCTTTGCTTTTCACATATGACTGAATGTGAAATTATGTGTTTGGTGGAATGTCTGTGTAGATATGTACATGCTAGCCCACACATTAGACCTAGATTATTCATATTTCCACTATACATTTAGGGATTTAAATGTCAAGAGACTGCAGCCATATATCCAGGTGAATAAATGGGATCTGTGGGTCTACCCCTCCGACTCCCCCATGTGGCTGCAAGATGGAACCCAGATGCCCATAACATAAGACAGTGCCCACATGTCCTCCAATGTTTTCATGCTTGTCTGAGATGACTTAATGATGATGTTCAATCCACCGCACCATGTGGGAAGTATATCATCATTTTCAGATTTTTATCAAAAATCCAGTCCAGCCCTGAAACAAACCTGGTTTACACAAGGCAGGGACAGATATAACATCTAAACACAATCCTGCCTCTCATGAGTGACTCTTCTTTTGTCTGATCTTTGCCTAAACATAGCGGGAAGACATGACTTTCTCATTTAATGTTGCTTTTTAAATTGTGATAATATGATTTGGTTTATTCTCTAGATCTCAAACAGGAGGAGAAAGAGGCAAGGAAAGATCCGAAGGAGAAACAGAAGAAAAAGAAGAAAGAAGACAAGGACAATGGTGACAGGAAAGAGAAAAAAAACAAAGGTAGAGTACTCAGATTGCAGCCTCTGCTTAGTTGCAGTTCTGCCTGTAATATTGGCAGCATCCTACAAGATGTATTACAGAATGTCTGGCATTAAACTTTATTAGAACGGACATATTTAAAACTATTTTGTCAAACACTGCAAGTTCAGACATCTTTCTTCTTTAATGTCATCACTTTATCTTGCATTATCAAAGGCTGACCTAGGTAAAATTAACACCTGTGAAATAAGATGCCTGAGAAAAGCCGCGAGCTTAACCATCGAGAAAAAATTTAGAAATGAAATCAGACTGACTATGGGAACAGCACTGTGTTGGAAGTTCACTGAGAGACAGAAGATCAAATGGTTTGGTCATCTGTTAAGAATGTAACTAGAACTACTAACTCATGTGCTTCAAATGAAAGGACCTGATGTGAAAGCAAGAGGTCACCCTAGGAGAACAAGGATTAATGGCATTAAAAGCTTCTAGATTTACACAGTAGCCATTGCTGCCCAGCAAGTAGTTGATCGCAGACTGTTCCTTCACACAACGCTTAACGGCAGAAGTGTACATTTATGATGATGATGACTTATCTTGCTGAAGAAAACTGGTTTGTGAAAGTTTATACTCACTTTATCTGCCCTTTGTCCAAATTGTCAGTGATTCATCTAGAGTTACACATTTAAAGATGAAACTCTCAGCCAACTAGTGCCAAGTCATCCGGTCTTTTGCCATTGTATGCAGCTCACCTCATGTCTTCCAAGTCTTTTTTTGTGTTTTTAATTCTCTTGGCCATTTATTTTTCAGTCCCCCTTTATATTTATTTTTTCCCCTGTGTATTCCAAGGTAAGGGCTTTCATTTAATTCCCCCCTAAGCTGTCCAGGCACCAATTAACTAATATTTTTGTTTTTTTTAATAATAATTTTGTCATTCTCTATGTTTCTGCTCTACACGTCAGTACTGTTTTTACATCAGAGCTATGTATTTTAGGAGCTGATGGGACCTTCTCTTTGTACCGCTCAACTTACATTTATATGTTATAATATATTAAAACATCTGATTTACTACATGTATCTGAGATTAATTTTTGTGTGAAACATAATATTTTGGTGCTTTCAGGTCATCATATTTTTTTTTACACCAATTTTCTCTCTTTCAGAGAAGAACAAGAAGAATAAGAATGTTGATAAGAATGAGAACAGTGAAGAGGAGGAGGATGAAGAAGAAGTGGATGCCAAGAAAGCAAAGGTATGCAGTTGGTTTATATCTGTGCTACAAGATACATTGTATATCTTTCCTTTCCCAATTCTTTGGTCTGCGATGTCTGTGTCAGAGATGCTGTAATCTCAGATATGTAAAGGTCATTTTCTGTGTTAACCCTTAAAAGGGCAGTTAGCATAGTATGTTGTGGTTTACAGCTAGGCTATGATATCTGCAGCTTTCAGCCCAATACTTTTTAATTTCAGCAACATTTAAATGCCAGTCATGGTGAAACTATACTCTAGTGACTTCTGTTGACTTTTTTTCATACGTGTATAAGAAATCTGGCCTGTTTGCACTAACTGACCAGGAAGCTGTCAGTTTTAGAAACAGTCATAGAAACATTTTTTAAATTGGTTGTCTCCATAATAAAGGTTGGCTTCATTGTACCCAGGGAGTTGGCGGAGCCAGACTTTTTTCAAAAATAACCAGATGCAGTCCCGGGAAAGTAAAGGTGGCCGGCAAAATGCTGACCACATCACCCACCTTGTCCCGATTGGTCAATAAAAATATAGGTCTAGCCTTATATGCCCTATACGCCTGATGGCGTGGAAAAGGGTCCTTTACTTTTCTTTTTTTTTTTTACATTGTACCCTCTGATGTCTATTGGAATATTACGTAGTGAGGCCCCAAGTTCTTCCATGGTCTAGCTTTCATACTTGTTCTTCTTCTTCTTCTGCAGTATTCCTAGCCCTTGAGGTTCATTGCTGCAGATATCACCCCCTTTCATTCATCTCCCTGCTTGATCTTCTCGTTCCATTTGGTGACACTAAATGTCTGACTGGACATTGTCTTCTTGGTCTGCCTGGAGGTCTTTGACCCATGCCTATGCAGATTTTTACTTTTATGTCATCTGACATTCTCTCAATATGCCTCAGCCGTTTCAGTCTATTAGCCCTTGTGATGCCAGTGATCAATGGTGATTTAAACGCATTTTGAATTTCATTGTTGCTTCTCACTTTCCATTCCCACTGTTTGCATCTTTGGTGGTTCCAAAGATTCATCGTAAGTCTCTCTTTCTTTTTTTGGTGAAAATTTACAAGGCTTCATTTTTTTTAGTTGTGTTCCAAGTTTCAGAGCCATAAAAAACAACAGGTTTTATCGTTGTTTCATACTACTGCCTAAAAACCCTGAGAATGGATTAAAACAAAATAAACCATCCACTACAGGAATCAAAACTGTTAAATGCATTCACTAACCTTTGAACCCCAGAGTCGCACACATTTATAGAAAAATATGTCCAGTTAATACTAGCAGAGCACAAAATCTGTCACATATTTAGAAATAACTTCATTAAATAATCTGATCAATTAACTGTATTCTATATCTTTTTTTTTTTTTTTTTTACACTTGAACAAAAATTTGGTTTTGTACAAATTGAGCACATAGGTATCATGATTTCATAAACCCTTTCATTAAAAAAGTTATATTTGTACTCTTCTCTTTCTTATAAGTGTTGATACTAGTGGTTGCCTAGACTTTTCTTAAATAGATGTTTTACTGTTACATGCAAGCCATCATTGTAACAGATTTTACTAGTCTTAGATATCTTTCTGTTACAAGCAAGCCATCACTGTAACAGATGTTACCAGTCTTAGGTGTTTCTCTGTTACATACAAGCCATCAGTGTAACAGATGTTACCAGTCTTAGGTGTTTTTCTGTTACATGTAAGCCATCACTGTAACAGATGTTACCAGTCTTAGATGTCTTTCTGTTACATACAAGCCATCACTGTAACAGATGTTACCAGTCTTAGATGTTTTTCTGTTACATGTAAGCCATCACTGTAACAGATGTTACCAGTCTTAGATGTTTTTCTCTTACATGCAAGCCATCGCTGTTACAGATGTTACCTGTCTTAGATGTTTTTCTGTTACATGTAAGCCATTACTGTAACAGATGTTACCAGTCTTAGATGTTTTTCTGTTACATGTAAGCCATCACTGTAACAGATGTTACCAGTCTTAGATGTTTTTATGTTACATGTAAGCCATCACTGTAACAGATGTTACCAGTCTTAGATGTTTTTCTGTTACATGAGAGCCATCACTGTAACAGATGTTACCAGTCTTAGATGTTTTTCTGTTACATGAGAGCCATCACTGTAACAGATGTTACCAGTCTTAGATGTTTTTCTGTTACATACAAGCCATCACTGTAACAGATGTTACCAGTCTTAGATGTTTTTCTGTTACATGTAAGCCATCACTGTAACAGATGTTACCAGTCTTAGATGTTTTTCTTTTACATGCAAGCCAATCGCTGTTACAGATGTTACCAGTCTTAGATGTTTTTCTGTTACATGAGAGCCATCACTGTAACAGATGTTACCAGTCTTTGATGTTTTTCTGATAGATGCAAACAGGACCCAGTCTCTTCCACAGTGCGTACCACCACACTCTGGTACTCAATCAGAAAACCACCACACTCTCGTACTCAATCAGAAAACCACCACACTCTCGTACTCAATCAGAAAACCATCACAGCGGTTTAGAAAACTGTCCACAGAGGATATCAAACTCCAGTACTTGAGGATCATAAAATGAAATAATAATAGCCTGATACAGAAAGAGTTAAACAACCAAAGGTCACATTTGCATGCTTGGTGAATTTGACAAATCGTGCTGACCTCATATTTTGAACACACAAGTAGGCACTCGTGTCAGTAGCAGGGGCATCTTTACTTCCCAGGACATTTTCTTGTAGGCTGACTTGACCTGCTAGCACAGGTCAGTGTTTAAATAATCTGTGAAATGGTTCAAACCTGTGACCACTTACCAACAGGCAAAAGTGCTAGCCTCTGAACTTCTACAACCTCCTTGTCTGGCCTGCAAGTTTGTATCATGTAATGAAAGTAAAACACCCTTTTCCACGGGTGTATTGGGCATATAATACTTGACCTATATTTTATAGACCAGTTGGAAATCGGTGGGTGAAATGTTCAACATCACACTAGACGCCTTTACTTCCCAGAAAATTACCTGATGTTCATTTAAGGCCGGGTTGATCCGGGAGCTAAGATCATTTTTGCAAAAAAGGCTGTATCTGTGGGGATTTGAACCAACGACCTACAGATCTGCAGGCAAACGTCTCCCTATATAATGTAGATTTTCTCTGTCCCCACCTCTTTATATGATTATCAGTGTGGAAAGTTTGCCATTTTTATTTTTCAGAGTAATAAAGCAAAGAATAAGAAAAAGAAGGAAGATAATAAAACAAAGAAGAACGAGACAGAAGATGAAGATGAGAATGATGAGGAGGAAGAGAAGATTAAAAAGAAAAAGAAGCAGAAGAAACAAAACAAGACTAAAGAAAAAACGGATGAGGAAAGCAAAAAGAAAAATAAGAGTGAAAAGAATGATGATGAAGTAAATGAGGTAGATGAGAAGGAAAAAAAAGGAAAAAACAAGGCAGAAGACCAAAGCAAAGACAAGAAAACAGAGGAAAATCACAAAGATAAGAAAAAGAAAGATGAGGCGAAAAATGGGGAAGAAATTCCTGCAGAGAAAAAGGAGCCAGTGAAAGCAAGTCCACCAAAAAGGGTAAATAATATGTCTGAAATTCTGTGTCTTGTTTTTGATGCATGCAAGCCGTTACTATAATAGATGTTACCGTTCTTAGGTGACTTTTGTTACATGCAAGCCATCACTGTAACAAATGTTACCAGTCTTATAGTATGTTCTAAAAGTTGTAGCCTCACACTATAACAATTATCTCAAAAACTCCTGTAGGGATCAGGATAAATTTGTGTATGTGGCCATAAATGACTAATAATTTGTGTGCCTCTAAAAAATAGAATATATGGTAATTGACATATGTTTGGAGATTATTTGGAAAACAGTTCATGTGTGCAGTTATCCTTGGTGATTATTTTGATAGCCTAACACGCAAACAATGAAAAATTCACACAACTCACAGGAGGCTGATGCTGGAGATGACCACCTGAAAGTGAAAACTGAAGTCTGTGAAAAGGGAGCAGTTTGCTCTTTTCAAAAGTTTCTGTTACTGAATTAACTGTAAGCTCGCTGGTTTGCTTTGAGTTAAGATAAGGAAAAATCAAAAACTAGATGTTTGTTTAAATTTGCCCGGGCTTGATTATTAAAAAGTTGCATGCAAAATTTCACAAACTTAAACCGAACAGTTACCGAGCTGCAGAGTTTTTAAGCTAGGCATGATTTCTCAAATGGACTGTAGTTGTGTTGTTTTTTGTTGTTGTTGTTACAAGGAAGCCCTCACTGTAACATATGTTACCAGTCCTAGATAGGTGTCTTGTACCATTCTTCTGCAGATTTTTTTAATTACATGCAAGCCCTTGCTGTAACATGTTACCACTTTTATAGATCGGTGCTTTTGCTGTGTGCGAGTCCTCAGTGTAACTAATACTACCAGTCTTGGATTCATGTTTTCGTTACCTGAGTAGGAGCTAATGGCAGCCAAAATATATGTCCAAGAAAAGTACAAAGAAAATCATGGAAGAGTAATAATGGAAACCAGATAATGGCCTGGGAAGTAAAGGTGGCTCACCTGATGCTGACCATAAACTAAAGGGTACTGATTGTCAGGTACCTAAACTACTCTACTTGTTTATATGGCTCGATAGGAAGGCCAGCTGACAGACTCTACTACCCAAACACACTTAAGGCGACACTCCGGCTGAGTACAACCATTATCTTTAATATACAATGAACATTAGACGTACAACACTTCAACTGGGCTAAGCAGCTCCCATCCGAAACTGCCTTGGCGATGACAGCTTTACACTCACTAATCACCCCAGGTCAGCTCCCATGGATCTAGGGGAGCACGACTCTTAGCGAACAGTGTCTCAGTGCCAATCAATCCGCCGTCGATTGCCAAACGGGACTTCAGCGATACACGGGAAGTGTATGGCCTAAGCGCGCCCGGGCAGTTTTATCGCCATTACCAGGCGCGTCACCTATGATTAACTGCTTAAGCAAATACTACCTGTAATATCTACTACACAAAGACCTTAACTCTCTCTACTATCTAGCCGACAACAATAAATACAAATACGGCCTATCACAGACACTAAATACGAATATCCTATTTGTACCTAACCGTCACTAACCTAACCGTTACCTCGTCGTAAACTGTTGTCCTGTCTCTCTCTGTCGATAAGCACACAACCGTCGTCAACAACTGTCCGCTCACAAGTCCCCCAAAACCCGCTTGGCCCAAGCCTTTTGTATTTCCCCCCGAGTTCATCGCAAAATCCGCAGCACTCCGTGTCAGGTTGAGTGAACTCGGCCTGGCCTCTAAACTGGGCACGGCTTATTGCGTGAACGAGCTGTACGTTCACACACTGAGTTTGCGCTGGAGGTCAACTGGTACAAGCGTGATGATTCACGATTCTTACTTCATGATTCCGAACTGGCCTCTGACACTGATTTTCTATGAAAATATGAGTTTTGTATCATTGGTGCCATAGAGAGCCCTGTCAGTTCAACATAACGGAAGCAGAAATAGAAGTTACCCAAGCAAACGAAGAATGTTGAATTAAGAATCGACATCACAGCACTTGGGACACTTCCATAAGTGCTCACTCCCTATCTTCAGTAGCAATCGAATAGTTCCAATTCCGATGGTACCAGTAACCGTCTGATTGTATATCCATCTCATTCTTTCCCTGAGTGTTGAGCGTTGGCCAGTGCAATGAGCTCACTCGTCGTCTAATGGGTGTTTTATGTGTGTCGTGGATGTTCTCGTCACACACTCTGCGTTAACATAACTGGTACAAGCCAACACCGACTTAGCCGTACGAAACATCAGTTTATTGACATGTTGTAACTTACAGCAGTGTCCATTCGTTGTTCTAATAAACAGCTCTCGCACACCACATCACGCAGACTTCAACAAGCAGGTTCCTCGCGCAGTTACTGACCAGAGTCTGCACCGATGGAGCTGGTTGATCTTCTGGACATTACACAGACTCCTGGCTTCACACGTAGTCGTCTGGTTCTTCTTTCACAACAAGCAATCTTACGTTGACATTCGTACGCTCAGTCTCCCGTCCTTTCGCTCTAACAAGTCGACACAAATTAACTTGATCAGAATCGAGTCTGAACTTATGCCACGGGTTAATTTCACGTGGCAACACATGGTGGTCCTTTACTTCCGCGTGGCGACCTATGGTCGCGTCAACGTGTTTCACGTGATGACTTGTGGTCATCACCTATCTTGAAAACCTCGTATAATCCGAGTATCTGGAATATCTCTGTGTTTTGGGTTAACCTTGGGCCTACCCCCCAACAGTCCTAATGTGGGTGAAAATATCCCCCATTACAGCCAGATTCCCTGGTAACTCCTTGCAGCGCCATTCTCCTTAGACCGTAATGATCTGTCTGCACCTCCGCACTGTTTACTTGCTCCGAAAAGGGCTCTCACAAAATCTAATTTGTCATTCATCAGTTGACCACCAAGTGTGGCAGAGCCAAGCAGACGAAGGATAGGTGGAATATTTAAGGCAGTGAAACCAGCATCTCAGTAGTACTCACCAAGGCTCGCACTAAATGCCTCTTCAAAAAACGTGATGCTGTATGGCAGAGAAAGGTTCCGAGAAAAGAAGAAAGACCATGTGTGCCATGCACAAGTTAAACAGTAGCAGTGTAAGAAGGGTCCGTTATTATGCATACATTACAGTTTCAGATAAATAATGATAAAATAGAATCACAGCTCATTACACACTGCACGTTTCAACTGTATTCCTCTTATGTCTTTTTCAGTCTCGTCTGTGTGCCATCTTGTGATCAATTCATCAGAAATGTTCAAATGACTTTGAGAGCAGGTCGCCTGACATTGGTAAATCATTTCACTGCATTGACTAGGGGTGCTCACAGCTCACAAATATTTGATAAAAACATTTCTTTTATCCATTGTATAAATTTTTATCTTCATTTGTGCAGTTAAGTGAGTTAGTGAATTTTTCCATAAGGAAATTAAGGAATTATAAGGCTGTCAGTGTGAGAGACAAATACATTAATAGATACTGTAAATATAGAAAAATAAAAAAGAAGGTAATATTAATAAGAAACTATATAAAAGACAATACAGCAATGTTGCAGATCTGTACACTTGCAAGTAAGGAATATTTCTAGTAATAGCAGCGGTGAGCAACTGAAGTTTGTATAATTCAGAAATACTAGAGTTTTTTTTTTCTTTATATTTTGGGAGTTTATAATCGGACTTCTCTAGACACCATTGAGATTAGAATTTTGCCCGGTGTGCTGAATATGGGGAGTGGGCGCTTGTGAGAATGTCCAGGGTGATGTGATGTTGGTTGTTAACTCGGCTCAATTTGAGAGTTAGGGACAGTATGCTTTGTGTCTTTCTGGTGATGAAGTTGTATAGTGTGGATTGTGTTCAGGCATTCGACTGTTGAGCTTAATAACTTATAGATCACTGGTAAACTTAATGGGAAGATAATAAAGGCAATTCTTCTATGTTCCCTGGACAAGGGCACTTGGCACATTGTTTTGTGGTTTACAGCTAGCCTGTGATGTCTGCATCTTTTGGCGCAAGACACTTGATTTCAGCAAAATTAGTAGCCTTTTGCATGTCTGGTTTAGGCGGTGCAAACGCTTTTCAAATTTGTAATGTAGCAGGTTCGATCCCATCTGTGGACGTCTTGACAGCAGACCGTCTTGCATTTGTTTTGATAGTGGTATCGAGAGCTGACCATTCAGAAGTGATGGCAATCTGCGGAATGTAAGATTGTCTAGTAAAATCACAAACAACCCCAACAAATGCTGGATTTGGTTCTGCACTGTCCAGTAAAAGGACACACAACTAACACTTTGTTAAGGGAGCAGTGGTTTTACTCTGTGTTTCCCCACCCCTAAACAGGGCCACACAGGACAGCAAGGAGATGAAAAAGAGATCAATGTTTGGATAGTTTGACCACATGCCATAGGCAACAGCAACACAGACCTGATTCTGGTGATCGTGTGAAATGGTGAAACACAACAACCTACACATCAGAATGGCACATGATACAGATGATGCATAGTTTACTCCTTGTTATTATACACAGTAACGGACTGCAGCACACCTCAGGTCTCCTTTCTTCATGGTATTCACTGGTTGGAAACTCCAGCAGAAAGTTCTGGTTGTTCATCCACTTCTGGACTTCAGTCTTATTCCCGAACCTGAGTTTTGCGTGCACATCTGTTTTACAGGTCTGGCTTATTATTATGCAGGCTGTGGGTTAAACACCTCTCAGGCAGAAGCACTCTGACTTTGAAGGACACACCCCTAAATTAGTCAACTCTTACAACATGCTTGTTAGGGAGGCAGTGAGTCTGTTCTTGTTTCCCCAACACTGGGGCCCTGGAACTCACAAGGAGAACCTCAAGTATCCTGCATAGAGTACATGCTAAGATTTGTGTGTTAGCAAACACTAATCTCTTATGTTTTCATTTTTATTGCACCATGCTAGTTTTTGGTCAGAATTGATTAACTATACCTTTTACAAACTGTTAATTTATTCAGTATACATCGATATTCTCCTGTGTTTATAGTATATGTACATTTAATTGTTTTCTCGCTTTACCCTCAGTGCATATGGTGCATCCAGATCCCTTTCTTGTTTACTCGAACATCTAAAATATTCTATATTTCTTCTATCCGTACATATAATCTTCTCCTGTAAGTTGTTGACTCTTATATGCTCTCCACTCCTGCATCTCTTCTGTTCCTGCATGCTGTCCACTCTTAGATTCCCTCGACTCTTACATGTCTTACATTCTTGCATGTGCTGCACTCCTACATGTCCCCACCTCTACAAATCTTCCACTCCTACACATCCCCACCTTTTCAAATCTTCCACTCTTACATGTCCTTTACTTCTCAATATCCTCCACTTTTATATGTCATCCACTCTTACATATCATCTACATACCACATGACCTAGCCATGGTATATACTCGGACTGAGAATGCTATAGGGCAGAAAGTTAGATAGGCCTGTGTGCCTGATTCTTAACCCTTTAAAAATAAAGTTAATTCATTTTACTCTAACCTGCCCTCCACTCTTCCATATCCTCCCCTTTTCCATGTCATCAGTGCTGACATATGCTCCACTCTTCTGTGTCCTCTACTCCACATATCCTCCACTGTTATGTGTCATTTACTTCTTTATTCAGTCTACTCCTTACCTTCTCTTTCTTCAGCTTCAGCAAGCTGAGTGGTTGTAGACCACAAATGTGCCTGCACTTTTCTGAAGAATAGAGAACCTTGCTTTAGTCAACACTGTTCTTTTATCTGCACCCCTTGTCCTTGTCTCGTGTTCACACAGCTAATGCCTACTTTGATAGATGACCAGCAAACAAGTATTTTTGTTTTTGTTTCTTTGATTCATTTTCCTCTTTTTTGTATTTTACTTACTTGATTTTGACTTAAGACTGAACTAACACTGTCTTGCGATGTCTTTTCAGATTTATTTTAGAGTTTAAACATTTTGTGTAATCTTTTCATTTTGTTCCTTGAACAGTATTTTATGTCTCCATTACAAATGCTGTAACAGTTTAAATTTCATTGTCAAATGTTGTTCAAGATTTACTGTAAGGTATGTAAAGGGCAATTGTTTGATTCACTGAATTTTCCTTAATGTTGTTACCATTATACTCTTGGACATGTAACCGTTTATTGCATGTTTGTTGAATTATGATGATGTGTCCATGTGTTGGCAGCAGCTGCAAATATTTGAGTATATCTAATTCCTTTTTTCCAACAATTATCAACTGTTCTCATCCTATGATAATGTTGTATTAATATACAAGTAGTGTTTGCTGAGGATGGGGATGGAGCGCTAATGGAAGTGCCCCAAGTGCTGTGATGTCGGTTCTTGAAACAACTCAACTCAACACAAGTAGTGCCCAGGGTCATTTTTGTTTAATTACAGATTTGTTGATGAAGGCTTCATATCCGCAACATTCATGTTTTGTTTGTGTTTGTTATATTGTGAAGCTTGCTGATGTACTTTTCATTTGGTTTTATATCTTTGCTAGTTACAGATATGTGATATTACTGCATGTATAAAGTAATGCTTTCACACAAGGATGCTGTGTGACTAGTTACAGACATGTGGTATTACTGCATGTATAAAGTAACGCTTTCACAGGAGGATGCTGTGTGACCAGTTACAGACATGTGGTATTATTGCATGTATAAAGTAACGCTTTCATACGAGGATTCTGTGTGACCAGTTACAGACATGTGGTATTACTGCATGTATAAAGTAACGCTTTCATGCGAGGATGCTGTGTGACCAGTTACAGACAGGTGGTACTACTGCATGTATAAAGTAACGCTTTCACACGAGGATGCTGTGTGACCAGTTACAGTTGCGTGATATTACATTTATAAAGTAATGTTTTCACATGGGAATCTTGTGTTACCAATTGCAGAGGTATGATATGTCTTTATGTTCCCTTTAAGTGCCTTGTTTGTCCCAGCTCTTGCTGTCTAGTATATTAAAGTAAAGGACACGTGTTCGTACCTTGACCCATTCATCCCAGGAACCCTGTTGAGAGAAAAGCCATTTAAACAAAAAAATTGTCACAGGGCTCTAATACATTTTTAAAAACATGTTTTAAAAAATATAACTAATATATTTGACATTTGGTCATTCTTACATGGCTTACTAAAATTACTATGTAGCTGACAGTAATCTACATTACTTTGTGTGTGTGTGTGTTTTTTTTTGTTTTGCACAAATTTAACAGATTCCGTCCTCCTCATTAAATAAATTAGTCATACTGCAATACCTGTCTATTTTTGGTTTTGCATTTTCTGCACTCTGTGATATCTTGTTGAGTCCAGTACTGTAAACGTACGCAGACATTATCTGATATGACATGTTTTTGTGAGTCGTGTGTTGGTTCTGCTTGTATGAATATTATATTTTTGTTTCAAAACATCATTTCTCCTAATGAATTTGAATGAAAACAGTACAAACAGTTTATTGCAGTTTATTTCCTGGCATGTTTCACCGTCTCTTGTCAGATGCATGCTACAAAGCTACACAAACATACAGTGAAACAGGGATTCCTTGTAGCTGATATAGACGGCACACACAATCAATTCTTTCTTCTTCTTCTTCTTCTTTGTTCACCGGCTTAAACTCTGGTGGAAAGCCCTGGCTGTTCGTCTGTTTGGACTTTAGCTTTGTGCAAGAGCCTGAGTTTTGCAAGTACATCCGTTTTACTTGCTTATGTGTGTGCAGCTGGTTGTTTCTGGCCGCTTGGACAGAGAAGGAAGGAAGTCCCTAATTAGTTGACTCCTACGACACTCTTATTGTAGAAGCAGTGGATTTATTCTTGTTTTCCCCCACAATGGGGACCCCGAAACACAACACAGGGAACGCAGTTCATTGTTTCAATGTGCCGTCTGCTTCGGTTCAAATATGTTTCATAAAGTGTATGGACTTTGTCAGTACGGACAGGCACCCCAGAACAGTGAACATTTGCTGCAGACATGCTCCTACATGCAGTAGAACAGGGACAGGGCTGTTCACTAGGTTAAGTCAGTGGCCAACGTTTTGTACATGGGGATCATCACAGACCTGAGTCCAGGCTCAAACAAAAAAAAGATTATTAATACAATACAACTGACAATGATCAGTGGGCCACTTGCCAGGCCTCCACGAGCCAGATGCAGCCCATGGGCCACTAGTTGATTAGCCCTGCAGTCAAGAGATCCTGGCTCAGACCAGTTGGTATTCTTGTAGAAATCATAATGTATGTTGCAGCCAGAGATATGTGTCACACCGCCTTCATTTTACTTTCTTTTAAACAAACATGTTTCTGTTTTGATAGTCATTTTTTAATAGGGGAATTTGTTGTCCTCACCACCAATTGAACAACAAACTGTATAAACATTTATAAATTAAACGTCTCCTCTTATCTTGATCCTTATGTAACCTGTGGTGAATTATAAACGCTGCAGAGAATGCCGGTTTGTGGGCTTCATATATAGGGGTTTCCTGGGACACAGTTATTTCCTGTCTGTTTGTATGGTTGATCCAGAGACTGTTATTTCCTGTCTGTTTGTATGGTTGGTCCAGAGACTCTGTTTTCCCTGTATGGTTGGTCCAGAGACTGTTTTCCCTGTATGGTTGGTCCAGAGACTCTGTTATTCCCTGTATGGTTGGTCCAGAGACTCTGTTATTCCCTGTCTGTTTGTATGGTTGGTCCAGAGACTCTGGTATTCCCTGTATGGTTGGTCCAGAGACTCTGTTTTCCCTGTATGGTTGGTCCAGAGACTGTTTTCCCTGTATGGTTGGTCCAGAGACTCTGTTATTCCCTGTATGGTTGGTCCAGAGACTGTTTTCCCTGTATGGTTGGTCCAGAGACTCTGTTATTCCCTGTATGGTTGGTCCAAAGACTCTGTTAGTCCCTGTCTGTTTGTATGGTTGGTCCAGAGACTCTGGTATTCGTCCAGAGACTGTTTTCCCTGTATGGTTGGTCCAGAGACTCTGTTATTCCCTGTATGGTTGGTCCAGAGACTCTGTTATTCCCTGTCTGTTTGTATGGTTGGTCCAGAGACTCTGGTATTCCCTGTATGGTTGGTCCAGAGACTCTGTTATTTCCTGTTTGTATGCTTGGCCTGGGACTGTTATTCCCTGTTTGTATGCTTGGCCGGGGGACTGTTATTCCCTGTTTGTATGCTTGGCCTAGGGACTATTAATCCCTGTTTGTATGCTTGGCCTGGGGACTATGTTATTATGCCTTGTCTCGCATCTACATGGCTAGCCCAGGAATTCTATAATTTCCTGTCCGTCATTTGCATGGTTGGCCCAGGGACTCTGTTATTCCCTGTCCGTCATTTGTATGTTTGGCCTAGGGACTGTTATTCTCAGTTCCTACTTGGTCAGTACATTCGTCAGGACAGAGATAGGCGATCCCACCTTGCCTGATGCAAAGCCGGGGCAGCATACATATATTTACAGAACATATGTCCAGAAAAATGTGGATAAGCCATCTCTCCTCCTAAGTCCAGATGGGTTGTCTCATGTATATAAATACCTGTAACTTTATATGCAATGTACAGAAAGGAAATGGTCAAACAATGAGCCAATTCTTCATTCCATTGTTTCCTATGTGCCTAGAAGCCAGAAAGAACACAGTTTGGCATTGATGTTATTTATTGCTGTTATTTATTCATGCTCCACTATGTTTTCTCTACTGTACTGTCTTATTATTATTATTGTTCAGATCTGACATGAAGTAACAATGAAAGTTCATCACTTTGTTTTTAAAACTGTTACATAGATAAATTTTTTTTTTAATTGTAATTTTAATGAATTGGCAAAATTAGTATACTCTTGCGCTATTCAGTTGTTTGCTCACAAGCCAAAAAGTTTAAAATTAAATCGTCACAGACCAGAGGCCTGACACCTAGCGTATACACATTTTGTAAAATAACTTTATTTTACTGTTTTGGCAATGATCTGCGGGCCACTAAATAGGCTTCTGTGGGCCGGATTTTGCCTGCTGGCCCCCAGTTTGAATAGCCCCTGACTGTTCGTGTTTAAGTGTGTTATATATTATACAAGTGTTGACACTACTGATGTGGGATATAAATGTTCTTATCTAATGAAAAAGTTTTATTAATCTATTTTTAACCGCCTGCCTGCTGTTTGTTTCCTATATATCTCCCCATCCATTTGCCTCATATTTGGATAATTATGATTTGTATTCAGTCATATGTAATGTGAAATGTAGGTTGACTGCGAATGATACAGTTCTGATTTTGGAAAGAAACACAATTTTTTTATAATTGTTCCTATATTTAACTGTACATTTGTATTTGTACAAACAAGAAATGATGGGTCATTTTTCTTTTCTTTGTAAATAAAAAAATGTTTACGTGTATATACTCACATTCTTTTATTCTGAGTAGCATAAACAGTTTAATCATGGTTATATAATTTTACATTTGGTTTCATTAGTTACTAGCTGCTGAAATGTAAACTATAATAAAGAACTCTAATCATTCCGGTATCGCATCATGTGTACGATGCTAGAGTGTTCACACTTCTGTAGACCAGTCGGCCCTAGTAAGGTTATGTGGTCAACATCATGCCAACCACCTTCTTTACTTCCCGGGATTTAAACTCGTACTCATTTAGTAAGTAAGCTTGTCGCTCGGTCGTCCAGGCATGCTGACTGCTTTAATTAGGCTGCCGCGGCGACTTCTTATCTCACAGTACCTCCTGCGAAACCACCAAGTCGTCTTGTCTCTGGCCGAAAGAATAACACCATCCAGTAATTCCGTGCAGCGGGGAACCAGCCCTGAGCTTCATGAACTCAGGAGGGCCCACCTCCGAATGCGTCTAGGAATCATGGGCCGAAACGCGTGTCGACGAGGATAATTTCTACTGACGACTGGTAGATCCCTGCTGTACTTGCTCCCTGTGAGTTTATTCCTAATGGGTTGACCTGAGAACCATGATCAACTTTTTTTTTTAAAACTAACTGACTGTGGTTTTGAACTCAAGACCTTCGGGCTGGCAAACAGAGAAACAAGAATGGACAGTATATAGTTCTTTCCTTCCTGAGTTAAATATGTTCTTTGCTGCAGAGAAGACAAGTAACAATGAACAGTTCACTGAGAGCTCGGTAGCATAGCAGCTAGATGCTTGACTGCTGACCCAACGGTCTGTGGTTTAAATCCACATCTCCCTGTGTGGGTTCTGTACTCCATTTTGGAGAAAGAAAAAAGAATAGACCCACTGCCCCCCTGACAAGCATGTCCTAAGAGGTGAATATTTAGGAGTGTTTTCTTCAAAGTTGGAGTGCATCTGCCTGAGAGACAAAAACCAAAAATTTGCTTACAAATAAACTGGATGTATAGAATAGATGTGAATGCAAAATCAAAGTTCTCGATCAACACCAAAGTCCAGGAGTGGATGAACAATCATAACTTTGCACTGAAAATTGGTGAATGCCACAAAGAAGAAATCTGCATTTAGGCAGATTTGTTTCAGACTTGACCTTAGTCCCCGGGTTGACCCAGCTTACTCTAGATCCTCAAACTGAATCTCATGCTCTTGAAGGTTCACAGACATATCTTTCATTTCTCAAGTGTAGTTTTACTGAGGTCACTGGAACTAGGCAGTTTTTGTTTTGTATGACACTCTCGGCAGGCGATTAGCCAATCTGCAGTTAGAGACCTAGCTATATGGGGTAACAGAATGCAGTAAAGTCAGTCTTCTCAGGTGTAATTTTATAAAAACCACACTGGAGGGAAAAGGTAAATCTTCTCCAGTGTAAATTTGTAAAAACCATACTGGAGGGAAAACCTAAAGGTACTGTGCAAGATGTTAGCAGCTATTCAAATGTGAAGACAGCATGAAGAGGGATAGACAACAGGCTCAGAGGAATGTACAGCCAGGATGGGAGATAGAGCATGTTGATCCATTGCACACTTTCACTGCTGCAGCCTCCCCCTCCTCCTTCTTTTTCCAAACAAATTGACTGACAATACACAATAAGAATAAACTCCACAGGGGAGCATGTACAGCAGGGATCTACCAATCGTCAGTAAAAGTAATCCCTCGTCGACAAACGTTTCGGCCCACGAGCTCCTAGACGTTTTCAGAGAGTGAAGATCAAAGCATAAACAGTCTTAAATTGTAACTTATCTGTCCCTGCACGGGTTCTGGGACACCCATTTGAGGTGGGCAGTAGACCTGCTACCTTAACAAGCATGTCATAAAATGTGATGTTTAAAGGTTTGCTGATATTGGATGTGTGGGCCGAAAGTCTCAGATTTCACAGTCTAGCTGTAAAGCACAACACAGCATGCCATCTGCCTATTTAAGGATGGACGCACAAAAACGTATGTTGTTTTTGACAGACCACAGTACACACTTGTCTCTAAGTACTTCTGACTGCTCCCTAAGATCAGAAGAAGAGACTTAAACAAACCAATTCATTGCACTGGTAAGGTCCAGATTTGTCTACACTAAATCCACACAATGAATTCCAGAGAAATTTGACTAAAAAGCTCAACAAAATGGGAAAAAGGAAAACGTGCACAAAACAACACAACGTAACGTTTCGGCCAGGCAGCCTTTTTCTAACACAAGTGGACTACACAAAAGAGGAATGGAGAGTATGTAGATCTCTAAGGGGTGATTTTAATAGCCCTGACCACAGCGGTAAAGATGACATATCTGTCACAGCATTAAAATCTTGCTCTGGCGATCATACTACCCGCCTCGCTTTGGAAAATCGCCTTATCCACAGCCATGGCGTTCTTAGTCCAAGAGGTATCAATATCCAACATACCTTCATCTAAATAGTTCTAATCTTATTACATTTTAAATGTTAATTATTTTATTTTATTTCATATTATTACCATATTCTATTTCTTATCAATATCATTTATGTATCATTAACACTTGCCTTTCTTTTATTCCCAGTATTGTGACTATATTTTTTAGCCATCGTTTATTTTATTTTATTTCATTTATTCCGCATCACATTTTTTAAACGTCGCTCACGTCACCCCTTAGAGATCTACATACTCTCCATTCCTCTTTTGTGTAGTCCACTTGTGTTTGAAAAAGGCTGCCTGGCCGAAACGTTACGTTGTGTTGTTTTGTGCACGTTTTCCTTTTTCCCATTTTGTTGAGCTTTTTAGTCAAATTTCTCTGGAATTCATTGTATTAGCTTGACTGCAGTCACCCCCATAGTTTCACCATTTTTAAATCCACACAAGCTGTAAATATTGTATTGTGAGTAGGCTTCATCAGTTGATACCCATGACTTAAAGATTATGAATGTAGTTTCATAATTACTAAACACCTGGTTTAATTCAGCTATGGGGAATACCACTTTGCGTTGACTTTGACAATGGTACGACCGTTCAAAGAAAAATAACAAACTACTGCAGGTAACATTGTCTAGAAAAATCACATAACAGTCAACAAATGTTGTGATTGATTTGTAAAATTCCACAGAGATTATGCAAGTAACACTTCGCTTTTAGAAATTTAGCCAAGCAGTGGCCAACTTAGCCTATTTATTATTCCCTATTGCTAAGGAATTTATCATTCACAGGTCTTCTTAATTCTTTCGACATCTGAGAAGGTTAGATCTCCAATCCACAACCCTAGGATTAGGTGGGAATATACTATCATCAAGTTTATCTTTGTGAAAATCCCATACTGTGCACATCCTGAACTGGCTGGCTGGATTTAGAGTTGGACATGTGGCCGTAAGCCGCTCCGCTCCTCATGTATATCTGTTCTGAAATGCCTTCAACATATCTACACATCCGATATCCCAGTGTAGATGACCCCCCCCCCCCCCAACATATCACTAAAATGACTAATTAGGGCTGTTTCGTTGGAGCACATTTGCCTGAGAGGTGGAGAACCAATAGTCTGCATACAAATAAACTAGATCTGTAAAATATATGTGCACACAAAAACTCAAGTTCTGGAACAAGACCAAAGACCAGAAGTGGACAAACAACCAAAATTTTCCGCTGCAGTTTACAGCTGATGAACACTAAGAAGGAGAAGAATTGTAAAATTCAGTAGGCAAACATTTTAACTGGAAGAAGAAATGTTTGGTGCAGTTGGAGCAAAAAAGAAGAAGATTTATCTAATATTATCAATGGTTCATGTATAATTAGTTGCAAGTTGCTTGTTCCACTCATATCTTGTAGTCTGTGATACGTTTTTATTTCACTTATGTATGTTATAATATACAAAATAAACACAATATTGTTTATCAGATATTTACTTCTTTGTTTGCCTTTGAAGGACATTTTTTTGTTTTCTTTTACATGTTAGCTGTGATACTTGACTTGAGCTTTCCAATAGATGAATGAAAGTCACCCTAACATCAGTTTCCTCAGTTCATTTGTTTCCCCATTTCATTGCATGTCAGCTGATTCTTCATCCATTTTTCCACATAAAGACAAAGAACAATCGTTAACTATTGTTTTTTTTAATCCATACATGGCGTGTAATTATCTCTTTTATGTTTGGTCAGAACATAGAATAGAAATCTGGCTAGCTAATGTAACTGCAACTATGTAGCTTCAAGGTTTGTGAAATAATTTAACACTGCAACATTTTCAACATTTACCAGGTTTAGAAAAAGTTCATTCTCATTGCTTTTAGGCAGTGCCATATTGGGCATATGATACTAGACTCATATTTGTAAAGGCCAATCAGCCCTCTATGGAATATGCAGACACCATCACACCAGTTGTTTTTAATACCTGGATTTTACCTTGTAGCCATTTTAGGTGGGTCAACCTGGAAGCCAAGGTCAATTTTTAAGAAAAAAGTGGGTCTCGGTGCAGATTTGAACCCAATATGTTTTTACAAGCAGGCGTGCATGCGTGAACATCCAGAAGTCATGTAATGTCATTGTTCACTTGGGAATTGTATTCAAGGAATTTCTAAGGTTCATACTGTGTAACCTTTTACGCAGGTGTAAAGTGCTGAGCTAAGAACTGACATCATAGCACTCAAGACATTCCCATAAGCACTCGATCCTCATCCTCAGCAGTCGGAAAAGAGTTCCAGTTCTGATAGTGCCTTTAGCAGTCTGATTATATGTCCGTCTTGCCTTTCCTCTGAGTGTAGTTCTTGCCTTTCCTCTAAGTGTAGTTAGTTCATCCACAGATTATCTTCTTGCCTTGCCTCTGATTGTAGTTAGTTCATCAACAGATTATCCTCTTGCCTCTCCTCTGAGTGTAGTTAGTTCTTCCACAGATTATCCTCTTGCCTTTCCTCTGAGTGTAGTTAGTTCATCCACAGATATCCTCTTGTCTTTCCTCTGAGTGTAGTTAGTTCATCCACAGACTATCTTCTTGCCTTTCCTCTGAATGTAGTTAGTTCATCCACAGATTGTCCTCTTGCCTTTCCTCTGAGTGTAGTTAGTTCATCCACAGATATCCTCTTGTCTTTCCTCTGAGTGTAGTTAGTTCATCCACAGACTATCTTCTTGCCTTTCCTCTGAATGTAGTTAGTTCATCCACAGATTGTCCTCTTGCCTTTCCTCTGAGTGTAGTTAGTTCATCCACAGATTATCCTCTTGCCATTCCTCTGAGTGTAGTTAGTTAATCCACAGACTATCTTCTTGCCTTTCCTCTGAGTGGTTAGTTCATCCACAGATTATCTTCTTGCCTTTCCTCTGAGTGGTTAGTTCATCCACAGATTATCCTCTTGCCTTTCCTCTGAGTGTAGTTAGTTCATCCACAGATTATCCTCTTGCCTTAGTTCATCCACAGATTATCCTCTTGCCTTTCCTCTGAGTGTAGTTAGTTCATCCACAGATTATCCTCATGTCTTTCATCTGAGTGGTTAGTTCATCCACAGATTATCCTCTTGTCTTTTCTCTGAGTGTAGTTAGTTCATCCACAGATTATCCTCATGTCTTTCCTCTGAGTGTAGTTAGTTCATCCACAGATTATCCTCTTGTCTTTCCTCTTTAGTTCTGAGTGTAGTGTAGTTAGTTCATCCACAGATTATCCTCTTGTCTTTCCTCTGAGTGTAGTTAGTTCATCCACAGATTATCTTCTTGCCTTTCCTCTGAGTGTAGTTAGTTCATCCACAGATTATCCTCATGTCTTTCCTCTGAGTGTAGTTAGTTCATCCACAGATTATCTTCTTGCCTTTCCTCTGAGTGGTTAGTTCATCCACAGATTATCCTCTTGTCTTTCCTCTGAGTGTAGTTAGTTCATCCACAGATTATCCTCTTGCCTTTCCTCTGAGTGTAGTTAGTTCATCCACAGATTATCCTCTTGCCTTTCCTCTGAGTGTAGTTAGTTCATCCACAGATTATCCTCTTGTCTTTCCTCTGAGTGTAGTTAGTTCATCCACAGATTATCCTCTTGCCTTTCCTCTGAGTGTAGTTAGTTCATCCACAGATTATCCTCTTGCCTTTCCTCTGAGTGTAGTTAGTTCATCCACAGATTATCCTCTTGCCTTTCCTCTGAGTGTAGTTAGTTCATCCACAGATTATCCTCTTGCCTTTCCTCTGAGTGTAGTTAGTTCATCCACAGATTATCCTCTTGCCTTTCCTCTGAGTGTAGTTAGTTCATCCACAGATTATCTTCTTGCCTTTCCTCTGAGTGTAGTTAGTTCATCCACAGATTATCCTCTTGTCTTTCCTCTGAGTGTAGTTAGTTCATCCACAGATTATCCTCTTGCCTTTCCTCTGAGTGGTTAGTTCATCCACAGATTATCCTCTTGCCTTTCCTCTGAGTGTAGTTAGTTCATCCACAGATTATCCTCTTGCCTTTCCTCTGAGTGGTTAGTTCATCCACAGATTATCCTCTTGCCTTTCCTCTGAGTGTAGTTAGTTCATCCACAGATTATCCTCTTGCCTTTCCTCTGAGTGTAGTTAGTTCATCCACAGATTATCCTCTTGCCTTTCCTCTGAGTGTAGTTAGTTCATCCACAGATTATCCTCTTCTTGCCTTTCCTCTGAGTGTTAGTCATCCACAGATTATCCTCTTGCCTTTCCTCTGAGTTATTCATCCACAGATTATCCTCTTGCCTTTCCTCTGAGTGTAGTTAGTTCATCCACAGATTATCCTCTTGCCTTTCCTCTGAGTGTGGTTAGTTCATCCACAGATTATCTCTTTCCTCTGAGTGGTTAGTTCATCCACAGATTATCCTCTTGCCTTTCCTCTGAGTGGTTAGTTCATCCACAGATTATCCTCTTGCCTTTCCTCTGTGTGTTAGTCATCCACAGATTATCCTCTTGCCTTTCCTCTGAGTGTAGTTAGTTCATCCACAGATTATTCATGTCTTTCCTCTGAGTGTAGTTAGTTCATCCACAGATTTCCTCTGAGTCCTAGTTAGTTCATCCACAGATTATCCTCTTGCCTTTCCTCTGAGTGGTTAGTTCATCCACAGATTATCCTCTTGTCTTTCCTCTGAGTGGTTAGTTCATCCACAGATTATCCTCATGTCTTTCCTCTGAGTGTAGTTAGTTCATCCACAGATTATCCTCTTGCCTTTCCTCTGAGTGTAGTTAGTTCATCCACAGATTATCCTCTTGCCTTTCCTCTGAGTGTAGTTAGTTCATCCACAGATTATCCTCTTGTCTTTCCTCTGAGTGTAGTTAGTTCATCCACAGATTATCCTCTTGCCTTTCCTCTGAGTGTAGTTAGTTCATCCACAGTATCCTCATGCCTTTCCTCTGAGTGTAGTTAGTTCATCCACAGATTATCCTCTTGCCTTTCCTCTGAGTGTAGTTAGTTCATCCACAGATTATCCTCTTGCTTTCCTCTGAGTGTAGTTAGTTCATCCACAGATTATCCTCACAGTTAGTTCATCCACAGATTATCCTCTTGCCTTTCCTCTGAGTGTGTTAGTTCATCCACAGATTATCCTCATCCTTTCCTCTGAGTGTAGTTAGTTCATCCACAGATTATCCTCATGTGCCTTTCCTCTGAGTGTAGTTAGTTCATCCACAGATTATCCTCTTGCCTTTCCTCTGAGTGATTATCCTCTTGTCTTTTAGTTAGTTCATCCACAGATTATCCTCTTGCCTTTCCTCTGAGTGTAGTTAGTTCATCCACAGATTATCCTCTTGCCTTTCCTCTGAGAGTAGTTAGTTCATCCACAGATTATCCTCTTGTCTTTCCTCTGAGTGTAGTTAGTTCATCCACAGATTATCCTCTTGCCTTTCCTCTGAGTGTAGTTAGTTCATCCACAGATTATCTCTCATGTCTTTTCTCTGAGTGTAGTTAGTCCACAGATAGTTAGCCTTTCCTCCACAGTTAGTTCATCACAGATTATCCTCTTGCCTTTCCTCTGAGTGTAGTTAGTTCATCCACAGATTATCCTCTTGCCTTTCCTCTGAGTGTGTTAGTTAGTTCATCCACAGTTATTATCCTCTTGTCTTTCCTCTGAGTGTGGTTAGTTCATCCACAGATTATCCTCTTGCCTTTCCTCTGAGTGTAGTTAGTTCATCCACAGATTATCCTCTTGTCTTTTCTCTGAGTGTAGTTAGTTCATCCACAGATTATCCTCTTGTCTTTCCTCTGAGTGTAGTTAGTTCATCCACAGATTATCCTCTTGTCTTTCCTCTGAGTGTAGTTAGTTCATCCACAGATTATCCTCTTGTCTTTCCTCTGAGTGTAGTTAGTTCATCCACAGATTATCCTCTTGTCTTTCCTCTGAGTGTAGTTAGTTCATCCACAGATTATCCTCTTGTCTTTCCTCTGAGTGTAGTTAGTTCATCCACAGATTATCCTCTTGTCTTTCCTCTGAGTGTAGTTAGTTCATCCACAGATTAGTGTAGTTAGTTAATCCACAGATTCATCCTTTCCTCTGAGTGTAGTTAGTTCATCCACAGATTATCTTTCCTCTGAGTGTAGTTATCCTCCACAGATTTCCTCATGTCTTTCCTCTGAGTAGTTAGTTCATCCACAGATTAGTTCATGTCTTTCCTCTGAGTTATTATCCAGATTATCTTGTCTTTCCTCTGAGTGTAGTTAGTTCATCCACAGATTATCCTCTTGCCTTTCCTCTGAGTGTAGTTAGTTCATCCACAGATTATCCTCTTGTCTTTCCTCTGAGTGTAGTTAGTGTACAGATTATTAGTTCTTTCCACAGATTATCCAGATTATCTTGCCTTTCCTCTGAGTGTAGTTAGTTCATCCACAGATTATCCTCTTGCCTTTCCTCTGAGTGTAGTTAGTTCATCCACACAGATTATCCTCTGAGTGTAGTTTTCCTCTGAGTTGTAGTCAGTTCCACAGATTATCCTCTTGCCTTTCCTCTGAGTGTTAGTTCATAGATTATCATGCCTTTCCACAGTGGTTATTATCACAGATTATCTTCTTGTCTTTCCTCTGAGTGGTTAGTTCATCCACAGATTATCCTCATGTCTTTCCTCTGAGTGTAGTTAGTTCATCCACAGATTATCCTCTTGCCTTTCCTCTGAGTGTAGTTAGTTCATCCACAGATTATCCTCATGTCTTTCCTCTGAGTGTAGTTAGTTCATCCACAGATTATCCTCTTGTCTTTCCTCTGAGTGTAGTTAGTTCATCCACAGATTATCCTCATGTCTTTCCTCTGAGTGGTTAGTTCATCCACAGATTATCCTCTTGTCTTTCCTCTGAGTGTAGTTAGTTAATCCACAGATTATCCTCTTGTCTTTCCTCTGAGTGTAGTTAGTTAATCCACAGATTATCCTCTTGTCTTTCCTCTGAGTGTAGTTAGTTAATCCACAGATTATCCTCATGTCTTTCCTCTGAGTGTAGTTAGTTCATCCACAGATTATCTTCTTGCCTTTCCTCTGAGTGGTTAGTTCATCCACAGATTATTCTCATGTCTTTCCTCTGAGTGTAGTTAGTTCATCCACAGATTATCCTCTTGCCTTTCCTCTGAGTGTAGTTAGTTCATCCACAGATTATCCTCTTGTCTTTCCTCTGAGTGTAGTTAGTTCATCCACAGATTATCCTCTTGCCTTTCCTCTGAGTGTAGTTAGTTCATCCACAGATTATCCTCTTGCCTTTCCTCTGAGTGTAGTTAGTTCATCTACAGATTATCCTCTTGCCTTTCCTCTGAGTGTAGTTAGTTCATCCACAGATTATCCTCATGTCTTTCCTCTGAGTGGTTAGTTCATCCACAGATTATCCTCATGTCTTTCCTCTGAGTGTAGTTAGTTCATCTACAGATTATCCTTTTGTCTTTCCTCTGAGTGTAGTAAGTTCATCCACAGATTATCCTCTTGCCTTTCCTCTGAGTGTAGTTAGTTCATCCACAGATTATCCTCTTGCCTTTCCTCTGAGTGTAGTTAGTTAATCCACAGATTATCCTCATTGCCTTTCCTCTGAGTGTAGTTAGTTAATTTTCTTCAAATCCATCATGTCTCTTTCTTCTTAAGCAGCTTATGGAATCACTTAGAAAGCATGCATGGGAAAAATGCTGTGTCTCTAGCCACATCTTTTCTTTTGTTGACAAATAATTGCAAATTCTGTTATGCCAAATCTCAAATCGTGTCACTTTTCTAAAAATATACTTTACATACCCACACAAAAAACCAATTAAAAAAACAAAGCTCATATCATAGATTGTCATATAAGTAATGTCTTCATTTATTTACTCATGTGATTTAATTTCTGCATTCAAGAACTCTAATCATATTATACAATACAAATTCACATGCAAACTGTCAGTAATTTCTTTACTTTTATATGATCCCAGCAAAACTCTCACACAGATTTACAAGCATACTATCTTTACAATCAAATATTTCTCTACCTGCTTCACTCATGCAAATGTACAATTAAGCAATTGCTTGATGATATACAGATAAATACACTCTTAATACATAAATAATGTGGACAAAAGAGAAACAATACATTGCACAATGTATTGCTGTCTCTTTCTGTACATTGTTGTCTAATCGCCGGAAATTCCCGACAGACATGTGACTTACGAAGCTAACTAAAAATGTATAATGAATTTCTTCTGTTTACAGAAGGAGGGTGTTCATTTTTACTGTTAAAGCTTCAGCTAGTCTCAGCATGCACCTGTTCAGTGTGTGGTCAATCACACGGAAAGCTCACTGTCCTTGTCAATTACAAGTCCAGCATTTGCCCATCCTCCCACAAACAAAAAGAATGCATTATATATTGTAAGTTACCATGGTAAATCACATGACTATCTGGAATTTCCAGCAATGAGACAACAGTGTACCAAGAGAGAACATTTGTATTTTAGCAGAATTTATTCAGTTGTTGTGCTTCATTACATGTCGAAATAACTCTGTATTAATGCAACTGACAAGATACAGTGAAATATGGCAGACAATAAATTGTGCAATGTTTTGTGTCCACATTATGTACCAATGACTGGAAAGCATTATGTTGAAAACTCTAAAAAAGTTTTACAACAACAATCTTTCAAATAAAGTATTTAACTCTCTCTTTTTCCAGTCTTCCAGTCACACCGGTCTAACCAAAGAAAATATGTAGATGATTAGTCTGTTGACTATCCTTTACGGATTTGCAGACCAAATCAAGCATTTGCTGGTTGTTAGTGCTTTAATTAGGCAATTTTACATTCAGAGTAGTTTGCCATTGCTCTGTGCTTGGCTGGCTCTACATACCATGTCAAAAACAATACAAAACTGTCTGCTGCCAAATCACCTGCAGAGGAATTGAGTTGTGGTTTCTGAGATCATTGTTCTCATCCATTCCTTCTTGTAACACAGCCTAAAAACAATGACTGTCTTTGTCTAATTTCTCCAGTCAGTTTACATTTTTCATGTCTTGTCTTAAGGAGTACTGCTGCATTTGTTTCTTTTTTGCAATCATATTCTTTGTATTTTACAAAACCACACCTCCGCTGTGAGTAGGTGTTTTCAGCGTGTGTACTTATTGATGTGATCTCACATGCAGACAACTGTGCAAGTTCTATTCAGCACTTGAACACACCTTTTCTCACTGCAAATGACATCTTATTGATGTTGTCTCACATGCAGACAACTCTGCAGGTTCTATTCAGCACTTGAACACACCTTTTCTCACTGCAAATGACATCTTATTGGTATCTTTTTTTTCATCTTGCTAAAGACCACTTATTTCATGGCGACAGTGTAGCTATTGTTTAACAGCATAAGCATAATCACAGGAACTGACTGGCATTCATAAAAGTAATGGACAGAAATAGAGATCTGAGGTCACAGCAGACAGTCAATCTTTAGGGACCAATGTGGAAGTGATAGTTTCTGCCCTGTAGTCCATATAAGAACGTTGATACTCTATTAACTGAGGCTGGTTTTCTCATAGATGTCTCCTCTCTATAGCTTGCTGCTTTTAACCTGGTGCAAGTTGCCACGGTTCATTTTTCACTGTCTGCCTCCATAGGGGATGATCTCACCCCCGTGTCAACGCTGGTATCTTTTGCGTCACATTAACACATGTCTTTCATAGCAGACAATATAAACAATCAAAATCTTTAGACACACTAGGATTCATATTTAACAGCTTTTAAGTGTGGCATGCCCAGTGAATCAATGCAGGGATAGTACTTTGGTGCTAGGTAGTCAGAAATGTGTCAACACCATCTTTATTTTGAGTAATGTCTGGCTTTTTCAGAGCCTACAGAACCTAATCACCAATATATCAAGACTTCAAAAAGTTGAAGACAAAAGTTTTATGAATGATTCCTCAACACATGTTTCTCTTATCTCTTCTACGAAGAAGCAGCTGGCTGAGTGGTTAAGCATGCAGGGATCTCATTCAGGAGAAACAGGTCTAAATCCTCAGTCGGGGGGATGAATTTGTTTCTGTCTGGGCAAGAATATAATCTGAACCCGCAGTCCGTGGTGACTGCAGTAGCCATGGAAGCCTAAATCCCCAGGCTAAAGGTCCCTCTGTCCTACACGGCCCTCAAAAGTGATGCATCCAGGCAGCAAAGAGTGTTTTTTAATTCCTTTTCCTATTTACTTTAACAAATGCTGATCAACACAAGTGAATTTATTTCTCATGTTATGACATTCACTAACAATTTATATTTTCATGATTTTCTTAGTTCAGTTTACATTCAGTTTTAATAAACAAATGCTACAATAAGTTGACACTATGTACAGACTATGATAATATATAAGCAGCAACAATACTAGGATATTTTCTTTGCTCTTTTCTCCTTTTCATCTTCTTCAATGATATAATTAAACAGGTCTCTGATAGTTGTGAAGTCTCCTCTCCCTGGATTGTCTTTCTTGGGTATTTTTGGCATCACTGAGCCAACCTTCTGTCGAAACTCTGCAAGCTGAAAAAAAAAGAACAGATTTTTTTCAGTTAGTTGACAGATTATCCTTATTGCAGATCAAATCATTCAGTCACTACGTGCTCAGATGATCCTTATTGCAGATCAAATCATTCAGTCACTACGTGCTCAGATGATCCTTATTGCAGATCAAATCATTCAGTCACTACGTGCTCAGATGATCCTTATTGCAGATCAAATCATTCAGTCACTACGTGCTCAGATGATCCTTATTGCTGATCAAATCATTCAGTCACTACGTGCTCAGATGATCCTTATTGCTGATCAAATCATTCAGTCACTATGTGCTCAGATCATCCTTTTTGCAGATCAAATCATTCAGTCACTATGTGCTCAGATGATCCTTATTGCAGATCAAATCATTCATCAATATGTGCTCAGATCATCCTTATTGAAGATCAAATCATTCAGTCACTATGTGCTCAGATCATCCTTATTGAAGATCAAATCATTCAGTCACTATGTGCTCAGATCCCTTCTTCAGTAAATTCTGCAGCGGGTAGCGAGCGTCTAAGGACACCGATTCTGTGTTGGTTTCCTATTCTTCTTTGGCTTCCTGCATAGTGCTCTTGCCTGGCCACACCCCTTTTAACATGCTGTTCTTGCAGTGTGGTCATTGATGCAGATTCAATCATCACTTGGTTCTCACAAACGTCAAACTTCTCATGGAGTATTCGGTACATCAGCCTAAAGATTTTATTTTACGTAAGCTAACAAGTTGTGTCGAACCAGGATACTGGACGCTTTATAAATTCATAGGATCACACATGACTAAGAATTTCTGCAGTCCAGATGTGTCATAGATATTTCTTTAGAGCCTCTATTGACAGATAAGTGATGTTGTGTATTATTATTTGTAACTATCATTGTCCATTTGTGTCACATGCTGACGAAGGCGTTTTCATGTCATTTATGACTGTGTTTATGTTTGGACTGATATCTTTCCATAGTCATTTAAATTCATTAAGCTAACATGAAACAGGAATACATTACTCTTTAAAAAAAAAAAAAAAATAGTTTTTGAAATGCAATTATCATGATGAGAAAAAAACAAACCAACAAGTATTACAGACAATTTGACACCATTCCTTCTTTCTAGATGACAGTGTAATATAATGTTCTAGGGAGACATGCAAATCACAGCCCTTGTAATGGTGAATGTGACTAGCAATACTTGCTCACACAATCACAGCCCTTGTAATGGTGAATGTGACTGGCAATACTTGCTCATAAGAGAAGTCTTCCACAATCACAGCCCTTGTAATGGTGAATGTGACTGGCAATACTTGCTCATAAGAGAAGTCTTCCACAATCACAGCCCTTGTAATGGTGAATGTGACTGGCAATACTTGCTCATAAGAGAAGTCTTCCACAATCACAGCCCTTGTAATGGTGAATGTGACTGGCAATACTTGCTCATAAGAGAAGTTTTCCACAATCACAGCCCTTGTAATGGTGAAC
Source organism: Candidula unifasciata (assembly GCA_905116865.2). Taxonomy (NCBI): domain Eukaryota; kingdom Metazoa; phylum Mollusca; class Gastropoda; order Stylommatophora; family Geomitridae; genus Candidula; species Candidula unifasciata. The sequence continues at coordinate 100,396 of CAJHNH020001090.1, forward strand.
GTGACTGGCAATACTTGCTCATAAGAAAAGTCTTCCACAATTCAAGCTCAGGATTTCAGAACCATGTTACAAAAATACTACCAGGTCAGATCAAGTTTTTCTTTCTTCTTTGTTCACCGGCCATAAGCTCTGGCTGAAAGTCCTGGTTGTTCCTCCTTTTGGACTTTGGCTTTGTGCCAGAAACTATAGGGGGGATAAAAGTATTTTCATTTCATAAACTGACTGAACCCACAAAGAGACCAAGATGTTAATAGTCTAGTATCTAAGAAAGGTGGCTGGATACACACATCAAATTGTATCTTTCACTGGCTGTAAACTCCAGCGGAAAATTCTGGTTGTTCACCCACTTCTGGACTTTAAAGCTGTTCCAGATCTTGACCTTTGCATACAATGCTGTTTGACAGATCTGACTTATTTGTATGCAGACTGTTGGCTCCTCACCTCTCAGGCACAGACACTCCAATTATAAATGAAACACCCCTAAATAGTCACCTCCTATGACGTGCTTGTTTGGAGGGCAGTGGGTCTATTCATTCCCCCCCCCCCCAAATGGGACTCTGGAACAAACACAGGGGTAACCCCCCCCCCCCCCCTATATTTTTACAAATTTGGACAGGTATACTTAAAATGGGGAAGCGATAATTTATATGAGAAATACATGCATTTAAACATGGAAGTCTTGACTTTTACTTATGTCTTACTTTTTACATAACAATACTTATGTCTTACTTTTTACATAACAATAATCTATTACTCACACTGTGCACCCCCATCACTTTCCACACAGCAAAACAGAACAGACTGACGCCAGCAACTGAATACATGGACCCTCTCACCAGAGCTCTCGTAGCCAAGCTGACTCCACTTTCTGGGATTTCTCTAGTTCCATGGATACCCTGGAAAGTTCCAGATAAATTAACATAAACACAACAGCTTTGTCATGTTATACTGAAGAATGCATATACTACAGAACATCTGTAACGTCAATTTTCATGCTGCAAAGCCCTGCTGAGAAGGTTTGAACAGGTAGAGGGAGATCCATAGAGAAGACGCTGGACAGTTTGACATCTCCCCGTGTGGGTTCCGGGGCCCTATTATGGGGAAAACAAGAAAAGACCCACTGCCTACCCAAAAGCATGTCGTAAGAGTCGACTAATTGGGAGCTTTCTTTGAAGTCGGAGTGCATCTGCCTGAGAGGCAAGAAACCAACAGTCTGCACACAAATGAATCAGACCTGTCGAACGGATGCACACGCAACATTCAGGTTCTGGAACAGGACTGCAGTCCAGAAGTAGACGAACAACCAGAACTTTCCACCAGAGTTTACAGCTGGTGAACGCGAAGAAGAAGAAGAAGTTTGACATCATGGTACAGAAGATCCTCTGTGTCAGGACTGACTGAAAGTACATGAGACAGAAGGTTTTTGATAGACATAACCACCAATGCCACACGGCACAAACTATATGCAAAAGAAGAAAGCCATGCTCTGACCTCTAAATGTGATCCCTCGGCATCTACTGATTTCTTCCCTTCTGCATTCTGTATGAATGGCTGAGTTAAGAAACAATAACACAGAATGTTCTCACATGCAGTTACCCCATCTTCAGCAGCCAGCACAGACTTCCGGATTCTATGGTATCAGTAGCGGTTTGATGATACGTCCATCTGGCCTTTCTTCTTAGTGAAAAGTGTCAGCCTAATCCCCTGGTCAGTCCCCGCTGCACCATTCTGCCCACACCATAAGGATTAATTTGCGCTTTTAAACTTTATCTGTGTGACTGGGGTCTTTATGAAACCAGTACTTTCTGGTTCTGCTAGGTTTCTTGCTGCCAATATACAACCAGTACTTTCTGGTTCTGTTAGGTTTCTTGTTGCCAATATACAACCAGTACTTTCTGGTTCTGCTAGGTTTCTTGTTGCCAATATACAACCAGTACTTTCTGGTTCTGTTAGGTTTCTTGTTGCCAATATACAACCAGTACTTTCTGGTTCTGTTAGGTTTCTTGCTGCCAATATACAACCAGTACTTTCTGGTTCTGCTAGGTTTCTTGCTGCCAATATACAACCAGTACTTTCTGGTTCTGTTAGGTTTCTTGTTGCCAATATACAACCAGTACTTTCTGGTTCTGTTAGGTTTCTTGCTGCCAATATACAACCAGTACTTTCTGGTTCTACTAGGTTTCTTGCTGCCAATATACAACCAGTACTTTCTGGTTCTGCTAGGTTTCTTGCTGCCAATATACAACCAGTACTTTCTGGTTCTGTTAGGTTTCTTGCTGCCAATATACAACCAGTACTTTCTGGTTCTGTTAGGTTTCTTGCTGCCAATATACAACCAGTACTTTCTGGTTCTGCTAGGTTTCTTGCTGCAAATATACGACTCCTAAAAATAAATGCTATGGGGCATCAATTACTGGGAGCATCAGGGCGCAGTTTCTAAAGGCTTGTCTGCTGGCTAGATAGTTTTTGTAATTGAGTTTGCACTGAGCAGACTTGTTTAAAAAATTTTTTTTAAAAAGACTTCACATTTTCATACAGTTCACTTTTAAAATATGCACAGATAGAAAAACAAATGAGGCACTCTGTGAAGAAACAGATGAAAAATTTAAGCCCATTATAGAAATTAGATATACGCAGTGCAGATTTTCTGAATAGTCTTTAAGAAAAAATGTAAATTATGTGACAACTGGCGAACTTGTTTTAACACCATATTTCTTGTCTAATACCCAAGTGAACTTGATTTAACACAACATTTCTTGTCTTTCACCCAAGTGAACCACTACATTTCTTGTCTAACACCCAAGTGAACTTGATTTAGCACCACATTTCTTGTCTGATACCCAAAAAAAAAACTATACAAATATTATGTTATCACAATCAAAGGCATGGTATACAGGGCATACCCTTGCGTGCTCAGTCTTCCGATGCAGCAGCCACTCCAAAGTACCTCTACGGTTTTTTCCCATGAAAAGCTGGATGGTCTCTACTGACTTGACCTCAAAGAGGGGCTGAGTAGTCTCAAGACATAGAGTCCGACTTGAGTGCTGGAGGTCCAGGGTTCTGGCCCTAGTGAAGGCTGTGATTTTTTTCACATGGACTTCTAGTAATTTCTCCTGGTCTCTGGGCAGTAAGATTGGACACCTATGTGTATTGTTGCATACGTAAAAAAAGACTTGGCAGTTGGAAATAGTAGCCTTTTGAGGTTTAAAATCTGACCAAAGTTTGTGCACTGCACTGAGATTCTTAGGATTCAGGCTTGATTTAGAAGTAGAATGGAGCACTTATGGGTTACTACCCTAGTGCCATGATGTTGATTGGTTGTTTAAACCTAAATCTAAACCTAGACCTCAAAGACAGAATATTAATGCTTCACCAGCTTTACTCCCAGGTTATGCAATCATGTCAATGATTTATCATCTGCCAGTCTAGTCCATACAGCATTGAGAATATCAGCTCCGTCCATTATTCCTCCTGTAAGCACTGGTGCATTACTTCCACCAAGCAGCATAAATAGAAAGATTAGGTAGCTGTGACCTACTGTTCTCTCTTCTTTTATCTAAAATGCAATTGAAATGTAGAGATCTCTTCTTCTACTTTGCATTCACTGGCTGTAAACTCCAGTGGGAAGTTCTGGTTGTTTGTCCATCTCCAGATTTAGTCTTGCAGAAATTCAGTTTTGCACACACATCCATTTTATGGATCTGGCTTTTTTTGTATGCGGACAGTTGGTTCCTTGCCTCTCAAGCAAATGTGCACTCTGACTTAAAAGGAAATCCCTTATAGTCGACTCTTGACATTATTTTTAGCGAGATGGTGGGACTATTCTTGCCCCACATTTGGGCTCTGGAACACACATGTGGAGAAATGTGTAAATTAGGATATTAACTAGATGCAAACTAATATACAAGTATATGCTCTCAAAAATTCTATTACAATTTACATAAACACTACAAATGTAGAATTAAGTATAATGTTCAAGTATATACTCCCAGAGAGCATTATATTCTGTCACCACCCAAATGAGCCACAGAAAGGTAGAATTACAGGAAAATGTTCTAGTATATACTCTCAGAGGAAGCCGCCATAATGTAGCGGCTAAACACTCGCCTCTAGATCAGAATGGTTTGTGTCCAGGTCCTGACGAAGCCGGACGTTTTGTATTTTTTTTTTTTAATTACCCTGGCTCCGAGGTTGACCCAGCTCTGAGGGGGTACTAGGTATCCCTGAGAAGTAATAGCAGCCGGCGTGCTGTTGACCACATCACCTACTGCAGGGCTGTTTAACTAGTGGCCAAAACTGGCCCACAAAGACCCAACAAGTGGCCCGCAGATCACCTGCCAGTTGTATTGCATTAACACTCTATGTTTGGACTGAGCATCGGCCCGTGACCATCCCCATTTGCCAACTGATCCCTGAGTAAACTTGACCTACTGAGTGCCGAATGGCCTATAAAATATAGGTCTAGACTTATATGCCCAATATGCCTGAGTGCAAGGAAAAGGGTCTTTTACTACACTCTCAGAGATCTATCTCATTTTAAGTGAGCAGCAAAAAAAGTCTTACTCTGGCAAACATGTCAGGATCCTGTCTCTTGGCCATGGCCAGCGTCATGCCAAACCCTCCCAAGATGGACATCCCTGTGACTGATGCCAAAAACATGCCAGCTGTGAAAGGAACATTACAAAGTCAGTACCCAACAAAGCAATTAACAAAAATATGACTACCAGGTAAACGAAAGGGTAACTGCATCTCTAAACAGATCAATAAAACATGAAGCAGCAGGTTTTTAGCAGAGACAACCCCCCCCCCCCCCCCCCCCCCCCCCCCCCCCCACACACAACATAAAAACTGGATATAAACCATTATTCACATAAACTTTTTTTCCCCTTTGTCCACTTAGTATTACATTCAGTTTATTATTGCATATGTAGAATATCCTTTATAGTAATTTACTTTATAGTAGTGCTCTATTCTCATCTTCAGCAGCCATCGAAGAGTTCTGATTCCGATGGCATTAGTAAGTTTGAGCATGGCATCCACCTTGAGTGCTGGAGGTCCCAGGTTCAGGCTGGGATTTTTTACAAGGACTTCTAGTAATTTCCCCTGGTCTCTGGGTAGTAAGATCTGACGTGCATGTTGTATTGTTCACGCAAAAAATCCCTTGGCAGTCGGAAATCGAAATGACTGCCTGGGCAAAATTTGCAGTTAAAAAATCTACCCAAAGTATTTCAGTATCCTCGCTGGTGCTACAGAGTTAGTTCGTGTACTGAGCTGAGATTATTCAGACTCAGGTTTGAGTTAGAAGTAGAATGCAGCACTTATGGGTTACCACTCTTGTGCAATGATGTTGATCCGTTGTTTAAAAATTAAACAGAAACTGTCTGATTATATGTCCGTCTTGCTTTTTCTAGGAGTGTAGACTGTAGATCCACTGGTCACTAGCCTGTACTTAGCTATATTATTCTCTCCAGACCATATTTCATTCATATTGATCGATTCGTGCCTCTGCAAGGTTTATCTGCTCTTAAAAGGCCTTGATCACACCTAGTTGCCCGGCTCTCTAGCGAAGTTGGTTAAACCTGACTTTCGCGGTGGCCGGGTGACGAACTCCTTGTGGTCCGGGTTCACTCCCGGGGGTAGGCAGAAAAGCCACATTTCTCCCAGATTACCGGTACCTATAATGGAATTAATGCCAAAGAGTTGCGATATCCATAGTACCGAGCCAAAGGGTTTACAACTCATGGTTTCTGGATACGTTAAAAAAAAAAAAATAAGCTTGTCATGCATAAATTCACTATCTACTAATGCAGAACCAGTTTGTCTGTGTGTCTATTTCCTCACACTCCTGCATATCAGTATTATTACTATTATACTAGTAGTATTATTATTAATTATATTTATAATATAGGCTCTTCTTACAATACAGGCCGGTAGCTGGAAAGCCGCCGATCGGCTTAGTGGGAGTTCTCTCCCTTGGCTGCATTGCAAACACGGAGCGGAAAAGTCACAGATCAAAGAAGACAGTGAGGTCGACATCAGGGCTGCCAATGCTTGGGTGTGTCCCCCAGATCTGGGTGTTTTTTTTACGCTTCGGGGAAATCTGGGTGTGTTTTTTAGTAAATATATCCTTATATAACAGTGGTATTAGTTGCCACGGATGTGACTTCTGCAGATCTGTATGCCTTAATGACCGATAAATTTGCGTGGTTAGGGGTAGGGTTAGGGGTAGGGTTAGGGTTAGAGCTGACAATTTTGACGCAGGAGTTCAATATAATCGCGCGCCGTCACATACACACCCAAACAATCGAAGGAATGTGGATGCTACTCAAACGGACAATTCGTCACCGATTGGGCACCAGCCGCGCGCTATTGCCGTCATATTTGGGAGAATTCCAGTGGCGCCACTCCCACAAGCATAAGATTGTCGGCCATTATTTGGAACTCCTACGTCAAAATTTTCACATCTAACCCTACCCCTAACTAACCCTAACGCTAACCCCAACCTTAACTAACCCTATCCCTAACCCTAACCCAACCCCTAACGCCGCTAACCCTATCCCGGCTCTCCTTTCAACTATGGCCGGTAGACAAATGTAGACGGCCGGTTAGTCAGAGTTCTCTCCCCTGGCTACAGTGCTATTACGGACTGGACAGGAGGAAACAAAACAAATAACAGACTTACTGTGTGCTGGCGATAGAGAACGTACAGTGCCCTGTTATGATCAGACGATTAGGGTTTGGGTTAGGGTTACGGTTAGTGTTGCCGCATCTCGTCTTCCCACAAACTTAAGGTAGCAGCCCAAACAATAACCCTAATCCTAACCCTGAACCTAACCCACACCCTACCCCTAACCCTAATCGTATGATCATAGCAGGGCAATGCACGCTATCGCCAACACACAGTAATTACGTCACTTGTTGTGTTCCCTCTAGTCCACTCCGTAATGCGTCGCAAGAAGCGGTAATTGACCGCGGTCGTTAATTTGAGTCGCAGCGCGGGTTCTGCAAGCCACGTCGAGCTCACGGTGTGTACTGTGTTTTGATTCGTGCCTTCTCCAGTCCGTAATAGCACTTTGGCCAGGGGAGACAACTCTGACTAACCGGCCGCCTACATTTGTCTACCGGCCGTAGTTGAAAGGAGAGCCCCTATCCCAAACCCAAAACCTATGCAACCGTATGATGACTACGCAACCGTACACGTAACCGTATGATTATAGGTAAGTATGTCATTTGATTCGTGACTTTTCCGCTCCGTGTTTGCAATGCAGCCAAGAGAGAGAACTCCCACTAAGCCTATCGGCGGCTTTCCAGGTACCGGCCTGTATTTAAAGAAGAGCCATAATAATAATTAATATTATTTATGATGTGCAGAACCTGAGAAACCATCACCATACCTCTTATCTTGTGGTATTTATCTGGCTCACTGCTGGGAGAAGGTGTCAATTTATTGCCGTCTTCCTCGATTCTATCCATTACGAATGACTTCAACATTCACCCATACAATAAAACAGTTTATCCATTTGTCCCAACACAAGATCGCTCAAATTGTAGCACAACCGAAACATGCCTGACCTTAACCCCCACATGACACGGAAGATGTACTTTGTGTTTAGTTTCGTATTCAAGCAAATAGCTGTAAAATAGAAACTTTATATTTACTTTTATTTTGTTTCAAGAACAGTTATGAATAAATATAACTTTAGTATTAAATGAAGACTTATGAAGAAATATATTTGAAACAATTAATATGCACAATTTAAACTAGTTTTTTAACGCCGTTGGGAACATCATCAGCATCAACGTCATGCTTTCCACTGGCGGTGCGTAGTACCGGCACCTCTGTCATGTTTCTCAGCAAGACTGGGAAAAAAAAACTTTTTTGGCGAGTACCGGCACCTTTTGTGAACACTGAGTACCGACATTATTACCATCAACTGTAGGCTTTAAGTTTTGAATGACCAAGAGAGGGATAGATTGCCGTCGAAGGCTCGACGGACGCCACGGCTGTGGTCTTTATTGCTGTGTTGTATAGACTTTAATGATTTTTGGTTTTAAATCTTATTAGCCCGCAGGTGTGCCACCACAAATAAAAATTGGAGGGATAGCAACACTTTGGGCAGAGGGTTCAAATACAACCCCCCCCCCCCCCACCACCACCACCACCACCACCACCACCACGCCCTCGCATTGTACCTGTTTACGACAAAGTTGTGATATTTGTGTCTTTCGGTCGACACATTCGACTTCAGTGAACATTTATTGACCAAGTTAACTTCTTGGAGGATTAATACGGAATTTAAAAAAAAATATATAATAATCTGATTATTGGAGGAGTAGGGGTCTCAATGGTCCTGAGCACCCAGATTTCGGCGCTTTTGTTAGTACCTTCTCCGTGGAATGTACGCCATCAGTCCATATTATCTTTGGACATCATCAATCCATCTTATCTTAAGGCGCCGTCAGGCTATCATCTCTTTGTATTCAACTGCGATGACCACACTATTTGAGAACAAGAACACTCCCTCCAGGTTTGCAACCTAAAAGATTGAGATTACCAGTGACCTAAGGAGTCACTATTCGGATGCGAATCGAACCGGAGCAAATTCTCAGAAACCTTGCTCAGTCGTATAAATCAGATATGTTAGGTTATCCTGGTGCCGAGGTGTGCATGTAACGGATGTAACCGCCGCTCACACTTTCCCTTCTTCTTCTTCAGCATTCCGAGCCATTGAGATTGATTGCTGCAGATATCACCCTCCTCCATTCATCTCTCTGGTTGGCCTTCTCTTTCCGGTTGGTGACACCAAGTGTTTGCAGGTGTGTCACTACACTTTCCCTTGCCAAAGCAAAATGCGTTATTTTGCTATTTATTATCACTGTTTACTATTCATAATAAATATACCACTCGGCTTTCGTCTGGCCGAGCACGTGAAGCTTGTTGAGTATTAACATAGTGAAAACAACTCTCTCTGCATGCTTATGCCCTTAATTCAGAAAATGTAACTCATGAAAGCTACCAATTACTAGGACTATGATACCAGTTTCACATTCATAGTCTCGATAGCGAAGCGACGAAGAGGATAATATCAGTATAATCCAGTATAATCATTACCTGCTAACGGTTACACATACAAATTGATCACGCTTCGCCACTCAGGTATCCGAATGTTACGAAGTACCCTGCTGTCATTGTAATAAGATTCTGGTAAGTGTCTGTGGCTTAGAAGTTACGATCGAGGTAAATAATTCCTAATTACCTCAGTTCGATTCACTTGCAGGTGATCTGGCAGCAAACTGTCTGGTATTGATTTCGACATCTGGGGAAACATTCGACATCAAGCCCATATTAGCTCCATCTTTGTCTTTAACAACCATCGAAGAGTCTCAAGACTGATGGTGCTCTTTGTCGTCTGTGACTACTCGTCGTACCTCCTCCTGAATCTCGCGTGGCGCCCAAAGCCGACAGACACTAGCCGCTGCAGCGTTCTCCCAGATACTGGTTTTTATACTATTTTCTATGATTTTGACAATGACGTGAAGAGTAGACCGTTAATAAAGCAATAATAATGGCAATTCCCGTTAACGTGATGTTATTATCTATACAGATGGCAGACGAAGTGCATAGAGTTTCATAGCAAAGGCGAATGGACGTTGCTTAGTGCAACAAAGCCTGGCAAATGATATCACAACGTCTAGTTTGAGAATGGAGGTAGAGACAGTCTCTGCTGCCTTCCGCCGGCTTGAGAATCAGCTGTACACACATGCTGTGATCGTAACTGATTCACAGAGCACGTTGAATAAGGTGAAAACAGACATGCTTCATGCAAATTTAGCAAGCATAATTTCAGAGGTACGGGGTAATTAGCATCCTTAGGATATTTTCTGCAGGAAGGATGAGACGGATATACAATTAGACGGTTGCAGGTACCATCGGAATTGGAACTCTTCGCTTGCTGTTGAACATGGGGACTGAGCACTTAAAGGAGTGTCCCGAGTGCTGTAATGTCGATTCTTAATTCAAATTCTAAAGCAATAGTAAACTCATCATCATCCTTGTGTGCCTTTGTACGTTGCATAGGGCAAAGCAGTCCCTTCTTCCATTGCGATGTGCCCCGTTCAACAGTATCAGTATCATAGATGGAATCTAACCCAGCACCGTTGAGGAACTACAGAGCGGACAATTACCTAATACAGCCACAAACAACCAAACAATTTTGGTGCTTGCTTGCAAAGTCGCGTAAAAAGATTTTAAAAAGGGATGAACAGTCAGAGGAGAATGGTACTGCGATGAATGATCAGCGAATCTGGCCGCTCAGCCTCAGGGTTTACATGCTCAGCCTCGTCAGAAAGGCGAGACGGACACAGGGACTGGTATTGATACAATCGGAACTTGAACATTACGCTTGCTACTGAAGATAAAGACGAGCGCTTACGGGAATGTCTCGAGTGGTTAATGATTATTTTTACTCGAACATTCAACAAAAAAGTTTTTGAGGAAAAACAAATACGCAACTAACTTACGTTTATTCTTTCCTCCCGTATGAGGTCTGCGCATGCGCGATGGGGACATAATGATCAACAAAGTCTTGGCGACATTTCCTTCTAGCAGAAATTCTGAGAAATCCTCTCCCGGTTTATATCTGGACTTTTGAACGCAAATACCCCTTTGTCGAAGTTGTGAAATGATTCCCAGGAAAAATAAATAGCTGCTGTGATGTCTGTAGATGTTAAATTTTTCGTAGTGACTAGAAATTGTGGTATTACTCATGAAAGATTATATAGCGGTGTCAACAACGACAGGGCTGCCCAGCAAACTCGGTGACGGCGATCCTCCAGGTTGGAATCAAGAGATTGTCATTAACATGGCCAAGACGAAGTCTTTGCGGAGATGGCAGGTGTTTCCAGGAAAAAATAAGTTTTATTGTAATGGAAGGATTATGATGGCTAGACAAGCGGGAGTTTTCTATCTGACTTGCGGGCTTATTGTTGTCACAAGTGGACTCTTTTTCGCCTTCGAGTGAGTACAATGTTTCGCGACAGTCACTCAGTGTGGAATTGAATACATTTTATATTATCGTATTAGTATCGTATTTAGTATAAGTATTTGTTGTAAGTTGTTTATTATATTCTTGTTAATATTCAGGTATTGTTTTTTTTTTCTTTCTCCTTCTAAATCATTTACCAGATTCCTTGAGAAGTTCAGGGACTTTTAGCCTAATTAGTCCCGTTTTGTGTGTGTACTGTGTTTGTTTTTGTGTGTTTTATGACAGCCTGAAAGGTTCATTTCATCTGGGACTTTGATAAACTTTGGGTACTGACTGCCTTTTCATTCCCTCATGGCTGCGAACTGAAGGTTTAATCCCCTGGCAAACAGAAACCCTGAATCCTGAATGTCAGTTTTACAGGTCAAAGTCTAGATATTAGGGCTGTACCGAATAGTGGTTTTCACTATTCGGCCGAATAAGAATAGTGGGACCAACTATTCGGCCAAATACGAATACGAATAGTGTATCATCATAATCAGGTGCCTCACCGACTAGTGTGGCGAATTTGCCTCGCCACAATCTGCGATCTCCTGCAGCATGTATCAGTTTGTGTGCTGACACACCTCCATGACATGCAACGACTGTCAAGAATCTTCTCTCGTTGTCTTTTTCTATCTCTCCTTCCACAAATCTTTCCAGTGGTCACCACATGTTCCATTTTCACTCTTTCTATATGATGACTGTCTTCTTCTGATGTCTGCGATTAGTTGTCTTCAGGCTCCCGCCTCTTTCAAAACCTAGTGGTTGCTTTTTTTAAGCTGTCCAAGGTATTTTAAGCATTGTTCTGTAAAACCACACCTCTGAGGCCTCAAAAAATTGTTTGGCCTGGCTACCGATTGTCCAGGACTCATAGCCATATGTTAAAACTAGATGTATGTAGCAAGCAAGACAACGATATATTGCACAAGATGTTCTTTTTTAAAAATATAGAATGCATTTTTAGCCTGTCCTATTTTGTTTTTTATTTTAGTAATGCATCTTTCATCTGATTTTATCAATTTTGATTTGAGAAAAGACTCCCCGAAAGAATAAAAAAATGTATCCTTTCTCCTTCTCTCTCTCTCTCTCTCTCTCACACACACACACACACAGATACACTTTCAAGTTTCTTCATGCCTTCTTTAACACAACAGAAGCAATGCCCGCTATCTTTCGTAGCGTGAAAAACGGCGACCCGTTTGCGTGGTAACAGCGCCTGACTCCGAGGCATTACAGTAGAGGTTCTAAAACTTGGTGCATATGACAGGGATGCCGCGGCGAAAATCAAGAAAAGTAGGCTATAAATTGTGACATTATTAATGAGAGAGTTATTTTAGTCCATCGCAGTGTATGCAGAAATCACTATTCGTATTCGGCCCGACCGCCACTATTCGGCCGAATACCGAATAGCTAGTAGGTCCACTATTCGGCCTCGAAGCGAATACGAAGCGAATTTTCGGTACAGCCCTACTAGATATACCATTAAACCTCCTTTATAATGTTGATTACACAGCATCTTTAACGGTGATGGCTATACTGTGATTAATTGTCAAGATGCACCCTTTAGACTTGGGCAGGTAAAGATATGGGATATTTTTTTCGACTTTGGATAATGCCACCATTATAATTTTTAAGTACCCAAATAAAATAATAATGTGGGCTAACTTTGTAGCTTTAACTCTTTTGCTGCTACAGACTCTTCAGCCAACATTACCACTGTGCTAAGCTGAACCTTCCCTATGTGATGAATACTTTTCTATCACCCAAATGCAAAGGATGAGTCGAGCCGACTATTTTGTACACCCAAAAATGTTCACTATAGGGAAGTAGGTGGTGGCCGTAGTGCTGACAAGTCAGATGCACTGTGGCGACGCTAAGAAACCTCTGCCTTTATAGAAAGGAAACACTATAAACTAGATTTAAATGTCCTGCTTCGCTAGGGATCGTGAAATAAAATGTATCCTCTGCTAAATCTACTTTTTTTTGTTTCCACCGCTACTATATATAGTAGAAACTCCACAGTGGAGCGAACACAACAGTAGCTGAAGCCTTCCAATCGTCAGCAAAAATATTCTTTGAATGTTTTGGTCCCTTTACATTCCTTGTTTTTATTCTTCCTTGTTCTACTTCATCATCATCATCATCACCGTTGGCATGTGTTTAGTCATTGCCCGAGTGCATCTGAGGCTCTGACACCCCCGGCCCATTCCATTGCCCCACAAACTTGACCGACAAATCTACGGCCCCCTCACCCCACCTGAAAGGGGGGGGGGTGTGGGGGTAATAGAAGAACTCATCTAGAAGAATCTTACCTCTTCACCCCGGGCTGCCACTGAGAGTTACAGTTTGCACTATTACCAATTACCCCCCCCCCCCCCCTTTTCCCAATATGATCTATTAATCTACCCTAAATCATAATTAATGTATTTCCAATGTTGTTACATTAAAAAAATAATTAGGTTATCTTCCGAATAATGGTTCCAATTTATCGAGGTAAAAAAATATACCCTAACAGGGCCTCAGTCATGTGTTCGCATGAAATAAATTGTCTATATCTGCAAAGCCGTCTCTTGTATGAATTTCACTGTCTTTTGTAATTCACTAAGCGGCCCGTAAAGTTTGACTTCCACAAGTGTCTCTTTTGGCCAAATGTTTTGCCTGAAAGCGTTGAATATGGGACAGTCTTGAAGGATGTGATCTGTTGTTTCAGGTGCCAGTCCACAAGTACACATGGCCGATTGGCCAATCTTAAATTTGCTGTACATGTGGGAGCGAAGTCTATTGTGCCCTGTTCTAAGGCGAAGGATAATAACTTGCTCTGGTCTGTCCATAATATGGTAATCATCTTGTGCCAGTTTCGGTGGCATTCTGATTGATTTGATCATTCTCTTCTTCTGTTGATAAGAGACTGGTATGTCAGGTTGTTCTTCAGTTGCACCTTCCTTAGCTAGTTTATCAGCTTTTTCATTTCCGGGAACTCCACAGTGGGAAGGTATCCACTGCATTACTAATTTACAGCGGTTGCCTAGTTCGGATAATAGTGTCCGTATGCTTGGTAATTTTCCAGACTGGAGTAACTGAAGTACTGCTTTTGCATCTGTCAGGAATACCACTGGTTGTGAAAAATACCCTGTATTTAGTAGTTTCCCTCAGTCATGTGTCAATTGCGGACTTCCTGTGAATTAAATTACGGCCACCGCCGAGAGTATCTCCCACGCCGCTACGTGCGGCATAGATTGGGGCTAAACTAGATGGCTGGGACTCACGAGCAGCAGCTACAGCATCTCCTGCAGCTTCCTTCATTTTATTTGCTTTTGAGTCCCAGCCATCTTATCTAGTTTAGCCCCAATCCATGCCTCGTGTAGCGGTGTGGGAGATACTCTCGGCTGTGGCAGTATAGTCCCCCGAAGTCCGCAATTGACACATGACTGAGTCCCTGTTAGGGTATATTTTCAGCCTCGATAATTTTGGACCGTTATCGGAAGATAGTCAATTATTTATACTTGGATGATCCATTGCCGAAAATGCTAGGAGCTGAAATTTTTCAATTGCGCTCTTAAAAATGAAGGGGTTGAGCACAGGACCTTTCCATTGCAAGGCAGATGTGATATGAACTACACTAGACTTTCATTTGAAAATAAAAACTATAAATAAGACCAGTACTGTACATTGTGATAGACAGACACATTCATTTCTTGTGTATATTGCAGAAGAAACAATAATTTTAATCGTCATATCAGTACGTAACCATATCTTGTTCTTGATTATTGGGGATTCATATCTTGCTCACGGCCAGAAGTACACATTTCAGCCAACGTGCCTTGAAGATAACCCAACTCATTACTCACAGATTTAAGAGTTAACCTTACTCTTTAAAAAAACTAAATTAATTCTTTATCTACGTCAATTAAACAATTTTCTAGCTATTTTGTTTTTTTAACGAAGAAAAAGTAGAGTGACACAAACCATAAATATATTTATGGGTAAAAAAAAAAATACACTGTTCACCGACCACGCTTCTATGGTAAAGAAAGCATCAGGATAACGTGAAACGCATCTAAACACACCTAAACGCACATGGTAAGGGTTTTAATTGTATGTAAATGGGTCACTTGGATCAGATTTCAGTAATGTGTATTGCCATTTTACCCCTGATAATTATGGTCCTTAGCAGTCTGTAAGGAAAGTCGAAATTGTATTTTTTTACATCCTTAGCAGTAAGGGCACAGAAAAGGAAGATGTACAAATATGTCGTTAGCAGCCTATGGGGCAGACGTATAATTACATTAGCAGCTTACAAGGCAGACATATAATTAGATCTTTAGCAGCGAAAGAGTTAAGGGGGATATTTTCTGTTGTATTTTCTGCAGCATTAATGTATCTTCTGTGTGGTCTATTCCTCTCGCCCTTCAGCCATCATAAAGAACATGACCTTATTTCCTTGAAAAAAAAACCAGAAAGTTTCTTTTTAAAAATGTTGGAACTTATGAGCACAAGATTACTGGTTCTGCGTACTGTTGAGTAACGAGCAGAAAAATCCCTGAAACCAAGTCGTTGACATAAATAAACCGCCTTCTACCTTCTGTTTATGTCATTGCTATTTCCTGCTGTATACATTTTAAGTTTCTTTTTGTGACATCAATCACATTTCCTAAGGGCCTAATAATATTAGGGGTGCCAACACAAAGAAAACATTAGGTGTGGGTGGCCTTTGGGGAGCCTTTAACCTTGTGAAATGTGTAGTAATAATAATGACTATTATTATATGCCAAATGGCATATAGCATGGTGAAGCATGTCTATGCTGTCTTTGAGGTCGATATAGCAGAAATTATAACTAACTTCTACCTTGGAGTGGCTGCTGCATCAGAGGACTGAGCACACATGGGAATGTGCAGTGGCGTCGATTGCGATAAGTCTTTCAGTTTTTCTGTTTATTCTGCTGACGTTCATCATCAACACTGGGAAAATAAATATATTCTCATGCCTTTATAATCAGGCAATGGAGTAATTGCAATACCAGCTCCATAGCAAATGGGTCACCCCTTACCATAGTTGCTGAGGTCCTGTGTCAACAAAAACCAGATTGAATGTCCATCGCTGTCCCTTGCAGAAAATGTTGTCACAAACTGCAGTCTTAGCAAATCCAGAAGCATACTCACACATTAAATGCATAAGGCAACAGTTAGGAATGCCAGTACAGACACAAGAAATGTAGTTCATCATCGAAGGAAGCAGCAGTTACAACAGGTCAGTAGTTGCACCTGCAGTTAATCGTCCCACAAATTCTCTGTTGTCAGACCACTTACCATTTTCTGAATCTGCAGTTCACAATACAGACCAAGTTGGGCAGAGCCTAAACAGCTTTCCAAGTGAAAATCCACAGCTCACGTGCTTTGCACTCAACTCAGAATGTGGGCAACAGAACTGTACAGTTTCAGTCTACATATGGAGGAAAATGCAAGAGCTAACTATTGTCAGAAGCAAAAACTGGTGTTGGTGCGATAAATATAGTAAACCTGCCTATCTGTCATATTGACTGGAAGCCATGCCTTTGTGTTGCCATCAGTGCTGTGTATGTTATGTTGGTTCCTAATTCAGCACAGTTCATTGTGTAAACCTCTTAGATCAGCAGTTCTCAACCTGTGGGTCACAACCTCTTTGGGGGTTAAACGACCCTTTCACAGGGGTCACCTCAGACCATCTGAAAACACATATTCACTGAAGTTATGAAGTAGCAACGAGAATAATGTTATGGATGGTGGGGAGGGGGCCACCACAACTTGAGGCACTGTATTAAAGTGTTGCGACATTAGGAAGGTTGAGAGCCACTGTCTTGGATGATCTATTCTTGGCATATTGTAAGCTGATTTAAGTCTGTTCTTGGCATATTGTAAGCTGATTTAAGTCTGTTCTTGGCATATTGTAAGCTGATTTAAGTCTGTTCTTGGCATATTGTAAGCTGATTTAAGTCTGTTCTTGGCATATTGTAAGCTGATTTAAGTCTGTTCTTGGCATATTGTAAGCTGATTTAAGTCTGTTCTTGGCATATTGTAAGCTGATTTAAGTCTGTTCTTGGCATATTGTAAGCTGATTTAAGTCTGTTCTTGGCATATTGTAAGCTGATTTAAGTCTATTCTTGGCATATTGTAAGCTGATTTAAGTATTTGTCATAAAGTCAAGTAATGCCCCCCCCCCCCCTCCCCATGGTTTGAATGTCAGGGGAGGATCCGCTGTAATCTGATATGCTGCTCCTATTTATATCCTCTGAAATGTATTTCTGCTAATGTTTGTTTTGTGTGTGTAACAGCAGATGTTTTTGTTAGAACCTTGAAGGCCTTCTTTTAAGCTATTGTTTCATGTTTCAGTCTACACATTTGTATATTTATGTGATTATGTGTGAATGTATGTATAGTTTATACCATACTTTGGTGTTTGTACTTAACATGTATTATGTATATATTAACTCATATTATGTGTATGTATTAATAGATTCTAAGTTAATTGTCCTTCTTACGTTCACCAGCTGAAAATTCTGGTTGTTCAACCACCTCTGGACTTTGGACTTGTTCCAAATCCAGAGTTTTGCATGCACATTTGTTTTACAGATCTGACAAATTTGTATGCAGACTGTTGGTTTCTTGTCTCTTAGGCACATGCACTCAGACTGTTGAAGAAAACCCCAAATTAGTCGACTCTTTTTTAGTCCACACGGGGATCTAATTAATTAATTTATGTAGTAGCAAGCAACTCGTCATATGCTGCTGACTGCTGTTGCTTTATTTCATTGTCTGTACCCTATTGCACAAATTCCGTTGACATATCTTATTTCATATTGATACTGTTTTAATCTTTCAGACTCCGTTAATTAAAATAACACTCTTCTTTGAATAGGAGTTTCTCCTTGTGGGTTCTTTTGCGACCCCAGTTTGAGGGAGGAAAAGAATAGACCCACCACTGAGTTAACCAGCGTGTCGTTAAAGTAGATTCATTTAGAAGTCTTTCCTTTAAAGTCGGAATGCATCAGCCTGATATGCAAGGAGCCAGCAGTCTGCATGCAAATAAGCTAAATCTGTAAAATGGATGTGCACACAACACTCAGCTTCTGGAAAATCACTAAAATCCAGAGGTGAACAAACAACTAGAACTTTACTCTGGAGTTTACAGTGGGTGAACATGGAGAAGAAGAAGAATGAATAAGAAGAAGAGGAAGAAGACCTTAGAAGTAATCAACCATTATTAATCATTAGCAGTTAATCAAAACTCAGAGAAAAACTCAACACAGTATCTTGATATCTTTTAATAATCTAACCTTCCTCAGAGAGATATTTACTGTAAGAATTGACTATCAGACAAATGTAATTGATAATGGCTAAATGGAAGCTGTTTTCCTAGTATGACCACTTCAGACATGAGATACTTGTTAGATTAGCTCTAGGTCCTTGAGCTCCACTGTCTGCTCCAGCCAGGTCGGTTGAGTTCTGGGATAGTTATACAGAATTGATGAACATGACAGATAAATAGAGTGCCTGTCAGGATAATTTGCTAAATTAGTGATCCATTTAATGTTTCCAAAATGGGCATCAAGAAGGCTGTCATTGTTATTTTTAGATTGTTTATGATCTGGCTGGTCAGCTGTTTCTGTTCACAGTGTGTCTATTGATTCCCCTTTTGCAGATTTAACTTAAGGCCGAGTATTTTGGTTAACATTGAAAGATTATGAGACAAGACAGATAAATAGATAAACATCTTCTCTTTTCTGTGCTTCTTCTTTTTTTTTCTGTTTTCGTCCTTAAAAGGGCAGTTGTGGTTTACAGCTAGGCTGTGACACCTGCTCCTCTAGACCCAACAAATCTAAAATCAGCAAACCTTCATTTATTAGCCTTTTATGAATTCTTATTAACAGAGGTTGGTCTGTTATTATTATTATTATGTTTTTAGTTTGACAAATATTTTTTGTAAAGTTATTTTGTTTGATTGACATATCAGTTTTACACTGAGACGCCCCCTTGTGGTGTCTGGGGTCCCAATGTGGGGGAAAACAAGAATAGACCCACAGCCTTCCCCAACAAGCATGACAAAAGAATCGACTAATTAGGAGCTTTCTTCAAACTCGGAGAGCATCTGCCTGAGAGGCAAGGAACCACCAGTCTGCATACAAATAAGCAACTGTAAAATGGATGCAAACGCAAAACTCAGGTCCTGGAAAAGGACAAACAAGCAGGTCTTTCTCCCGGGGTTTACAGCCTGTGAACACAAACAACAATATATTCTGTGACGCATGATTAGTGATGATTGTTACTATTTGTTTACAGCTTGCTAAAATTTGCTAAAGGGGGTACACGAATCAGTCCATGATGTGTATGCTTTTTGTAAGTGATGCGTCAGTTAGTTGATAGGACAGTCTAAACCAGAGTTTTCCAAACTGTATTACAACACATTAGTGTGACAGATGCAGCGTGAAGGTTTTGTCTTGTGAACATTACTAGTTTAACAAATTTTGTATCTGCCATATGTCTTGTAAGGGGTTAGTTAAACCTGTTATTTGATTGTAAACTGAACAACTGTGTCACTAAATAATTTTTATCTATAAAGTATGTCACCACCATGATAAGTTTGAAAAACTGATCCAATCATGACGGTTTTTTGTAACATTTCATTTAGTTGATATATCAGTCATTGTTCATTTAAAGATCACCTTCATCGCACATTAGATATTACCATAAGTGCTCCGATCACCCCCTGAGTATGTCTGTAAGTGTTTTTTGGCTAACAACACCCATTCTGTTCTAGTTGATGTTATAATGGATAGCTTCTGCATGGTTTTCCTATCTCGCTGCTTCAGTTGGTACACCCAGGGTGTGCAGTCAATTCAGTAAAGATTTATCGGTCAATAACTTATGTCATACTGCTAAGGGTAAATACAGAATATAGTGATGCATTGTTTGGGAATTTTTTGTAACGCAAGTTTCTATATGTGCAGGCGTTGGAGACTTGGTTTTAAAGATGACTTGTGATGAGAAGACCCTGGACAGATTAAAAGAGTAATGAAGATGTCCTGAAAGAAATTGACTTGTGGAAAGAACTGTTTACCCGCCTCAGAAGGAAGTAACTGATATTCTTGAGTCATGTTATCAGATGGAGAAAACTAGAGCACATCATGACGGTGGGAAAGCTGGAGAGGAGAAGAAGCAGAGGAGCACCAAGAAGGTGATGGACCGTTTGACCTCATGGCATGGAAGATCATCTGTGTCAGAATCAAAATAATAAGGCAGAAGATTATGGAAAGACATTATGACCTCCACACAGCCGTGACTTGTCCGCTCCGTAATTGCACTGCAGCCAGGGGAGTGAACTCCGACGAAGCGGTCGTCGCCTTTCAGCTAGCGACCATTATTTAAAGGAGAGCCAAGAATGTAGTAAAACGGAGAAGCGAGCACCACAGGAGTATTCCGGTCATCAGAATGTTTCGGCCCTTTCATCTCCCTTACACACTCTGGGGCGAGCCAACCCGGATCGCGACTCATGATTCCTTCTCATTATTCTCTCACTGTGTCTGTAGCCCGTTCTACCGTATTGCGTTGTATCTGTAACTCCTTTTCTGCCGTAGTTGTGTTATTTCATCTCTCTCAGACTCCAAGGCTGTTGTCCAAGGTGCACACACTTTGTGTTGAAGCAGTGCTTGTTTGAGCCTGAACTAGTTAATAGTTAATTTGAATTTTATTTGTGTATCCCTTTCATCACTTTATAGAAGTAAACATGTTGCATTAACTCCGTGTAGATGGGAAAGAGGGGGGGAGGGGGGGTTTACATGTTGCATTAACTCCGTGTAGATGGGAAAGAGGGAAAAGGGGGGGGGGCATAAACGATTTTCTACATAAAAGAAAGAAACTATAATGGTAAAATTAACAGTTTTAAAACAGGTAATTAAACAACAACAATAGAATCCACCTATTTTTCTAGGAAGGTTAAACCCAGGGGGGGGGGGGGGGGGGGTAGAGAGTTGTTGGTTGCGTGCGCTTTTGATTACACTTTGTCTTTGTTGTTTCATCGGTGGTTGTCACATGCCATTATCACAGACTTGGATAGAAAAGCCGTCTTGTTTTTGCGCAATGTTTTCCCCGCTGCAACAACATTCATTGTTTATTTTGTCTTCACTTGTATATTGTGTCTGCAAATGTAATTTGACAAAGTTAGAGTGGGTGGGGGAGAGTCCGGGGAAGCTAAATGTAGAATAAATAGATAGCCAGATAGCATGGATATAATGTATGTGACTGGAGTTGTGCCGATATCGAGACACGAATAAAGGCAAACTATGACTGTGAAGCTAAAAACAAAAAGGGAAAAGGGAGAGCGGGGGGTGGAACGCACACAATCATAACCGAACTTGTGAACCAAAGTATTTTGTAACAGGTGAGGTTTTGAGATTAGTCAATAGGTAGCGTCACAGTCTTTGGAATCTAGGTTTCAGTTTTATATATGTTTATGTATGTAATTACATTCTATATATATATATATATATATATATATATATATATATATATATATATATATATATATATACATATACTCAAGATCTTCAATTCTTGTGTGATTCCAGTACTAACCTATGGATGCGAGAGCTGGAAATCAACGAAAACTCTAGACACAAAATTAGACAGTTTTGAAAATAAATGCCTTAGAATAATACTAAATTTCAAATGGTCAGATTTCCGAACCAATGCACAAATAAGGCAAGAATCCAGGCAAGAGTATATGTCTAATTTTATACGAAAACGTCGCTGGAACTATGTCGGCCAGGCCCTTAGAATGGATAAATCAAGACTTCCTTACCAAGCCCTCATTTGGACACCACAGGGGAAAAGATCTCGTGGAAGACCAAGGGAAACCCCTACGTAGAACTATCATCAGGGAAGGCTCGCTCATGGGCCACTCAAACATCCAAGACCTACAACAGATTGCAACAAACCGCCATGCATGGAGAGTCATGACCTCTGCCCTATGTGCCGCACTCGACACAAGAGGAAAGACTAACTAACTAACTAATATATATATATATATATATATATATATATATATATATATATATATATATATATATATGGGTGTGTGTGTGTTTATTGTAGCAGGTCATTTAAAAAACTTCGTTCTCATCACTATCTGCTTGAAAGAAACCCGGACTCTTGCCAACTCACCTGTCTTGTACGCTTTCCTACCGAAGGTCTCACTTTATATCCTATGCTCGGTTCCTGCTAGTCGGCCTCTACGCCTCTTTCCTGGTACCATCCTTTCTTCTATAATTTATTCCAGTCCCATGTAGCGCTTGATAGGACCACACTATTTCAGTTTCCGAGACAGGATGCTGTTTACTAGTCAATCTTCCTTGATGTTCAGATCTTTTAGGATGTCAGTATTTCTGATCTCTGTCCATGGTTTTCCGAGAATGTATCAATAATAACAGAGCCCATATTTTCTGCGATATATAAATAAAACACACTGGTGTCGCCGTTTTCGGACATCGGTACGAGCGTTTCGCCGTGAAAGATGTTACAGACTCACTAGTATTACTTAAGACGGCAGTGGAACCAACATTCCTTGGGGTTGAACAGGGCTTATCGGGATTTGTACATGTTGGATTCTCATCCTTGGAGTGTTGATCCTGCGATGTATAGTCCTGCAGGGTCACAAACTGCCAAACAGAGTGGAGATGGTACACAGTTAATTCAACAACAAGCTTTAATCAGCTGAACTGGGAGCGTTTGGGGGGAAGGGGGGGTGGGGGAGATAGAATACACAGCAAGGAGAAACGTGAATCAGAATGATTGACGAGACGGGAGACTGTTGTTGTTGTTGTTATCGATCCAGCGGCGCATGAGCTTTCGCCCTTTGGCCCAATGCCATGTAGTGGAATTTGCATGTTTTCACAAGCTGTTCTTTTCCTCCGTACAAGGCCTTCCACTTGTCTGGTCTCGGAGGGAGTAGCGTTCTTCTTGTCTCACTGAGTTTTGGGCACTCAAAGAGATGGTGTTCAACAGTTTCGTAGGGGTAGTTACATAGCTGGCACTCTGGGGAGTGTTGTGGCTGTATTCTGTTTAGGTGTCCATTGAGTGGAGTATGTTGCGTTCTAAGTCTGAAGATGGTGGCCTGGTCCCTTCTTGTTAGATGGTTAATGCTGTCATTAGGATCAGGGCCAGACATATGTCTATAAACCTCTCTTCCAGTGTCTCCCATGGCCCATCTGTTCAACCAAGTCTCTTTGTTTATAGCTCTTATCAGTGTTTTTGCTGTCTGGAGGGTTGTCGCTGTAGGTGGTTGTTCTTGTGTTGCTCCTTTCTTTGCCAATCTGTCAGCTCTGTCATTACCTGGTGTGCCGGAGTGACCTGGAATCCACTGCATCACTATTCTGATGTTGTATGAGGTAATAAGCTGATCGGCATCCAGGATTATCTTGGCTATGTCAGTTCTGCAGCGTTCATTGCCCTCCAGAGCTTGAAGGGCAGACATTGAATCTGTGAAGATGACAATATTTTGAACCTTTGAGGGGTAAACATCCATTACAGTCTTTAGGCGGTATACTGCTGTTTCCAGTGCAATTATTTCAGCTTCATAGTTTGAACAGAATTCCCCGCATGCATCAAAAATCTCTTCAACAGATCCATCGGGATAACCTATGTAGATTCCGTAACCTGCTTTAATGGTAGCTTTAAATGCTGATCCATCAGTATAGACATGTATCCATTCTTGGGGGTAAGAATCAACGGTCTTTAGTGATGAGTTCATAAGAGCGATTGGGTCGGACTGTTTGGTTTCCTCGCCTACCAATTTAGTTTGGACTTCTGGAGCTTTAAAGCGAGCATGTGGTGGTAGGTTTTTTGCAACATTC
The DNA here is from genome assembly GCA_905116865.2 of Candidula unifasciata. Taxonomy (NCBI): domain Eukaryota; kingdom Metazoa; phylum Mollusca; class Gastropoda; order Stylommatophora; family Geomitridae; genus Candidula; species Candidula unifasciata. The sequence goes on from CAJHNH020001090.1 coordinate 124,302, forward strand.
TGAATTCCTTGACGTCTTTCTGGGAGGTGGTATCTGTCCTGAATTTCATTAACACAGTGTAAAACCGATTTGTGCTTTATTCTTTGTTTGGGTTCCCAGTTTTCTACAAGATGTCTATTAGGATGGTTACGAGTTTTCCTAACGCATCTTTCATAAATTTCTAAAGTGGCTTTTTCTCTCCGCAACCCGAGGGGTTCCACATTTGTATGGATTTCACATGCAGCAGTTGGTGTAGACTGCATAGCTCCGCAGATTAATCGGAGGGCATTATTTTGTACTCTGTCAAGAGTCTCTAGGTTAGTTTTGGAACAAGTTGTAAGCAGTGAGTTGTTGTACTCTATCACAGAGCGAACATATCCTAGGTATAAGCCCCTCAGAGTTTCCTTGTCTGATCCCCAGGATGTACCTGCAAGTCTCTTTAATAACTGTAACCGCCTCAATGCCTTATTCCTGATGTTTTCAATATGGTTCTTGAGGTTGAGCTGCGGGTCAAGTGTGACTCCAAGGTATGTGGGATGCTCTTCTTTCATCACTTGGTGTTTGTCTAACCTCAGGTTAATATTCTTCCTTGCTACTTGGTGGCTTTTGGTAAAGATTGTGTAGACCGTCTTTGCACAGTTAATCTTGAGTTTCCATCTTTGGCAGTAATCATGCAGTCTTCTAAGGTCTCCATTCAGTCTTTGGGCTCCACTTTCCACATTTTCATGACTCTGCCATATTGCTAGGTCATCAGCGTACAAGGCTTTTTCGGCCTTGATTTGTTCTGGCAGGTCATTGATAAAGATTAGGAATAGTGTACAGCTCAATGATGAGCCTTGTGGCAAGCCCTCCTCCAAGACTTCTTTAGAAGAGATTGCGTTGTGCATCTTAGTCTGGATTGTTCTATCTATCAGGAAGTATTTCACCCAGTTATACAATCTGCCATGTATTCCTATGCTCATCATCTTCATCAGGAGACCTTTTCTCCATACTCTGTCATAGGCCTGCTGGAGATCGACAAAGACTGCCACTGTGTGTTTCTTATTCTGGAAGCCATCGTGTATTCTTTGTGTCAGTCTGAACAGCTGGTCTTCTGTGCAGCTGTTGGTTCTGAAGCCTGCCTGTTCATGGCATAGAACACCAGAACTCTCAAGGAACCAATATAAGCGCCTGTTTATCATTCTTTCTGCAACTTTGCCCAAGCATGATGTTAAGGATATGGGGCGGTAGCTTTTGGGGTCATCTGGAGGCTTTTTGGTTTTAAGGATGGGGACGATATATGCATTCCTCCATGCCCTTGGAAGTTTGCTTGACCTCCAAGTTTTATTAATAAGCCTGAGAACTACTTCTCTCCCAGACCGGCCAAGATGTAGCAGCATTTCGTTGTGGATCTTATCTGGGCCTGGAGATTTTCTAGGTTTTAATTTCTTCAGGGCTTGCTCTAGTTCATCCATGCTAAATTCGTTTTCAAAAAGGGAGTCGCTGGCTGTTGGAGCTCTCTCTTGTTTCTTCAACTGAGAGAGCTGTGTTCTATTGAGTTCTGACAGCTTACCTGCTCTGTTAACTGAGGCAAAATAATGATTGAAATGTTCTGCTTTCTTCTTGTCTTCAGTGATTGTCTTACTCCCATCTGTCACTGGTTTTGGGTTCACCCTTCTACTTTCTCCGGAGAGATTTTTAACTAAAGTCCATGCTTTATTTCCATTCTGTCTAAGGTCTAAGTTGGAGCAAGTTTCTGTCCATTTATCTCTTTTAGCCTTATTAACTACAAGCTTTACTCTGGCACATGCTTTATTGTATTGGATCTTTGCTTCTGTTGAACGTGCAGTTTCGAGAAATATTCTTGCTTTATTCCTTTCAGATATAGTATTTTGAATTTCTTGATTCCAAAAAGGTTTATATGCCTTCCGGCTGCCCCTTGGGATGGCTTTCGACGCTGCATTCAGGATTGCTTGTGTTATGTCTTCACAAAAAGTTTCCACACAGCTGTTGTCAATTCTTCCCAGGAGGCAGTCAGATGTTTCCTGAAATAGTTTCCAGTTTGCTTTTCGGAAATTCCAACGGGTTCTCTGCTTGAAGCGTGATTTAGGGGTGGTGCTTACAGTTGTGAGTATAGGTTTGTGGTCACTTCCTATGTCGTCCAGGACTTGGGGATAGCTTGCGTCTGCTAAGTCGGATGAGCAGATGGTCAGGTCTGGTCTGCTGAGAGATAGGTGGGCCCTGTGTAACAGTGTAGGTGTAGACTCTGTGTCCTGCAGCACTAATAGGTTAGTTGTTTCAGGTAGGTAATCCACAGACACCCCAGCACCACAATGCCATGAATATGTCAGACGGGAGACTGTAAACATGCAGGATACCACCACCATAAGATGGCGGCATAAACAAGGGTTACTGAATGGGGCACTGACTGTGTAGTGCTTTGAATTAGGGTAAACTGTATTCCGCGTCTTTTACGCCTGGGTGCAGTTCGTACCGCGAGAAAGGGCAGATATGCAAGGATACATTGCAGATAAAGATAATATCACACGAATACGGGTGGAAAGTTATAGGCCGTAGCATATGTACCTTGTCTTTCTTCTGACGTAAACTAAACCAGCGCTTCCCAGAGTGGGGGAGGGCAGTGAAAACAACGTTTTCGGTGCATAGAGAGGTCGATACAAAGAAGTATACACAGTGGCTAGAGCTGGTTGATTGGTCGGTTCTGCCTTAGCTGTAGTTTGGCAGAAAATAGCTGGTAGATTGGTCGGTTCTGCCTTAGCTGTAGATCGCCCCGACATTGTTAATGCCGTTAAAGAGAGAGGATGACTGGGGACTTTGGTAACTGTGTGTCCACACCACTGCTAAAACTGCGAGAATTGAGAGTAAAGTCCGCCCTCTGTCCATTTATGAAAACAAAACATCACGTTCAACCTACTGTGAGCATTGTCGGCTACAGTTGTGGTCTGGTAGTTTTGTGCCAAGTGTGTTGGCTGAGAAGTGTTAGTTGCTCCAAAATAAGTGGCTTGGACCAGTACTCTAGTATCTGTGAGAGTTTTTCGGGACGGGGCTGGTACGCACCCCCCCCCCCCCACACACACACACGTGTATAAGTAAGGTATTATAGATCAAAATGTGATCAACATCATGGCACAAGGGTGGTAACCCATAAGTGCCCCGTTTTGCTTCTAACTCAAGCCTGAGTCCAAAGAATCTCAGCGCAGTGCACAACTCCGTAGCACCGGCTAGAATCCTAAAAATACTTTGGGTAGATTTTTAACTTCAAATTTTGATCAATAATACCTTACTTAGTCGATCCTCTACTACCTTGGGTGTAGAGGTTTGCCAGAGAGATCAACTGACTTCTCTATCAGCAGTTTTCTTTCTGGCTTTGTTCCATTCCAGTCCTCTGTCAGTTAGGGACTGTCGGATGTTGTTTTTCCAGCGGACCCTTGGTAGCCCTGCCTCCAATGCCTGTACAGCCCTCTCTAGGTGCTAGAGTGCCGCTCTAAGCCACTAGTTTTGGTACAATTGAAATATTTTAGCCAACATAATTGGCACAAAGAAACCAGACCACAATTATAACGGATACTGCTCGCAGTAGGTTGAACGTGGTCGATTTTTTATTCTTTTTATTTCACATAAATGGTTGGATGGGTGCATGGTGGCCGATTTTCTCCCATTCTGCATACATGTCCAAACCATCGTAACTGTGACTGATCCACTCAGGTTTGTAAGGACTGGGTATCAAGATCTTGACATATTTTCTGATTGCGGACTTTGTCCCTTCTTGTCACTTGGACCACCTTTCTCAGGTATCTCATTTCTGAGACCTGAAGCTGGCTTCTGTGAGCTGTTGTCATTGTCCATGACTCACACCTATAGGTCAGGACTGTCACATAGGTAGAACGGTAAACAGCAATTTTTGTCCTCCTGCCACTTTGTTTTGCTAGGAAACCCTCGGTTTATGGCCAGAGTCTCTCAGCAGCTGCTTTTCGTGTAGCCAGCTTAGTCGTAAAGCCCCCGTTTCTGTCTATTAAAAATCTATAATACCAAAAAGCGAAATCCAACGAGGGACTCGAAATCCTACGCAGTCTGGCAAAACACTGAGTTATGTTTAGTTCCTTCAGCGCTAATTATAGACTACAATTATGTCATATCTTTGAAAAAATCGATATTTCAGACATCAGCATTAGTTGGTTCAGTTGGGAGCCCGTTGTAAACGTCTGTTGTATTTTCCAAATCTCCTTATCCACCTCTTCGTGATCATCGTATTTCCTATTACCACTTCCGATCGTCTTGTACATGTGTTATTCATGTTTCTTTGTCTCCTCTTCTGTTTCCTCATCGACATACCATGTCTCATTTCCGCTGTTTCTTCCTCGTCTTTACACTGTCCTCATTCCTCTTGTTTCTTCATCGTCTTGACCCTTTCATGTCTGTGTTACTTTGTTGAATTTATCCGTCTTCGTTTATTATTTTCTCTTCTTCTTTCTTTTTCATCATCTGCATTCCATTTTCTGGTAGTTTTATTCACATTCATCAATAGTAACTTGGTTTCTCCTGTGTTTCCCCAATATTCTCTCTCTCTCTCTCTCTCTCTCTCTCTCTCTCTCTCTCTCTCTCTCTCTCTCTCTCTCTCTCTCTCTCTCTCTCTCTCTCGATGCCCACTGAGTGCATTATGCAGGCGACTGCATTCCTAAACATAAATACAAGAGAACAATGTAATCTGCTAAATCTTCCTGGAAGAGCCTGTCACAACACGGGCAGAAGCCTGTCTCTCATGTCGCATGAATTCTTCATGATGACCTAGTATTATGTCCCGAACTTTCTGGAATTTCATAATACAGGAGTGGCCAATCGATACTCTTTCTGTGCTTTCTGTCTGCTTGTCTTTAAGGCCGTGTACTCTTTTATGCGCTCTTTACAAAAACTAAACACCGTTCCCCATGGCTCGACGCAGAAATCTGTTACTCTCCTTAGCTCAGTGATTCTGAAACTGTTGCCTCCCCTGAACCCACACATTTTAAAGTCTGCGTCTTCAAGAATCGCATCCTGGATGAAAAACCAGCAATGCGTGTCCAAGATACTCCATTCAGCTTCCAGAGAAGTTATAGTACGCATAGCGGCGCCAGATTTAAAATGCATCATAACAGATGTACAATTCTCTGATGTAGGTGATCTTCATGTCCATGATGCCAAGCTGTGTCTGTAAGTGAGAGAGAAGATGCCAGACCACCGTTCAAACCGGCTGTCTCCAAATGACATCATTGCCTCTGAAAAAACAAACTACACCGAGGTCTTCATCTCTTTTTCATCTGCCTTTTATTCCCCCAATGAAGCATAGGCCCCCACCAACTCACGCTGTCATCTTATCCTTTGCTATAACGTGTAGCTCTCTCATGTCCTGCCCGTCTTTTTAGCTGCATTCTCTAGCTCCCTTCTCCGCGTTTTTGTCTGCCTTTGTTTGTGTATTCCCCTTGGGTTCTGATTTATACACTTTATAGTTATATTGTTCTATGGATTTCTCAGTCTACTTCATATCCAACCCCACCTTCTTGTCTTTACCATTTGATTCACTAGAATTTTTGTTTCCCCCCCCCCCCCCCTGAACCCCATGTTAGTGACTCTATCACACCTAGGCACGGCTTACTTAAAGTGTGGCTGCATTAACCACTCATAACTCTCTGGAAGCATTCCATCCACAAGCCGTCATCCCTAGCAGATATTGCAAGGAGACACTTTCGTCGTCATTCCCAGAATATCATTTTGTACAATTCATTGTTATGCAGTTCGCCGCCCATTTCACTTCTCACTGGTGAATTAAATTATTTATTTATTGATGAGAGTTGGCATTTCCTTTTAATCCGCAGTTTGGAAATCGTGTGAATTCTGCTTTACCGAAGAACATCGAAGAATCTGTCAGCATAATGGGATTAATAAATATAGGGGTATCGATTGGCGGTCACAGAAACCAAGAAGTGGACGCAGATAAAAATGGTCACGTGTGACGTCTAACTTCCGCTATGTTATAGTTCGTTCCAAAAGTCATACCCTCACATTTTAACAAAAATAAAAGCATAATCAGCATACAATGAAGCATCCACAACTCATGGAAGGCTAATGCTGGAGGTGACCACAGGAGAGTGAAACGCATTTGAAACGCTTACAATTTTATGTTTTGAAAAGTTTTCTTTACTAATTTTACTGTAAGCATGATGATTGTTTACTTTGAATCTCCCCCCCCCCCCCCCCCGTATACCGGAATATGAAAACTAGATGTGTTTTCACATTTAAAAAGTTATTACAAGGACATGAATATTAACTGGTTGCATAAAAGGTTCAAAAGGTAAGATGTGAACCAGCGTCAGTGCACACGGTTATAAACCATAAGTGTTCTGCCACCAGTACGGACAGCGGGTAAGAAACTGCCCACCTGTGTCGCCGTCCTTACGAAACTCTGTAGTTTCAGCGACGTTCCTCCATTTACCCCAGAATGTTAACTCTGGTACCCATTTCCTGGTGGCTGGGTGAACCCGGGGAACGGGCCGTGTGCTGCAGCGAGTCTCAGCTGGATTTAAAAGCGAGTCTCCTATCGACTGCGCTAACGCGGCCCCAACAGGTCGCATGCCAGATTTCAACAATTTACACCGAACGATTGCTTGGTTATAGATTTTTAAAGTTGGGTACGCCATCTGGAATGTATTATAGTTTTCTTATATGTTCTACCACCTCTCGCTATCTTACCCCCCCCCCCCCCCCCCCCCCCTCTGTCTGTCTGTCTGTCTGTCTGTCTGTCTCTCTCTCTCTTTCTTTCTCATGTCTTATTAAGACACATGTACTATTGCCTGTTTCTATCAGGATAATTTCCCGCCTGCATGTGGGTCAAGAGAAAGGTTACACTGAATATATCTTGCCAACTTTTGAAACGCTCTGTCCAGGTGTGGTGCATTATATTGGACAGATTGTGATCGTCAGGCATAGATTTCGCATACGCACACAGGCAAACTGCTTATACAGTGAAGAGCACTGTTTACGTTTGAAGAAACCGCTATTTGTAGCTGTGTATTGTTACTGTTTGTGTGTGTGCAGTAACGTGCTAGATACCATTGTGATCGATTTTGTAAAGCTAACATAAACTGTGTGTTGTTTCTTACCAACTTTTTTTCTTCCCTATAATTTTCTACTCCTTTTAAAAACTAGATACCATTGCTAGATTAGAAACTGTTTTGTTCGTCGCCTGCTAGACGAGGTGTTTTTTTATCAAGTTAAGATTACAGACCCCAAACAGGCTGTCCGGTGTGGCATTACACTCCCCTTTTACCATACTGTGAGAAATCAATATTGCTAGTCGCGTTGCACAAACAAACCATCTGGGGGGTCACTTGGGGTGACCAGACGTCCCGTTTTCACAAGAACAGTCCCGTCGGTAGTCCAAAACCATGACCTGCTTTAGATCTAAACTAGGTCATGTCCCAAACAGTTGTCCCATTTGTTCAATATCTAGGAATTAGCTGGAGAATAGAACATGCACTTAAAGTTATATCTGTTGACCTTATTAGATTTGATAATTTTATATACATTTAATGCCAGAAATGTTGATGGAAGCTTTCATTATGCACATGTTTTCCCACCAGTGCAGTTACAGGCCATGCTATTTCGCCCACCCCCCGTCTTTCCCTCTCTTGGCTACAGTGCTTCTGTTTTTAGTACCACAGCTGAGCAAATAATTAACCCTTTCCCACCGGTGACCTAGGGAAATAAACAGTTAGGGGTGGGGTGGAGGAAAGTGTGGTCGGTAAACTGACTTATTAAGGATGTTTCGTTTTCAGATCAAAATAATTTTAGGATGTTCCATTTTCAACTAAGTATATCATGGTCACCCTAAGATCACGATATATATATCTGCTAGGGATTGAAGTCCGACTCACCGTCTAGGTAAGCCAAACGCCAGCCACCATCTTATTCCAACCCGAAACACTGGGGTCAGCAGGCGAGTATTTAGCCATTGGTCTAGTCCAGATCCGTTCTGGGCTAGGCAACAACGTATTGAGGGGTAAAAAGGGAGGGGGTGGGGTGGAGATCAAGTAGCGGAATCTTGAGATTTTTACGTTGTCATTGTCAGTAAAGCCAGGGGCGCCAAAACGCGGGAGCTCGGGCATTTCGAGTCATCCTTCAGTCATATTTAGGGAGGCTGAGGTCTCTCTGGGAGCCGCCGCGGTGTAGCGGCTATTCTTAATACGTTAGTCTCCCCACCGAATGTAAGTCAACTCCATTTATAAATGTTATGGGTGTCGCGGTCTCTTGTCTTGTATTTACGTTCCCCCCCCCCCTTTTCCGAGAAAGAGACGGCCTGTAACATAGGTTTCATCACTCTCTGGGGGGAGATGGGGGGGGGGGATTGTGTGTTAGACCCAGTATTTGAATGTTTTTGTAATGTTAAAAGCTCTGGCATGGTAAAATAAAAAACACGTGCAGCGCCAGTGCGGAATAGCCCCGTGACCTTGTGTGAAATTCGGATCGCTCGGGGCCGACCTATCAGGATCGAGCTAGTCTGTACCCGTGTGTAAATGGGTAGACCAACGTATTAATTACCGTAGCGGTTAGGCGCTCGCCTGCGGATCGAAAGGTCGTAGATTCATTCCTGACGGAGTCTTACCCTGGCTCCAAGGTCGATCCAGCCTGAAATGGATACCAGGTAAAGTAATGGGAAGAAGAGACGGCTGTGGTACTGACCACAGTATCAACCACGTGCGATTGGTATATAAAATAAAGATCTAACCCTATATGCCCAGTACGCATGAGAGACGTTCAAAAGAGTCCTTAACTGGCTGTGGTTCCCCTATCTAGACAATTTGCAAGGTGTATACGACGTTAAAAGCTGACTTTACAAATTTTATTTTACCAAATATACCGTTCAGAAAAGAATCAGCATAGCTACTGAAAGGAGCAAACATACTCACAATTTTGAAATTCTGCATCTTTGTAATGCAGTAAGTAAAATTACTCAAATTTCACACGAGAATACCTTAGGGTTCCACCAGTCAATTGACACCTTTTTTGTACATCTGGGTCACGATAGTTTTTAAGCATAGGCCTTTCCCGTTAGTTTGGTGCGTTGCCCTTTCCGTGTGGATTAGTGACTGACATCTCCTGGGCATGGATGCGAACAGATGTGTAGTGTGGGCCTGTGGGATGGGTGCTCACTCTTCCTGGAGTGCCTGAAACAGATCACGACCATTGGCTGGAGCAACGTTTCGGCGACAAACACGTCTTTGCAGCTCATCCCACAGATCCTCAATCGGACTCATGTTTGCAGTCAGGGATCGTCAGGGAAGCGTTTGAATGTTATTGGTACCCAGGAACTGCGTGGTCAGCTGTGCAGAATGGGGTCTGGCATCCCAAAATGGCAGGACATGTGGTCGAAGTATTCCATGAACGTATCGTTGCGCATTCAAGCTTCCTTCGGTGTGCACCGATTGACTCCTTCCGTTGTAACTGATCATGCCCCATACCATTACACCTCCACCACCGTGCAGCAGAGCTTCATCAACACAATTTTGGGCTAAACCTTCATTTTCTCAACGGTGGACCCTACGCCGTCCATCATGACGCTGCAACAAAAGGAAAGATTCGTCACTGAACAAGACACGTCTCCTCTGATTGTCACTTGCCCAGGGAAGATGTTGGTTGGCCCAAAGGGGTCGATTTTTGGCGTTGGCGACGCGTAAGGACAGGTGTTTTCCTCGAGCCAAAAGTCCAACATCATGCAGTCTGTTTAGAACAGTTTGATCAGACACATGACGTCCTCGAGGCAATGCCTGTGCAGTTGACGAAGCTTTTGTGAACCTTTCTCTGAGGTGATGAAGCCGAATAAAGCAATTCTTCGCTGTTGTTGTCACTCTGGGTCGTCCAATTCGATATCGTTCTTCAACTAAACCAGTGGCTTGGAACCAGTGCCAAAGTCGACTGATGGTACTCTGGTGCACGTACCCTGGCAACCTGACTCTGACTTTCTCCTGCCTGCAATCGGCCAATAGCAATATTCCTTAAATTTATCGATAGAGGCGCCATTTGTGACGGTTTGAAAATGAACTGATCGTTTTGGTGTTGCGTTATCCTTTTATAGGGTTTCAATTGCGTAGGCAGTGAATAGTGTTCACCGCAAATTGTGTTGCTTTCTCCTGCGCGCATCGTGAGCTATGGTCACTGCATTGTAAGGGTGACCAAAAACCCATGCAATTCACGCATACATGTCCACTGGGCATGGTAAACAACATTTTAGTCTGCTTTTCACATACCTAAGTACGATATTTTATTTACTAACTGCCGTCGGGTAACTATATGTTTATGTTTTTTTTTTTTTTACAGTATATGAAGTGGCTAAGGAATAAAATGAATCTGTCAGGAAATTATGGGAAACTATGGAATTCCAGAGAAAATTATTAACTTAGTGAAGGCAACAAATAAAGACATGAAATGTCGAGTTCTTCATTAGGAAAAGCTAACAGATACATTTGACCTAAAAACAAGCGTGCAACAGAAATGTCTTTTGTTGCCTCTCCTATTTTTTTTAATTGACAGTAGACTGGATTATGAAGACAGCAACTGCTAACAAACACCAATAATGGAATTCAGTGGACCCCTACTAAGTAACTTGATGATCTGGACTTCGCTGGTGATATTTCTGCTCTGTTCCACTTACGGAATCAGATGCAAGATAAATTAAACATACTTAATGCGAGATTACAACAGCTTGGTCTGAAAATCCACAAGGGAAAGACAACGATAATGAGAATAAATCAGGCAAATAGTAATCTGGTTTCTCCTAATAGCATTCCACTCCAAGACGTGGAATCGTACACCTATTTAGGCAGTAATATGTCGAATATACAGTAGGCAACGTTTGAGGGACTGGCAGAGATATTAAAATAATAATACAAAAGGCAAGAGGAGCTTTAATAGAACTAGGATATTTGTAAAGGTTAAAAAATAAAAATAATAAACTGAAAATGTTTTAATTGTAGTTTCAAATCAGTACTGTTACATGGAGCGGAAACATGGAGAACAACTAAGGCAGTTACTAATAAAACTACAAACATTCATTAACTGGTGCCTGTGCAGAATAGGGAGGCATTAAATGCTACGATAGAATCACTAATATAGAGCTTTGGGAAAGAACTAAACAAGTTGCAGTGGACCAAGAGGTGAAGAAAAGATGCTGGCTTTGGATAAGACATATGTTGAGAAAACCTGAGAACAGTATAATTAGAATGTCTTTGCACTGGAACAAGCTGATGCATAGAAATAAAGAAAGACAAAAAACACATGGAGAAGGGAGCTAGAGAGTGAAGTTAAACAAGATGAGGAGAATGAGGATATAAGAGTGTTAGCAGATTCGATAGCTCCTTCTGTCTTGTCTGTGCTGTTTGATGACTCTTGTCTCTTTTAAATTTGGTTTACCTTCTTGTTAGGTGTTTCGTCTTGATAGGTGGGTCGTTTCTCCCCTCCCACCCACAGCCCGCCTTTTTTTTCTGCGACACTGTCAGATTCTTTACTGGACTCTGCTGCATCTCTCTCAGCTAGCTTCATTTGTGTTTTCTTTTTATTTTGCTGCATCTCTCTCAGCTGGCTTCATTTGTGTTTTCTTTTTATTTTGCTGCATCTCTCTTAGCTGGCTTCATTTGTGGTAATTTCTTTTGATTTTGCTGCATCTCTCTTAGCTGGCTTCATTTGTGGTAATTTCTTTTTATTTTGCTGCATCTCTCTTAACTGGCTTCATTTGTGGTAATTTCTTTTTATTTTGCTGCATCTCTCTTAGCTGGCTTCATTTGTGTTTTCTTGTTATTTTGCTGCATCTCTCTTAGCTGGCTTCATTTGTGTTTTCTTGTTATTTTGCTGCATCTCTCTTAGCTGGCTTCATTTGTGTTTTCTTGTTATTTTGCTGCATCTCTCTTAGCTGGCTTCATTTGTGGTAATTTCTTTTTATTTTGCTGCATCTCTCTTAACTGGCTTCATTTGTGTTTTCTTTTGATTTTGCTACATCTCTCTTAGCTGGCTTCATTTGTGGTAATTTCTTTTGATTTTGCTGCATCTCTCTCAGCTGGCTTCATTTGTGGTAATTTCTTTTTATTTTGCTGCATCTCTCTTAACTGGCTTCATTTGTGGTAATTTCTTTTTATTTTGCTGCATCTCTCTCAGCTGGCTTCATTTGTGGTAATTTCTTTTGATTTTGCTGCATCTCTCTCAGCTGGCTTCATTTGTGTTTTCTTTTTATTTTGTTACATCTCTCTTAGCTGGCTTCATTTGTGTTTTCTTTTTATTTTGCTGCATCTCTCTTAGCTGGCTTCATTTGTGGTAATTTCTTTTTATTTTGCTGCATCTCTCTTAGCTGGCTTCATTTGTGGTAATTTCTTTTTATTTTGCTGCATCTCTCTTAGCTGGCTTCATTTGTGTTTTCTTTTGATTTTGCTGCATCTCTCTTAGCTGGCTTCATTTGTGGTAATTTCTTTTTATTTTGCTGCATCTCTCTTAGCTGGCTTCATGTGTGGTAATTTCTTTTTATTTTGCTGCATCTCTCTTAACTGGCTTCATTTGTGTTTTCTTTTGATTTTGCTGCATCTCTCTTAGCTGGCTTCATTTGTGGTAATTTCTTTTTATTTTGCTGCATCTCTCTTAGCTGGCTTCATTTGTGGTAATTTCTTTTTATTTTGCTGCATCTCTCTTAGCTGGCTTCATTTGTGTTTTCTTTTGATTTTACTGCATCTCTCTTAGCTGGCTTCATTTGTGGTAATTTCTTTTTATTTTGCTGCATCTCTCTTAGCTGGCTTCATTTGTGGTAATTTCTTTTTATTTTGCTGCATCTCTCTTAGCTGGCTTCATTTGTGTTTTCTTTTGATTTGCTGCATCTCTCTCAGCTGGCTTCATTTGTGGTATCTTCTTTGGATTTTGCTGCATCTCTCTCAGCTGGCTTCATTTGTGTTATCTTCTTTGGATTTTGCTGCATCTCTCTCAGCTGGCTTCATTTGTGGTATCTTCTTTGGATTTTGCTGCATCTCTCTCAGCTGGCTTCATTTGTGGTTATCTTCTTTGGATTTTGCTGTATCTCTCTCAGCTGGCTTCATTTGTGGTATCTTCTTTTGATTTTGCTGCATCCCTCAGCTGGCTTTATTTGTGTTATCTTCTTTTGTTTCCTGGGACATTTCTTCTGCTATAGTCTTATTACCACCTCCTATTTTGCACTGTTTTTTGCAGTGTGGGCTGTGTGGTGGTCTCTGGTGTTTCACCAGCAGCTTTATCTCCATGTATCACGCATATTACTGTTTCTCTTTGTTTTAGCAGTGTATTTAATTTAAACAGATACATTTATCTCCGTGAATAATGCATGTTACTGTTTCCCTTTGTTTCAGCTGTGTATACCTGGCACAGTCGGTAACCCCAGCCATCCCAGCTATAGGTGGGGCTCTGTTCATATTTGTTATGTCCACTCTGCTGCGCACAAGTTTTAGTGACCCCGGCGTCATCCCCAGGGCTTCTGCTGAGGAGGCAACAGAAATGGAGAGACAGAATGGTGAGTGAAGCCAACAGTGTGACATATGTGTATTGTCAGAATTTGTTATCCATTGCATGTCAGGTATTTTCCAGTCACACCCACATCCTGTATGATCTAAGCAACAAGGAGAATTGGCTCATAAACAGCATCCTGTCCTGATATTTTGGCCATGTTAAACGTCATGTAAATGAGATGTCTGAGAAGGGCTGTAGGAGTGACCATAAGAGATAAGATCAGGAATGAGATCATAAGAGAACAAGTCGGCACAGAACCAATTCTGGATTACATACAAAGACAGCAAGTGAAATGGTTTGCCCACTTAGAGAGAATGCCTTGTGACACCATACCATACAAAGCATACATGGAAAGAGAAGTAGGACGTAGAGCACGGGGTAGACCGAGAACAAGATGGAAGGATAACATTAGAGAAACTCTACAACAGCACGATGTGCCTATGGTCGAGGCAGCCAGAAGAGCTAGAAACAGACCCTTATATCTCCCTCGACACCCACACCGGTAAAAGAGAAAGTGAAGAAGAAGAAGAAGAAACGTCATGGTGGTCTGGTGAGAACAGTAATAGAGGGTACGGTTTCTGGAAAACAAGACAGACACAGACCTCTCTAATGGGGTGTAGAAGACATTGAAGATACATTGGCTATGGAAGCACAGAGGGCTGGAGAATTGGCTAGAGAAAGATGGCAAGAGAAAGACTTTCAGGCATGCTGTGATAAGAGCGACGTTCTGTAAAGGACCTGCTGTGTGATGTTGATTGTCCAGTCAACACTGAATGTCATGGTAGAGCACTCAGGACAAGCTCAAATTGTTGGCTCTGTGCCAAAGACACCTAAATGTTAAAATCCTTGTTTTTGTGTGTGTTTCTCTCTGAAGTGGCAAATGAAGATTGTTTAGTTGCATGAAAAGTAATTCTTTATTTTCACCTATCATCACTGTAAGTGTCTTGCCGACTGGAGATCACATCTATCCACAGTCTTCCATCTCCAACAGCATAGATCAATTCATGTGTTAACCCCACTCCATACCATGACAAAAACCTTTCAAGAATTGCCTCACGTTGTTTTCTTCTTGTCTCCTTTTCCACAGGTCTTTCCAGTGGCTGCAACATGTTCCAGCTTCCTTCTTCTCCTAATATGAACATCTTTTTGATGTTTGTAATAATTTGTCTTCCAGCCCTTGCCTCTTTCAAAACTTCTGGGTTGCTCTTTTTCACTGTCCCAGAATTCTGTAGTTTATTCTGTTAAACTTCATCTCCAAGGTCTCAAGAAATTGTTTGGCTTCTTTTAATTGTCCATGATTCTAAATCTGTCTGTTTATGGCTTGTGAGAATTCTTTCTCTAACTTCCAGTGACATAGATTTAAGAGATTTTTTTGGGGGGTTCTTTGTGATACATCTTCCATCAGATGTTAGCCAAGTGCCTAGATAATTACATGTCTGTATTTGTTCTAAAATAATGTCTGTTCACTTTTATTATATATTTAGACACTTTTCTTTCCTTTGATATTGACATTACTTCAGTCTTCCATTTATTAAAGCTGAGGCCCGTTTCATCACTTTCTACCACCACTGTATCTATCTATTCTTTTAGTTCTTTCTGACTTGTCACGATCAAGTCTGTGTTGTCAGCATATGGATAGAAGTCAGAATCATATGTGTGTCTTTAGGATATTTTAAAGTGACAAATAACAACACTGAAAATACACTTATTTGACAAACGCCAAAATTGTCCTTAAGTGACTTTGCCATAGTGCCAGCAGTTCTGTCTCCCTAAGTTTATGAAGAATGATAGTTGCCCTAGAGTTTTGTCAGAAGCCTAGTACCAGTGATTTTTTTGTATGTGGGAAATGGTAGTTGTAGCTGAGAAAAAAATGTTTAATGATGACATTTATTGTTATTAGTATTCTTCCTCTTCTTCTTTATCTTCTGTATAGCTGTCTGTGCTTAGGCATTGCGAATACGCTTCATAATGCTGGATACTGGGATCATTCCATCTTGCGTTTGTTTCAACAGTGGTATCCAGAGTCGGCCGTTCAGAAACAAACTACTCAATGTAAAATTTCCAAGAAAACCCACAACAACCAAATAATACTGGGACTGGTTCTGCAGCGTCCTGTGAGGGACACACAATCTTTTTGTAATATAACTGTCTTTACTATATATGTACCACTTTTTAGGATGCTGTAGGACAGAGAATATTGAGCCTGAGGATTTCAGGCCACAAGGGTTTTGCAGCAGACACAGACTGCAGTTAAAAAATTTATTTTCATGTCTCATCATTTAAAATCTCATCACATTACTGAGGAATTGAACCTGGGTCTCCTGCATGACAGCCAAGCGTTATTAACCATCAGCTAGTTTCTCCTCTCTTCTTCTTCTCCTCCTTCTCCTTTTTTTATCCAGCAGTGGAGCATAGGCATTTGACCAAAAGGCATACAGCTTATTCCATGTCCTGCCCATCTTTTTCATCTCAGTCTCTAATTCTCTTCTCTTCTCATTTTCTGTTAAGAACGATCGGTCATTCGATTCCTGTAAAGAACGATAAGTCATTTGTTCCTTTAATTAATGATCACACATTTGGTTCCTTTAATTAACGAAAAGTCATTCAGTTCCTAAAAAAGAAAGATCAGTCATTCAGTTCCTGAAAAGAATCATACATTCAGTTCCTGAAAAGAATGATCATCATTAAATTCCTGTAAAGAATCATTACTCATTCAGTTCCTGTAAAGAATGATCAGTAATTCAGTTCCTGTAAAGAATGATCAGTCATTCAGTTCCTGTAAAGAATCATTACTCATTCAGTTGCTGTAAAGAATGATCAGTCATTCAGTTCCTGTAAAGAATGATCAGTCATTCAGTTCCTGTAAAGAATGATCAGTCATTCAGTTCCTGTAAAGAATGATCAGTCATTCAGTTCCTGTAAAGAATCATTACTCATTCAGTTCCTGTAAAGAATGATCAGTCATTCAGTTCCTGTAAAGAATCATTACTCATTCAGTTCCTGTAAAGAATGATCAGTCATTCAGTTCCTGTAAAGAATGATCAGTCATTCAGTTCCTGTAAAGAATGATCAGTCATTCAGTTCCTGTAAAGAATGATCAGTCATTCAGTTCCTGTAAAGAATGATCAGTCATTCAGTTCCTGTAAAGAATGATCAGTCATTCAGTTCCTGTAAAGAATGATCAGTCATTCAGTTCCTGTAAAGAATGATCAGTCATTCAGTTCCTGTAAAAAATGATCAGTCATTCAGTTCCTGTAA
The DNA here is from genome assembly GCA_905116865.2 of Candidula unifasciata. NCBI lineage: Eukaryota > Metazoa > Mollusca > Gastropoda > Stylommatophora > Geomitridae > Candidula > Candidula unifasciata. The sequence continues at coordinate 141,081 of CAJHNH020001090.1, forward strand.
AGAACAATGTTCATGTTGACAAAACGATAAAATTGTGTTGACTGAGGACTAATAACAGTAACAATCCCTGCTAAAATCAGAATATTTGTCATGCTTACTGAGTTCTTCTTAAGTGAGTTCATATTAACACGGTTTTACTGAATATTCACATTTTCTCTGTGTGGGTCCTGCCCAGTGTTAAGTTATTGTTGTTATTTGCTATCGATTCATCTGCACACTGAGCTCCCACCCTCGGGTCCAAGAAACTTGTATTGAAACTAATCAACTGTTTCTGTTTCATTTAAACTGTTTCTTTGATCTAATAACTTCATGCTATTTACAAGATCTTCATGCTCAGAGGCATTTGTTCAATTCCAGTGTTTGTAATACTTGTTTCTTTTCTTCTTGTCTTCTCTAATTTATTTATCCATTTCATTTATTTAACCGTGTTTCATGTTTCAGTATTATCAAAGCAAACGTTATTCACTGTTGATGTTCTTACTTCATAGTTAGTTATATATGTAGTGTCAGAATTTCTCATCTGTTACCAATGTTAGAGCACTGAAGGCGTAGGTAGATAGGTGCTTTGCTCGAAATAAAAAAATATCGTCACATTCAACCAGCAAGCCGAAAGAGGGAGATTTAGGTTATAATTGTGACTAGGCTATATGCGCCATATAAAATGGCTTAGCATCACACGCCACCAAGAGCCCTGAAAAGGACTCCCGCAGTGTTGCAGTCATTGAGACAGCTCCAAATCCTGTCCCGACTGGCGATGAAGTTGTCTACTGCCGAGCCAATGGGCGATGTGCACTCAGGGCATGTCTGAATGTGCTGTGTCTCTGACATAAAACAATAAGAGCCGAAGTCTCTTCTCCTGTTTCTTCTTCTTCTTCAGCCCAGTAAGTCAGTAAAGAATCCTTTCCACACCCACATGCATATGATGCTAAGCTCTTTTATAGACCTTCATGAATGATGTGGTCAACATCACCTTAGCTGCCTTTACTTTCCAGAATATTACCTATTACCCAGTTCAGACTAGGTCAACTTGGGAGCCAAGATCATTTAAAAAAAAAAACAGTTATCTGCCTGGTGCGGATTTGACCCCAAGACCTTCATGTCGGCAGGTTAGAGTCTAGCCACTACACCACAACATCTCCCACTTCATACAGTGATGAAGAGTCAGTGCAGCTCTCCACCACTTTTCATTTCAGTTTGTAGTTCAGCTTCAAAGATTTGAGAAGCCATTTCTTATTGTTGATGTGTGTTTTTTTTAGTTATTCCTGTTCTGTTTATTTCTGACTGCTACCTTACACCTGTCACAATACACCTGTATTAGATTAGAAAAACTGTTGACTTGCTCAGGTGTCTTTTCATGTAATATAATTATTAAACCTTGCTTGGTTGAGTATGTGTGGACAGATTCTTCTCAACACATAATATAAGTAAAGGGTCTTTTTTGCGCCTTGGGTATGTAGAGCTATCTAGTGTTTTTTCCAGGAAAAAGAGTCTAAAAGGGTGCCGGCCCTCCCCACAAAGTTTCTGAACAGATGCTGGTACTCAGCACAAAGTGTATGTTTGTTTGTTTTAGTATCCAGAAGCCATGAGTTGTTAACCCTTAGGCTCGGTATTATGGATATCGCAACCTTTCGGCCTTGATTCCATTGTAAATACCGTAAATCTGGAAGAAAATGTGGCTTTCCTGCCTACCCCTGGGATTAAACTCGGACCACGGTCTCCGCGAAATCCGGTTTAGCCAATTCCGCTAGAGAGCCGGGCAGCACAAAGTGTATACCACAGTGACGCTGAAAGATGATGCAGAAAAAAAAGGTATCAGCACTGCAGACTGTCAGGGCAAAGCCCCTTTATAATATATACATACATATATATGGGATACTCAGTGGGTGATAGGTCAGTTTCACAACCACTTATTTACTTTCTCTATCACACACACCGACTTAATTCCATACTATGTTTTGTTAACTATTTGAAGTTAGGTACAAATGCAAAAACACAAGTTCTGGAACAATACTACAGTCCAGAAGTGGATGAGAAACCAGAATTTTCTGCCAGCGTTTACAGATGGTGAACGCCAGCAGTCTATGGGTTGTTTCGGGGGGAAGGGGAAATCAAGAATAGGTCCACTGCCCCCCCCCCCCCCTCCCTCCCTCCCCCTCCACAATAAACATGTCATAAAAGTAGACTGATTGGTGGTTCTTATCAGTCGGAGTGCACCTGCACGAGAGGCAAGGAGCCAACAGTCTGCATACAGATAGGTCGGATCTGTAAAGCGGATGTGCAACAAGTCTAAAGTCCAGAGTTGGATGAACAACCAGAACTTTCTGCCAGACTTTACAACTGGTGAACATGAATAAGAGGAATATGAAGAAGAAGATGATAATGATGAAGAAGAAGGCCAAGATAAATAGGTTTTGAAGAACAAATTGATAACTTGTCATTGCCTGTGTTTACAACCTTTTAGGGTAGTGTAGGACAGCAGGATGGTGACCCTGGGGAATTAGGGCCACATGGCAAAGGCAGTCACCACGAATGGGCAGTTTTAGTTTCTATTTTAGATAATGCATCACCTTATCAAGGATTTGAACCTGGGATTCCTTAATGAGTGCCCAGTATTCTTGACCATTTAACCAGCCGCTGCTCTGTACAAGACATAATCCATATTATTTTTTTAACCCTTCCCCCCACTCACACACACTGTTAACTTCTTTCTTTTTCTTCTTAACGTTCACGGGCTGTAAAATATGTCAGAAAGTTCTGGTTGATTGTGTATGTCTGAACTTTGGTCCTATTTCTGGCTCACTTGTATGTGGAGTGTTGGTTCCTCACCTCTCAGGCAGATGCACTGCGACCTCGAAGAAAACTCCCCTTATTAGTCGCCTTGCACATGCGTAGTAGGCAGTGGGTCTATTCCTCTCACCACCCCCTCCCCCTCCTTCAGAGTGGAGCCCCAGAATCTAGGCAGGGATCTCTGTTTAACTGTTTCCTGTGTTAAAGTTCATTGTGTATCCTTTACAGGACGTTGCAGAACCAACTCCAATTTTTTTTTAGCTGTTGTGGTTTTTCTAGGCAAATGTTACATTCAGTAGTCTACCGTTGCCTCTGAACGGTCAGCTCTTGGTACTACTGTCGAAACCAAGGCAAAACAAATCGTCTGCAGCTGGGGTCGAACCCGTCCCCCCAGCATTATGAAGTGCATTTGCAACGCCTAAGCCACAGATACTGACTGTAAGTTACATGCATTTGTATGTTACCTGTTTCTGTATGTTTAATCTTGAAGTACTGTTTATTATATCGCTTTCAGAGGTTGTTAACCCCAACTCACCTGGCACATATAGACCGCCACCCAGGACAAAAGAGGTTGTGATCAAAGGCCAAGTAATCAAATTAAAATATTGCTTCACCTGTAAAATATTCCGCCCTCCCAGGGCCTCACACTGCAGTTTGTGTGACAACTGTGTCGGTGAGTGTTTGTGCGACAACTGTTTTGTGTGATAACTGTGTTGGTGAGTGTTTGTGTGACAACTGTTTTGTGTGACAACTGTGTCGGTGAGTGTTTGTGTGACAACTGTTTTGTGTGATAACTGTGTCGGTGAGTGTTTGTGCGACAACTGTTTTGTGTGACAACTGTGTCGGTGAGTGTTTGTGCGACAACTGTTTTGTGTGATAACTGTGTCGGTGAGTGTTTGTGCGACAACTGTTTTGTGTGATAACTGTGTCGGTGAGTGTTTGTGCGACAACTGTTTTATGTGACAACTGTGTCGGTGAGTGTTTGTGCGACAACTGTTTTGTGTGATAACTGTGTTGGTGAGTGTTTGTGTGACAACTGTGTCGGTGAGTGTTTGTGTGACAACTGTTTTGTCTGATAACTGTGTTGGTGAGTGTTTGTGTGACAACTGTTTTGTGTGATAACTGTGTTGGTGAGTGTTTGTGTGACAACTGTTTTGTGTGATAACTGTGTTGGTGAGTGTTTGTGTGACAACTGTTTTGTGTGATAACTGTGTCGGTGAGTGTTTGTGTGACAACTGTTTTGTGTGATAACTGTGTTGGTGAGTGTTTGTGTGACAACTGTTTTGTGTGATAACTGTGTTGGTGAGTGTTTGTGTGACAACTGTTTTGTGTGATAACTGTGTTGGTGAGTGTTTGTGTGACAACTGTTTCGTGTGATAACTGTGTTGGTGAGTGTTTGTGTGACAACTGTTTTGTGTGATAACTGTGTTGGTGAGTGTTTGTGTGACAACTGTTTTGTGTGATAACTGTGTCGGTGAGTGTTTGTGTGACAACTGTTTTGTGTGATAACTGTGTCGGTGAGTGTTTGTGTGACAACTGTTTTGTGTGATAACTGTGTTGGTGAGTGTTTGTGTGACAACTGTTTCGTATGACTCTGTCGGTGAGTGTTTGTTTGACAAGCTGTGTAACTTGAGACCACTTGCATTAGTAGGATTTAATGTTAGCTAATTGGTAGTTGTGTAATTTAGTGTTAGCAGGGGTCTGCGTGTGTTCAATCTCCTGAAAGGCTTTTTTCACATGGACTTGAGCTTTTACTAATTCCCCCTGGTCTCAGGGTAGTGAGATCGGACGCCCGTGTGCATTGTTGCGCACAAAAAAAATCCATTGGCAGTTGGAAATCGAAAAGATTAGCCTAACGGCGCTGCCTGGGCACAATTTTGAGTTCAAAATCTACTCGAAGTATTTCAGGATCCTCGGCGGTGCTACAGAGCCTGTGCACTGTGCTGAGCTTCATCGGACTCAGACTTGAGTTAAAAAAGGAATGGAGCACTTATGGGTTACTACCTGTGTGCCATGATGTTGATCTGTTGTTCAAATCTCAAACCCAGGTCATGCAATTGTGTTAGTCTCAGAGATTCTTCATTAGTTCACCACAGGACTTGTTCCTCTTCGTGTTCACCAGCTGGAAACTTCTGTGGAATGTTCTGGTTCGTCAACCTCTGGAATTTAGCCTCGTTCCTGAACTTGAGTTTTGCATGCACATCCATTTGAAAGATCTGGCGTCTTATTTGAATGCAGACTGTTAGTTCCTCACCTCTTAGATAGATGCACTGCTGCCATATGGTGAAGTAACTTGGACAATGAACAGTCATCTAGAAAATAAAATTGAGTCTCTGGAGATGTTGGTATGCAGAAGAATAGGTCGTATATCATTTAAACAAAAACAGTCTGGTACAGAGGTTCTGTAAAAACTACAAATGAAAAGAGAATTGCTGGAAAAAATAAAAAAGAGACAATTGAAAAATTTTTTTGCCACATTAAAAGACATAACACACTTTTAAAAACCACACTGGAGGGAAAGGTCAAAGGCAAGATAGCAGGAGGTGGGCAGCGATACAAGTTGGCGGACAGCACCAAGATGGGAAGCAGTCTAGGAGAGTGTACATAGAACAAGAGAGCGGGTGTGTCGGAGATCCACTGCAGCCAACCATCACTGTGGAGACGGCACCGAGTGATTGACTCAAGGAAAATACCCCTAATTAGTCGACTTTCACAACTTGCTTGTTATGGGGGCAATGGGAATATTCCTGTGACCCTCAAAATGGATCCTGGAACCCACACAGGAAAAACTCAGCTCACCTCATTTGTTTGGATGGATGCACTAATTAGTGTCATGTGGTTACATGACTTCACGGATGTTCTATCTGTCTGGGACACTATTTGGGATACTATCTGTCTGGGACACCATCTGTCTGGGACACCATCTGTCTGGGACACCATCTGTCTGGGACACTATCTGTCTGGGACACTATCTGTCTGGGAGCACTGTCTGTCTGGGACACTATCTGTCTGGGACATTATCTGTCTGGGACACTATCTGTCTGGGACACTATCTGTCTGGGATACTATCTCTCTGGAACACTGTCTGTCTGGAACACTATCTGTCTGGGACACCATCTGTCTGGGACACCATCTGTCTGGGACACCATCTGTCTGGGACACTATCTGTCTGGGACACCATCTGTCTGAGAGCACTGTCTGGGAGCACTGTCTGTCTGGAACACTATCTCTCTGGGACACTATCTGTCTGGGACACCATCTGTCTGAGACACCATCTGTCTGGGACACTATTTCTCTGGGACCTGTCTGTCTGGGACACTGTCTGTCTGGGACACTGTCTGTCTGGGAGCACTGTCTGTCTGGGAGCACTGTCTGTCTGGGAGCACTGTCTGTCTGGGAGCACTGTCTCTCTGGGACACTATCTGTCTGGGACACTGTCTACCAGGGACACTATCTGTCTGGGACACTGTCTGTCTGGGACACTGTCTGTCTGGGACACTGTCTGTCTGGGACACTGTCTGTCTGGGACATTATCTGTCTGGGACACTGTCTGTCTGGGACACTATCTGTCTGGGACACTGTCTCTCTGGGACACTATCTGTCTGGGACACTATCTGTCTGGGACACTATCTGTCTGGGACACTGTCTGTCTGGGACACTATCTGTCTGGGACACTGTCTCTCTGGGACACTATCTGTCTGAGACACTGTCTACCATGGACACTATCTCTCTCTGATTGCTGAGCAAAAGTGTGTGCCAGCAGCATTTGTTTTTCTGTGTGGATAGATATTTTGACCAGACAGTTGACATGATCTCAAAGTCTAAGCTATTGTGTGTAGTCCTTTAAATAGTTATATTATTGTCCATGTTTTTTGTAGGCTAGTGAAGACTTTTTGTCTGTAAAGTTCTTTTTTTGCAAAAAAAAATTTGTAATTGTGTTTTATTGGAAAACTGACGTGTGTGCGTTTGTGTGTGTGTGTGAGCGTGTGTTTGGTGAGCTGAGGTGAGGTGAGTTTGTTTGTTTGTACAGAATGAGATAGGTTAACCTATGTCACATTGATTCTTTCCAGAACGCTTTGACCATCATTGTCCTTGGGTCGGCAACTGTGTTGGACGACGGAACTATCGTTATTTTTACTTGTTCATCTTATCGTTATCACTGCTGTGCATATATATCTTCGCCTGTGCACTGACACATCTGATTTTACGTGAGTAACACAAGTCTGGTTTATCTGCAGTTGTTTTTGCTAGTTCCTGTTTGTGTCTGCCTCCTGTCTGCCTGTTGTCCAGTGTGAGGACCTTTTGTGGTTACCTTTTCCTGTCTGTCTGATTTGTGTGTGTAGGTGTGTTGTGTAAATTTGTTGTGTGTATGTGTTATGTGTGTGCAGATGTGTTGTATGTGTAGATTTGTTGTGTGTGTAGATGTGTTGTGCCTGTGTAGATGTGTTGTGTATATGTAGATGTGTTGTGTGTGTGCAGATGTGCTGTGTGTGTATGTGTTGTGTGTGTAGATGTGTTATTTGTGTAGATGTGTTGTGTAATGTAGATGTGTTGTGTATCTGTAGATATGTTGTGTGTGTGTGTGTAGATATGTTGTCTGTGTGTGTAGATGTGTTGTGTATATGTAGATGTGTTCTGTGTGTGTAGATGTGTTGTGTATCTGTAGATATGTTGTGTGTGTGTGTGTGTGTGTAGATGTGTTGTGCCTGTGTAGATGTGTTGTGTATATGTAGATGTGTGTTATGTGTGTAGATGTGTTGTGTGTTAAGATGTATGTGTATAGATATGGTGTGTGTGTGTGTGTGTGTGTGTAGATGTGTTGTGTATATGTAGATGTATTGTGTGTGTGTAGATGTGTTGTTTGTATGTAAATGTGTTATGTATATGTAGATATGTATATGTAGATGTGTTGTGTATATGTAGATGTGTTATGTATATGTAGATGTGTTGTGTGTGTAGATGTGTTGTGTGTGCGTAGATGTGTTGTATTTATGTAGATGTGCTGTGTGTGTGGATGTGTTGTGTATATGTAGATGTGTTATGTATATGTAGATGTGTTGTGTATATGTAGATGTGTGTAGATGTGTTGTGTATATGTAGATGTGTTGTGTGTGTGTAGATGTGTTGTTTATATGTAAATGTGTTATGTATATGTAGATGTGTTGTGTATATGTAGATGTGCTGTGTGTGTGTGGATGTGTTGTGTATATGTAGATGAGTTATGTATATGTAGATGTGTTGTGTGTGTGTGTAGATGTGTTGTGTGTGTGGATGTGTTGTGTAGATGTGTTATGTATATGAAGATGTGTTATGTATATGTAGATGTGTAATGTAAATGTAGATGTGTTATGTATATGTGTTATGTATATGTAGATGTGTTGTGTAACTACAGCTTTTGCTTGTCCTGTTTTGTTTGTTAAAAATCTTATATGGTTACTTTTTCCTTTCTTTCGGTTTCTTTCACTACCTTTATCTCTCTACCTCTCTCTCTCTCTCTGTATGCATGTGTGTATGTAGGATATATATATATCTATCTATATATCCTACATACACACATGTACATAGTATGTAGTGAAAGAAATATATAGATCTTTTTACAACAAACAAATATATATATATAATATATATATATATATATATATTTATACTATATATATATATTTGTGTATATATTTATATATATATATAATATATAATATATCTCTATATTGTATATATATTTGATATATATATATATATATATATATATGTCATATACATCTACATATACATATATATATATATATATATATATATATATATATACCGCATATATTATATAATATCTACCTTTCTGTTGACTTTGTGTCTTGTTTGCTGTCTATCCTTCAGAGGTACCGCACGCAAGTACTATATCTTGCAAACACTCCTATGTTGATACCTAACTGCACCAGCGAGAAACAATATATTATAATCAGAAGACCAGATCAGTGAAGATTTTAATTCTTGTTGCTGTCATGATAGGTCAGGATTACTCTACTCCGCTGACTTCCAAACTTTTAGAGGCTGGTGTCCCACACTTCATGAATGAGAATCTACTTTTTATGAGTTGTTTATTGTTGGAAGCAGAATAGGCTCTGGAGTGTTTATGTGAGCCAGTGAAAGTTACATACAGGAGAAACTTTTTTTTTTAAATGTAAGATGCGTTACACTGGGGAAATTAACATCTCTTACCCACCCCCTCTGTTTTTTCTTTCTTTATCTCCTTTATCTCCTACCCTCTTCGCCCTCTCTCTCTCTTTCTCTTTCTCTCCCCCCCCACCCCCGCGTCTCATCCCCTTTCTGTGGCTCCCTCTATCACTGTATCTACGCCCCCTCCCCACCACCTCTTTCTATATCTCCCTCTTTTTTATTTTCCTCACCTCTCTCTCACTCGGTATGTCTCTGTGTCTCCCTCTCTACTCCCTTCCTTTCCGTATCTCCCTCCCTTTCCGTATCTCCCTCCTTCATCCCGCTCTCCTCTTGTCTCTCTCTGTATCTCCATCACTCACTCTCTCTTTCTTTATATCTTCCACCCTAATCACACTCTATCTATCTATCTATCTATCTATCTATCTATCTATCTATCTATCTATCTATCTATCTATCTATCTATCTATCTATCTATCTATCTATCTATCTATCTATCTATCTATCTATCTATCTATCTATCTATCTATCTATCTATCTATCTATCTATCTATCTATCTATCTATCTATCTATCTATCTATCTATCTATCTATCTATCTATCTATCTATCTATCTATCTATCTATCTATCTATCTATCTATCTATCTATCTATCTATCTCTCTCTCTCTCTCTCTCTCTCTCTCTATCTATCTATCTAACTGTCTGTCTGTCTGTCTGTCTGTCTGTCTGTCTGTCTGTCTGTCTGTCTGTCTGTCTGTCTGTCTGTCTGTCTGTCTCGGTCTGTCTATCTGTCTGTCTGTCTCGGTCTGTCTGTCTGTCTGTCGAACTATATATCTCTGGATCGCCTTCCTTTCGCCTCTCTTCCTTTTAATATACCGAAATAAGATGGGAGTGTGAAAAATATAGAAAAATTGAAGCAGACAAATCATAGATCAGTAATGACGGGAAAAGTTGGGGTCGAACAGATATCAAGACACCGCTAAAAACGAAACACGCTCTCACTATAGAAGGGTCAGATGTGGGAGAGGAAAAGATGCACACAAAAACATCAAATGTTTTGAACTAAACACTCTAAAAAATCTGGTATTTGCCACATTAAAATAAGTGATAAAGTTGGTTGCATCGTCCCGCAAAGAGAAGCATAAAAGCAAACATACCAGAGCAAACTTAACAGATGTTTAAAAAAAAAAACCCATATATTGTTGTCTTGATACATATTGTTATTATTCTTTTATCCAATTTGTTTTGTTCCGCTTCTGCGTGTTATCTTTCAGTGAAGCACAGGAACACAACCCTGTTATGCCCAGCCGTCATTTCCTAGCTCTCATGTCCTTTACCATTTCTTGTAAATGCTTACATGTTGACCCAGATTTCCTACCCGCTGATATGAGAATCAAACTACTGGACGTAAATTTGCCTAGAAAAACCACACAACAGCCAGGGGCTGTTAGGGTTGGTTCTGCAACGTCCTGTGAAGGATACGCAACTAACCTGATATGAGAATGAATCTTTTAATAAAAACAACGATGCATAAGATCATTATTACACCACTGAACACTAATTGCTGCGAAAACAGCCTAGCCCTTCTGTCGATATCGCCACCACCGTCCCCGTGTTTGAAGAACGTCTGTAACCTTCCGTAAATATCGCTGCCTAGCACTGACGCAACCTGTGACATTTCCCGCGCATTACTGAACCATGCAGTTGCCACTTGGTGGCCACATTGTGGGGGTGAGTACAGGCTAGTTACTCAAGCTGTTGTTATTAGCTCTTCAACCTGTGGCAATTATTGATGTGTTTTGTTGTTGTTGTGGGGGGGGGGGGGGGGGTCCTTGGGATAACAGGCAGCTAATTGTTATAGTCTCCTACTCCGTCACTTCTGCTCCTCTTCCTTCATCATCATCATCATCCTCTTTCTTCTTCTTCTGCTGCTGCTGCTCGTAATCAATGAGTGCATGAAAACTGGCAGGGGAACGGAGCAGTTATGGAAGGACCCGTCTGCTGCTGCTGCAGCTGCTTCACTGGTGTTTCCAGTGATGTGTCTTGTTTTAATGTATCTATTATTGGCGGGGATTTGTTTCCAGTGATTCACTGGTAAATTTGGAACCTCGACCAACCACTAAAATGAGCAGCCTGAGGATGGTATACTTTGTGAGGATGGTGTACTTTGTTAGGATGGTATACTTTGTGAGGATGGTGTACTTTGTTAGGATGGTATACTTTGTGAGGATGGTATACTTTGTGAGGATGGTATACTTTGTTAGGATGGTATACTTTGTGAGGATGGTATACTTTGTGATGTTGGTATACTTTGTGAGGATGGTATACTTTGTGAGTATGGTATACTTTGTGAGTATGGTATACTTTGTGAGGACGGTGTACTTTGTTAGGATGGTATACTTTGTGAGGACGGTGATGATAGGTTAACACTGACACACCTACAGTCTGCATCGGTTTTCATGTCACATATCTGCGGGAGGCAAACTACAGGACATATATCTGCGGGAGCCTGGCCACTTTCTTATTCGCCGGTAGATGGTTGGGTATTCTGTGGGTTGCAGTGTCGTAGTTAGGGGATGACATAAGTGGAGCCCCACCGCTGTCCTTGTGCAGTAATTTCGACAATTGGTCCCCATTTCATTTGTCTATAGTAACACCCCTTTCCCACATAGGACTGCAGGGTACTCGATGCCATTTCTCTCTTATACTCTCTCTCTCTCTCTCTCTCTCTCTCTCTCTCTCTCTCTCTCTCTCTCTCATACACACATACACTTTGATCGTCTGACACACTCTCTTTTTCACACTCTTACTCTCACAGTTCTGTCTTTGTCTCTCTCTTTCTCTCTCTCTCTCACCCCACCCCTCTTAAGCACACACTGTCTCTCAAACGCTTACTGGTACACTCTTATCGAGTCACTAACACAGCCTGTGTCTGACTGCCTGCCTGCTTGTCTGTATGTCTGTTTGTCTGTCTCTTACACCCACAAACCACCCACACAGACACTTTTCATTTCTCGCATTACACTCAAAGAGAAAAATAGAAACATTAAAATAAGACATCATCACTAAAAACACCCTTCCCTCCCACTTTTTTTTTGGGGGGGGGGGGGGGGGGGGGGGGGGGGTGGTGGGGTGTGTAGGAAAAAAGAACATCAAATAGAAAACATTTAAACAAGACACAATAATAGAAATTAAACCCCCAAAAATAGTACCATTTAAGAGACACGTCACTGGAAACATATTCCCCCCCCCCCCCCATGAAAACATTAAAACAAAGCACATGAGTATAAACAAATCCCCAAAATAGAGACATTAAAACAAGACGTCACTGGAAACAAACCCCAATAATAGAGACATTAAAACAAGACACGTCACTGGAAACAAACCCCAAAAATAGAGATATTAAAACAAGACACATCACTGGAAACAAATCCCAAAAATAGAAATATTTAAACAAGACACATCAGTGGAAACAGACCCCCACAATTGACAAAATGTAAACGAAACACACCACTGTAACCCCCCCCCCCCCCCCCCCCCCCCCCCCCCCTTTTTCCCCTTTTTTTCTTTCTCCAATATAGAAACATTAAAACAAGACACATCAGTGGAAACAAACCCCAAAAATGGAAATATTTAAACAAGACACATTAGTAGAAACAGACCCCCACAATTTAAACAAGACACCACTGTAAACAACAACACCCCCCCCCCCCCCCCATCCTTTTCTCCAGTATAGAAACATTAAAACAAGACACATCAGTGGAAACAAACCCCAAAAATGAAAACATAAAAAAAATACATAATTAGGAACAACCCCACCCCCCCTACCCCCTACCCCCCCCCCCTTACCTAAATAGAAACATTAAAACAAGACACATCTCTGAAAACAAACCTCGAAAATATAAACATTAAAATATTACTGGAAACATTCAAACAAGACACATCAGTGGAAACAAACGCCCAAAAAAGTGTGTAACAGAGTTTTTCACAGCGGACCGCTTTGAAACGCGGAAGTAATCCGGCCCTGGAAGCCCTGGGCAGATCGATAGAGAACTTAATTTCATCAGGCTGGCGTTATTTACGATAATCTGACGCCGCCCATTTGTTGCCTGGCACGTTACAGAAGTCAGTGCTATATTTGTATATAAGTATAATTAATGAGTGTGTTTATAAGTCTGGGGATTTGTGGCTTGGGAAGGTAAAGACGTGCCGGTGTGGTCCGAGTATCGTTTGGGTTTAAAAATATGGGTCTAGCCAATGGCGTCAGACAGGTTCTTTACTTTTTCTTTAATTCCCCACTTTTTCTTCTACATTATAAAGGCAAGTGAGTGCAAGCTGGGAAGGGTTGGGGGTGTTTGTAAAGTCTCACTACACTTTGTGTGCAGAACAAATTTGTAAAACGGAAGTACGTGATTTCATGTGCTTAAAACGTCATTATATTATTTAAGTAGTCACTGTTATCAGTGCCTTTTCCAGACCTGGAAACTGCTGTGCTGGAAAGTACCAATTGTGTTCATTATAACAGATGTTTTGAAGTACCGCCACGGGCTTCAAGACATGACTGTACACGTCTCTCTTCTTGTTGACAAATACCTACTGCGACGTGTATGTTGTTGTTTCTTGAACCACAATTCTGATTGCTTCCTTTGATAAAAGCAGTCCGTTTTGAATGCCAAGAATTACTCCAGTAGACCACAGTTATTCACCACATATTGCATCACGTTTTACTGTGTGGCACATTTTTTTGATGACGTCATTACTTCGTGTTGTAGATTTGTTCTGCATACAAAGTAGAGTCTAGCCCATTTTGTTAATTCCACTTGCAGCGCATTAAGCTGTGAGGCTTAAATTTTTATTAGGCCAATGGGTACTCGTGGGCGATGTGATCAGCATGACACCGGCCACCTTTACTCCCCAGGACATTACCTGGAACCCAGTTTAGGCTGGGTCGACCCGGGAACCAAGGTCATTTTTAGAGAAAACCGACTCGATGCGATTGGAACCTGAGACCTTTAGGCCGATAGCGTCTAGCCATTGCACTATCACAACACACACACATATACACAAACATATATAAACACACTCATGCCCAGATTTTTTTCTTCTTCTTCTGTCGGTAGGCAGTACGCAGCAAAACATTTTTAGGCATTCCCCCCACCCCACCCCCACCCCAGGACAACCTTTTAAAGGCTCTTTTTTTGGTTAGTACCAGAACCTGTTTATTTAGGGGGTTGTGAGAGGAAGCCCTGCACATATAACGTTTGCTGAAACTACAGAACAATACATTTTCGGTAACTGCGCATATGAGGCATTGTAACACAGGCGTGATTATATATAGCAAGCCTGGAGTGTGGCATTGATGACACGCAACGGCGTTTCAGAGCTGTTGGATGATTGCTGTGTTTAGATCCTGGGGACTGAAGACGTGCTAGCCAGGTCGATTCCCTAGCAGTTATCGCTGGAAACTGATAGGCAGTTGGGACCGAACTCTGAGTGCAGTGTTTCTCGTTGTAAGCTCTGTCTGTCTTGTCTTCTTTATTTGTGTTCCCTAGAAAGGATCCTGACGTCGTTCCGGTGTCCAAGGCACCAAGGAGGTTAGATCGACATTCTTTGGTCATGTCATGAGAAGGAGAAAACGAGTACATCGTGACGGTGAGAAAATTGGAGGCCAAGGAAGATCCAGAGAGAAGCCGCTGAACAGTTAACATCATGGCGTGGAGGGTCATCTGTGTCAGGGTTGATTAAAAGTACAGGAGACAGAAGGTTGTGGCTGGACATTACTACCAACGCCACACAGCATGGACTTTAGGAGGAAGAAGAACAGTTTAAAGAACCCTTTTCCACGCCCAAATCTTACTGGGCGTATACTGCTAGATATTCGTCACAGGACATGCAGGCGTTATTGGTAATGAGAGAGCTGATAGACCGGCAGGCACTGCATTAATTGAAGATGGCCGGCCCGTGGATCACGCAGACATTGTTATTGCCCTTAGAGAGATAGGACGTTCTGAGGATTTCGGAAGCAGCAACATGTCCACATCACTTCTAAGGATACGAGAATAGGGGGGGGGGGGGGTAAAGATCGGCACAGCCAAGCATGAGAAGCACACTGGACGCACACGAAGTCTTGTTAACCAACATAGGACTGGTACTATTAACCGCACGACGCTGATGAATATGTTGAGAGGGGAATCTGAGCGCCTATGGATGTGTCCGGAGTGCTGTGAAGGTAATCTAACTCTTAACTCATAACTGCTAGATCTACAGTTTGAGTCAATAGGCACTTGGTGGGTGATGTGGTTAGCATCACAACAATCCTCTTTACTTTCCAGGACTTTATCTAGTACCCATTTGAGGTTGTGTCGATCCCGGAGCAGAAGTCATTTATTTAAAAACAATGGTCCAACTCGATGTGGTTTTGAACCCATGACCTTTGTGTCTGAGGCGAGCATCTAACCACTAAACAACGGTGACTCCTTATAAAATAACCACTGTGGTAATGCGTTGCACATCCTGTTTGTCCACAACCTCCTGCCTTGCGTGCACTATAGCATTTACGACACATATGCTGTTTGAAATTACTTTGTCAAATTGTTATAGATATGTGCACGTAAACATGAATGATACAAGTATTGAGATGGATTCGTGGGAATAGGATGCTATGGACCATTTTGCGATGAGTTGGGAATCAGAATGGGAATAGGGGTGCAGGAAAAATTATTACAAAATAGTTTTAAGAGTAGAACGTCTGATGCGAAATGTTTAAAACATGCAGTGGCAACAATGGCTCTGAAATCCCACCCACTTATTATGGGAGACATTTCCTAACATGGGCAAGTCTTGCTAGTCATGTTCACCATCACCATTGGCTGCGATTACCACACCACCTGGGAAAACGGGAGGCTGTTGTCATGCCAAGATGCCAGCGTACCTTTGTGTCAACAGAATGAAATTATAGCAGCTTCTTTCTGTCTTCCTGTCTTTTTTTTTTTATTCTTACTTTAAAAAAAATAGTTTTATTATCCATTGTAGCCTTTTTGCAACACACATCCAGAATTTACAAATGATAAATGATGCGTGTAAGTCATTCCACTCTGTGCAGGCCTGGCCTAGAGTGCGTGAGTGTATGAGTGAGTAGGTAGGTGCGTGAGTGAGTGAGTGAGCTGAAATCCTTAATCTGGTAAGCTGCTCATAGAGTTCTTGGGTAACATATTCGATCCATAATAATTATGCAAGCATGTTTGTCTAGCTAAATATACCCGGTACAACAGCGAGTGTTGGCAATGGCAGCGGAAATGACACATAAACTATAGACTTTTCAGAATGAATATCTAAGAAGAATCTGGTGAATATTTTGGCCACACAGAATCACAGATGAAGAACTGAGAAGGAGCACAACATGTTTATCACTAACAGGAGTTGTAGAAGAAAGAAGATGGAGATCACTTGGACATGTTTGCAGAATGCCTCTTGACACTTTGGCATCAACAGCTTTCCAGTGAACTGCAGAAGGAAAAGGGAGATGTGGACAACCTTAGAAGACTTGGAGAAGCACAGCAATAACAGAATGAAGCAATGTAAGATGATATGGGATACCGCAGACAGAAACGCAGCAGCCCGGGACCACTGGAGATCTCTTGTGAACAGCGACATGGAGATGATACAGATAAATATAAACCCGATATGTCTTAAGGCTCAGACAAATACTCTTTTGCTTTTTGTGACTGCTAACATTTTTGCGGAACTGGTGCACTGATCTGATCAGGTCACACATCTGCGGATGTCTTTATGTTATTATAATCAGTGCCCTGTGGCTTAGAGTGTTGATAAACTGTTCATAGTTGCTGACACAGATGGTCCTCCAGGCCATGATGTCAAACTGTCCACATTCTTTTCTCTTGGTTTCCTGTGCCTCTCTGCTCTTCAGATTTTCCCGCTGGCAGTGTACTCTAGTTTTCCCGCTACCACAGTGCACTCCAGTTTTCACGCAACCACAGTGTACTCCAGTTTTCCCTCTACTACAGTGTACTCCAGTTTTCCTGCTACCACAGCGTACTCCAGTTTTCCCGCTGCCACAGTGTACTCCAGTTTTCCCGCAACCACAGTGTACTCCAGTTTTCCCGCAACCACAGTGTACTCCAGTTTTCCTGCTACCACAGTTTACTCCAGTTTTCCCGCTACCACAGTGTACTCCAGTTTTCCCGCTACCACAGTGTACTCCAGTTTTCCCGCTACCACAGTGTACTCCAGTTTTCCCGCAACCACAGTGTACTCCAGTTTTTCTGCTACCACAGTGTACTCCAGTTTTTCCGCTACTACAGTGTACTCCAGTTTTTCTGCTACCACAGTGTACTCCAGTTTTCCTGCTACTACAGTGTACTCCAGTTTTTCTGCTACCACAGTGTACTCCAGTTTTCCCGCTACTACAGTGTACTCCAGTTTTCCTGCTACTACAGTGTACTCCAGTTTTTCTGCTACTACAGTGTACTCCAGTTTTCCTGCTACCACATTGTACTCCAGTTTTCCTGCTACCACATTGTACTCCAGTTTTCCTGCTACCACATTGTACTCCAGTTTTCCTGCTACCACATTGTACTCCAGTTTTCCTGCTACCACATTGTACTCCAGTTTCCCCGCTACCACATTGTACACCAGTTTTCCCCATCTTACACTGTGACCAAAGAGTGTCGATTGTCCCCTACTGCGGGTAATCACTTCTCTTTGGGGATTATTCTATTTCAAGGGATTTTCGTTACTTTTTTTTTTTAATTCTGTTCATAGTGTTTTGATCATTCATCTATAAAACTACATGTGAGCATTTTTCTTATAATTGTTCACTGATTGGCTGACTGGCCGTGGTTAAATTCCGTACTTTAAAATTGGCCCTATATAGCTCTCAAGAAGTTTTCTTATATGTTGACATACATAGATCTTACAGTAATGTTCTGCTGGTATGGCATAATCGATGTCTTAGTTGCAAACACATATTCTTCCAACAGTTTTGAGAAATGTGGCAGGTGAAAGAAAGTCAGAAAACTAAAATACATTTTATACCCCCCCCCCATCCCCCCCCCCTACCCCCATCCTCAAGGACCTACACAGAGGAGTTTAAAGGAGTTTAAATCAACATACGTTTGTGTTAGGACGAAGGATGCAGGAGGACAAGAAGCAGAAGAAGCATTAGCTTCTGTAGTAGCATAAGAAGCATCGGGGCCGTACCGGAAGCATTTAGTAACGCAAGATAGAAAAAGGTCGTGACAATTCAATGCAATTGTTGTATACCTTGTAGTTTGAGTGCAGAGAAACAACAACCTTGTAGTTTGAGTGCAGAGAAACAACAACCTAAACATGTGCTTGCCTCCTCGGTGAAGATGAAGAAGAAGCAGAAGGTCCCGACACATTCGGGCAGAGCTTGGCTCCCAGTTTGACCCAGCCTTCAGTCGGTCCTGAGAAGTGATCGCGACCGACTCTATGTTGACCACATCACTCTCCAAGTGCCTATCAGTCTGTAAACATAGCCCTGAATGCCCACTACGGGTCTCTGATGTTATTGGTTCATGGTGCCATGCACGCAGAGCCGGATTAAGACCTTTGATACCCTAAGCACCTAAGAGATTTTGGTGCCCCTCCCCCCTCCCCCACCAGTAAAGACGTCTTAATATTATTATGAGCAACCCCGTGTGCTGGGGCCCATACGACAACCAATCACAGGAATAGAATGTCAGTGGTCACTTGATATTCACAGGTTAGCATGGGGCCTCTGTGCTCGTGGGGTCGGGGCTCCCATGTGAGTACCAGTCGGGTCCAGTGTTCCCTTGTGTGTGTGTGTGTGTGTGTGTGTGTGCGCGCGTGTGTGTTTGTGAGATTCAAAATGTAAACAATAATAAACCATAAAGTCGAATTTTATTTATCGAAATTAAACAAAACACGGGAATACAGAATGTAATGTCTGTTTTGATATACTTTCATTGTATCTATGTTGGAAATTTTTCTCCCTACTTGTGTGCATTCTTTGATCAGATCCTCAAACCATTCTCGCGTTACACGTCTTCTTTACGTAATAAGAGAGGAGGCATTTAGTCTGCCTTCTTGCATTGTTATTCTGACAAGATTGTTTTAAATACTTTAACCGAAAAATAAAAGCACAGTTCAACGGCTGTTTAAAGCGTCTGTGGTGCCCCCTCCCCGTGTGATTCCCTGAACATGTGCTTGTCCCCTCCGTGTGTGATTTCCTGAACATGTGCTTGTCCCCTCCGTGTGTGATTTCCTGAACATGTGCTTGTCCCCTCCGTGTGTGATTTCCTGAACATGTGCTTGCCCCCTCCCCGTGTGATTCCCTGAACATTTGCTTGTCCCCTCCCTGTGTGATTCCCTAAACACGTGCTTGTCCCCTCCCTGTGTGATTCCCTAAACATGTGCTTGTCCCCTCCCTGTGTGATTCCCTGAACATGTGCTTGTCCCCTCCCTGTGTGATTCCCTGAACATGTGCTTGGCCTGTTTATTGGTTAATCCGGCCCTGCATGCAAGTCTTACACCAAAAATGAAGGACGTGAATCATAAGATAGAAGATAACATCTGAGAAACTCTGCAACAGCACGTTAAGGGTATGTGATCAAGGCGGTCGGAAGAGCGAGAAGCAAACGCGTATATTTCCATCAATACTCGAAATGGCAAAAGAGAATGGAGAATGGGTCATATTCACGTTTCCTGGCCCATCTTCACACTGGCTGATGTTTTATTGTGCACAAAAGTGCACAATTGACACATGACTGAGGCCCTGTAAGGGTATATTTTCAGCCTCGATATTTTAGGACCGTTATTCGGAGGATAGCCCATTCCTGTTTGTGTTCCCTCCGCTTTCTTATTAACCGTCGAAGGTCGTATGCTGGTGGTGCTAGGTGCGGCATGACTGACTGGGGTTTAACCCCACCGATACCGTTAACAAAAGGTATAAACACTCAGTGACAACAAGTGCCACTATTCGGATGAGAATCCCCCGAGAGCGAGTCTAGAAACCCCGTTGAACCGCTAGGTTATAATATGGCCCCCGACGACAGCCGGGGTGGGGCTTTAAAATAAAATAAACATGCGTCTCATCCTGGGAAGAAATTATCAGTTGCAACCTGATTGGTTCGCTTGTTTTGCACTTAAGTAGAAAATCGTCCCAGACCCTCTGTTCACTCTCAGCTGAATCATTCTCTCCGGTTATGAAAGTTGTGTCTGTTTTATAGCACTGTTTACTTGATTCCAGAGAACCTTTACCACGTCCGCTTTATTGTAAAGTAGCTTACCGTCCAGAGGAGCGGCAGCCGCAGATATATCAGTCAGCTCACTGACACGCATACCGAAAGTTCCGAGGGGGAAAACCCACAATATGCTTCTTGTCTGAGTCTTGTTAAGCGATGCAAGCCTCTGTAAGTCCGGCTGTACTGCTCTTCAATAATCGAAAAGTTACCGCTCCCACTTTCATCTCATGTAAGATGTGACGTTACACTCGAGGCTTTCGTTTTTAGACAACTCCCATTGTTCATTGCATTGAAACCCAATCCACTCTTTATAATCTCTCGAAACAGGATCCATCTGTGTATTTATTGATATCACATGGGCAGGAATATTTATTGATCAATTCCTGTACCGACGTTTCGGTTTTCCCAGCTATCCATTCTCGACACCCTCGGTTCTATGTAACTGTCACTGTATGCAGGGCTGCTTTTTTGGTGGGTGGCACTGTTATCTATTCCTCATTTTTCACTATATTGTCATTTACAGACGTTTCTGATAGCCAATTCTGCCTGTGCCATCCAAGAACCACATCTCTTCAGCCTGTGCCGCCTTGTGTCACCCATCGCGACTTCAAGGTACACCTTTGCATGTAGTCCCCCCCCCCTCCCCCGCCTCCGTATCTTTCATATATCGATAGCAAGGTCATTATGCGCTGGATGCCCACAGTTGGTGTGTCCTTTATACAGCCCCGAATGATTCGAACAACTTCATTTTGCATGCGTTTCACCTTCCGTTTAGTTGGCATTGAGTTATTATGTGCAGTTCCAGTTATGTTAGTTGAATATCCTTTACAGGACCTTGCAGAACCAACCCTAGCATTTTTCAGCTGTTGTGGTTTTTGTAGGTAATTTTTACGTTCAGTAGTATGTAATTGCCCCCTGAACGGTCAGCTGTCGTTAGACTGTCGAAACCAGCGCAAGACATATTGTCCGCAGCTGGGATCGAACCCAGCAGCCCGTCATTACGGAGCGGATTCTCTACGCCTAAGCCACAGAAGCCGATGCAGTCCCAGCCCACACTCTACCACTGACGTCATTAGCTGCTGACATAGTATCTATAGAAATCTTTGCTCCACATTTGCTGATGCCATCATCTTCGAAGCTTCCAGTCTCTTACAGAGCAAAGCGTGTTAGATAACAGACAGTACAATTTGTAACATTAGCAACGCAATTTACCCAAGCATTAAAATCGGGAGAGTTGCAGATGCGTACAGTTTGGGAACCATCGGCTACTAACACTAAGACTGATGTCCAGAAAGACTGTTTGAATATAGGACTCGCATTTTTTAAAACAACCTTTTTGTCATTCCTAGTGTCTTCAGAACCTGTGTATTTGATACCCCCCTCCCCCCCCCCTCCAAGCCCCCTTCTCCGTGTGGATTCCAAGGCGCCATTGAGGGAAAAAAAAAAGGGGGGGGGGGATAAATCCTTTGCCCCTTAACAATCGTGTCGTAAGAGTTGTTTTACCTGCGCAATATAATACACGCGTCCGGTCTTACTGCCCAGAGACTAGGGGAAATTACTTGGAGTCCACTGGAAAAAATCCGAGCCCTCATCGGGGTTTGAACCCGAGACTTCCAGCACTCGAGGCGGATACCATACCTCGAGATCAAGCAGCTCCCTTTCCGGGTTTTAGTATTTGATTATATTCAAGGAGGCAGACGTGAATCGGCAACCCTGACAAAACCGCAAGAACTTTGTTAAAAGACGTGTTGCTAGACATGAACACTCTACGGGTTGCCAAAGAAGAATAAATAACCAGCACCATAATGGTGTTATCAGTCGTCACACGCTGAGGCAGATACTGAAAAATGGGATCCGAGCAATTATGAACGTGTGCGTTGAGAATGATCGGGAGATTAACTAGTGTTGTATTGTTCTATAGCAGTTGTTCTTAACCTTCCTAATGCCGCGACCATTTCATACAGTTCCTCATGTTGTGGCGGCCCTTTCATATTTTTCCTCATGTTGTGGCGGCCCTTTCATACAGTTCCTCATGTTGTGGCGACCCTTTCATACGGTTCCTCATGTTGTGGCGGGCCTCTAATACAGCGTCATGTTGTGCGACCCCCAACCATAGTTATTTTCGTCGCTTCTTTATAACTTCGGTAAATATTTGTTTTGCGATGGTCTTTGTCAGCCCATGTCAAAGGGTCGTTCAACCTAAAAAAAAGGGGGTCGCGACACAGAGAGAGATATGCGAATCATACATCTCATTGCGATAGCGAGTGTGACTAGCAAGAGCCGCTTGTGTTAAGAAAACTCTTCCGTTAGGCCAGTGATGAAAACCTCCGCTCTACAGCAAAAAACCTGGGCACTACTAAACTACCCTAGGGATTTCATCTGCGGACTTTCCATCAGGAAAACTCGACAGTTACCCGATTACAAAATTGATTTTCATTTCCACCACCAGACAGCGCAAGAAATGAAAATGACGATCAAAGGGATCAGTTAGAGAGAGAGAGAGAGAGAGAGAGAGAGAGAGAGAGAGAGAGAGAGAGAGATTGGGAAAAGCTTAGGGTGTTAAGGTTGGCTACAGTATATCACTGCTATCTTTGGCTGTATTACACTCTGATCCACAGTCACTTCCACGATGCGACTGTCGTACAACAGTTCTTAAACCATAAGAAGCTAAGCGGGGGAGGGGGGGGGGGGGGGGTGTAAATAAACCGTAAAAATCGAAGCCTGGCACTCGAGGATCGTGGATTGGTAAACGCATCCACCAACCAGTAAACCACATAATGTATAGAAGCGCACTGTTTAACAGTATTAAATGTAATAAACAGACAGTGTATTGATTAGCACTCATAAAAAGAAGTAGAAGGATAAAAGAACAAACGAGACAACATAGAAATCGACAGCTATAGTTACCGTGACGGGAATCGAACCTGACACCTCCAAATGGCGTGTGCGCCTCGCTGTGGAAACACGTGCACTAAAAACATGGTTAGCTGGGCCCCCCAAAAATATGTCTTCATTGGCCATGTTTATCGTACAGCTTTGAATTTACAACTATGGAAGACGGACAGAATTCATCTCAAACCATTGAAGTCGCACTGTAGGTTACGGAAATTTAGGTTCTATACCAATATTCCCCCCCCCCCCCCAGACAGGCAGTCGAATATTTTAGGGGGTGGTAGATAGGCTGCATGCAGTCGTGGGACCTAGGCTGCATGCAGTCGTGGGACCAAGGCTGTACTATCTCGTGGAACGTAGGTGGGTTGGGGTAATCCCTAGTTCTAGCTGTTTTGGGGTAGTTAAATGCGTCAGAAAGCCGAGAAACCCGCTCTTACCACCCTCTCAAATATTGGGCTGTCCTGTGACGTCATCTAAGGAGTGGGAGAGATATTGGGAAAGTACCGAAATTTATACTAAAGAAGCATAGGTCGAATAACAAACACAGCAACAATTTACAAGCACAGTACACCGTAATGCTTTGTCAAGAATACACAACCATTTAAGAAATGTATTTGATTGAATTTCCATTGTGTATACGTCATTCACATAATTAAACAGGGGGGGGGGGGGGGGGGGGGGGGCTTATTCTTTATTTATTTATGTTTAAAAGTATGCACTCAAGAGATGGATTGCTGTAAGAAATTGCGTCTGCGAAGTTTCAGTTTCCGCTTGGTTCATTTTTTACTTTTCGGTAACATAAGTTGTTTCCATCTGTTTTAGCCGAATTTGTCGAGGAAGCGGTAAATTACGTTAAAGAAGCGGGCAATTATCGCGACTAATCTGACCAATCGATAGAGGCGAATTGTTATAAAATATCCTTATCTCTTTGGTCGATCTCGCCTCAGATAGTAGCAGTCAATTTCATAGGAATTAAAGGTGTCCGGCTTGATGTTGAACATTCACCAGTCGAGCAACGATCTCCCAGTTTGGGTTCCGGGGTCCATTTAGGAGGGAACAAGAATAGACCCACTAGCTCCGCAACAACCATGTGTTACAAGGCCACTAATTAGGGGTGTTTCCTTCGAAAGTTGGAGTGTAATCTGCAGGAGAGACGAGGAACCAACAGAGTGCATACAAATAATTTGTAAAACGGATATGCACGCAAAACTCTTTTTGTAGCAAGACCCATGCCAAAAAGTGGACGAACAACTGGACTTTCCGCCGTAGTCAACAGCCGATGAACGCAGAGAAGAAGAAGAGGAGTGACAATATAGTGATGTCATAGAGTTATATATTATTTTTATTTTTATTATTATTATTATTATTATTATTATTATTATTATTATTATTATTATTATTATTATTATTATTATTATTATATTATATATATACATATATACATACATACATACATATATATATATATATATATATATATATATATATATATATATATATATATATATATCCCCGGACAGGCTTACTGTCTCCCCCTTTACATACCAGTGACTCTGTTGGACATGTTGTGCGTCGTTCATATTTGTATAGACCAGTCGGCACACAAGAAGTGACGCCACATGACACGAGCCGCTTTACTTTCCGGGACATTTCCAGCTACCATTTTAGACTGGGTCGACATCCTAGCCAGTGTTCTCAATGATTGTCCCCAAATCTTCGGGCAAGCGATAAGTTCTCTATATTCCCTATATTGTTTCCGGGGTCTTATATTGGCGTAGGATAGGGGGGGGGGGATAGGAGACCACTGCTCAAACCCCAGACAAGCATGTCGTAAAAGTTACTAATTAAAGATTTGCTAAAATCCGAAGTCTGGGTCCGAAAGGTGCAGATATATCCCAGCTGTAAACCGCAACACAACGTGTCAACCGCCCTGTTAAGGGCGAACGCAGAAGAATAAGCGTAGTTGTATAGGTTAATTGTCTTCAAGACATCTGCATAACGCCATGTGTCGATCAACAGTTTGTAACATCATTTTACGGGAACTCACAGTAACAGCCCGACAGAACTAAAAGTGACCATCAGATGGGTGTCTCACATCTTACAGAATCCAAGTGTAAGGTGTCTTCCAAGACCGCCTCTCTCTCTCTCTCTCTCTCTCTCTCTCTCTCTCTTTCTCTCTCTCTCTCTCTCTCTCTCTCTGTCTCTCTCTCTCTCTCTCTCTCTCTCTCTCTCTCTCTCTCTCTCTCTCATCAATAAAACTGTTGTCTTGTCTTTGTATCGAGCAGCTTATTTAATTACATCCGTGAGCCTGTTCTACATTCCCCACAGCTGACAACATTATTGATTGTGTCTTTATTATGGGTGTCCGTTCCCACCGTTTTTAATTGTTCTTTGTTAAAATGAGACGTTGATGTGTGGTTGGGAAACATCAGGAGAGGTCACACGGGAAATGTTGAAGATTCCACAGACGCGGGGAACCCGTTTGTGAAATCCTGTTGTGTGAGCAAACTCTTGTATGATTGACGGAAGTCTGCGGTGGCAGTGTTGATGTCTCTCTTTTTTAGGAGTGTGTGTGTGTGTGTGTGTGTGTGGGGGGGGGGAGGGGTCCCTACTGTCCGTGTAATTGACAGAAGTTCCAATGTATGTACCAATGCTTTTCTGTTCAATTGCCTTTTTAAAAAGAAACTATCCGCAAGACAGTCTATCTAACTAGCTACTATCTATTATGTTTGCCCAACTATCCATCTGTCATTATATCTTTTGCTTATGGCTGCCATTGCCTCCTGACCTTTAGAAACCTCATTTCGTCAACACACAGATATTTATATAGAGGCGGGTGATATCTGCAGCAAGGAATGCTGAGTGTGTGTGTGTGTGTTTGTGAGAGAGAGAGAGAGAGAGGGGCTGACAGACAGACGGATGGATAGGTAGATTATGTCTCTACACCTCTGCATTAGTCGGTGTGCCGGCTTGCAAATTGCTGTGTGTGTGTGTGTCTCTGCATGTTTATGTATCTGTATGTGTGTATGTGTGTCTGCATGATTTTGTATCTGTATGTGTATACCTTGTACATGCCTACATGTGCGAATGCATATATATTTGTATGTATGAAGAGTAATCAGAAAAAAAATGCATGGCATTGATTTTCTCAGGAGATGTTTATTCAAAAAGCATGAAATTTGTACACAGTATACTTGGGTATGTCATGTGAGCATTGATATTATTCAGCATAACCCCTATCGACTTGTGCAGCTTTTTGCCAGGGCGAAACAAATGCATATTTTCATAGCCCGTACCAGATTATGTCCTGATCATGTAGTTTTTCCCCTCGCATGATTCACGCCTCCATGATGTTCAAATCTGGTCCCACGTAGTGCATCTGTAAGTGGACCAAATAGATGAAAATGAGAGGCTGCGCAATCGGGACTTTATGATGGATATGAAAGTCCAGTCCAATTTGGTGAATGTTTTCCGTGCTGCCAGACTTGCGTGAGTTTGCACATTGTCATGGAGAAGAATCAGGTCTGTTGGGTTCTTGTGCAGTCAAACTCTGCGAAAACGTTGACTGTGTTTTTTTTTGTTTTTTTTATGCCTTAATGCAAACTTGCAAATTTATTGTCTCTCCTCTTGGCACAACATCCACAAGAATCCCACATCCCATCTTCGAAAAGACAGTGATCATGACCTTTCCAACTGAAGGAGTTGTTTTGAATTTCTTTCTTCGTGGGGATTGCGGATGGTACCACAACCTTGACTGCCTTTTTGGCTCATGTTCAACATCATGTGCCCAGGTTTCGTCAGCTGTAATGATCTTAGCCAAGATATTAACCTTAGAAAATCTGAATGTTTTACAACTGCATTTTGCACAACCATTGCTGACTGACAGCTGTAAGGTCATTTGTTGAGTAGTCTTCTTTTTCTTCTTCGCGTTCACCAGCTGCACACTCTGACGGAAAGTTCTGGTTGTTCGTCCACTTCTGAACTGCAGTCCGGCTCCAGAACCTGAGTGTTGCGTGTGAATCAGTTTTACAGATCTTATTCACTTGCATGCAAACTGTTGGTTCCTTGCCTCTCAGGCAGACGCACTCCGACTTCAAAGGAAGCTTCCCAATTAGTCGACTCTTACGACATGCTTCTGGGTAGGCAGTGGGTCAATTCTTGTTTTCCATACAATGGAACCCCGGAAACCACACGGGGATGTTGAGTAGTGATTCGCCCGTTAGTAAGAATAATGCCCTGTACGCATTTCGACATGTCTGCATTGTTGTCTGTAGCAGTACTTCCACAGCGCGGTCGATCAAGCAGCTCCGTATGTCCGCTTCCTGATTCCTTGATTCTCTGAACCCAGCGACAGACTGTTTACGTTACTTCTATACATGTCTCCTGACGCTTGCGGAAGTTCACAACAGCTTCCTTAATCTGCTGCTAGAAATGCTGTCACAATTCGCTGCTTATAATGCAATTCGCTTAATTTCAACTATTAACTGCCGTATTATTATTTGGCCGGTTGCGGTGTATTTTGGTACATACAGTCAACACATGTCATATTTGAACTGTGCACATTTTCTGCCTCTGTGTCCATTAAGTTGAGTTGAAGTGAGTCAAGAATTGACATCGCAGCACTCGGGGCATTCTCAGTCGTGCTTTGTCCATATCTTCAGCGGCTAAGGCTTCATTATTAGTTGAGAAAAACGATATGATGCATCATTGTCTAAACTCCCCTGGTATATATGCCTGCAGGAATGTATGTATATGTCTGTCTGTCTGTCTGTCTGTCTGTCTGTCGGTCGGTCGGTCGGTCGGTCGGTCGGTCGGTCGGTCGGTCTGTCTGTCTGTCTGTCTGTCTGTCTGTCTGTCTGTCTGTCTGTCTGTCTGTCTGTCTGTCTGTCTGTCTGTCTGTCTGTCTGTCTGTCTGTCTGTCTGTCTGTCTGTCTGTCTGTCTGTCTGTCTGTCTGTCTGTATGTAATGTTTGTATGTAATTTATGTATGTAATTTATGTATGTAATGTATGTATGTATGTAATGTATGTATGTATTGTATGTTATGTGTGTGTTATGTGTATGTATGTATGTGCGTGCGTGTGTGTGTGGGGTGGGTTAATATGCATAACGCAAATGTATCTCGTGCTCTCTGTTTATGTGTCCACCTCTGTGTTTGTCTGTCGGACTGTTCGTCGGTTCGCCTATATATATATATATATATATATATATATATATATATATATATATATATATATATATATATATGTGTGTGTGTGTGTGTGTGTGTGTGTGTGTGCGTCCCTAGATTAACAATAATACGTGAAATGAGCAGGCAGATAGACTGGCCGGTTATGCATCACTTGGCGGTGAATTGGTGTAAGATAAGCTAGACGTTATGAGGGCCCTCTGAGAGCGAGTGAACAGTGCAAATAGATTATTACGGTCTGAGAAGAATGGCGCTGCGAGAAGTTACCAGGAAAAAAGTCGATTAATTGCAGGGCTTCCTTCGAAGTCGAAGTGCATCTGCCTGAGGAACCAACAGTCTGCAAACAAATGAGTCAGATCCGTAAAACGGATGTGCACGCAACACTCAGTATTTGGGCTAAGACTAGAGTCCGGAGTTGGACGAACAACCAGAACTTTCCACTGGAGTGAAACAAGAAGAAGAATTTTTTATTTATTTCGTTTCTCTCTTATGTTTGATGTCTCATTCGCACTCCATTTTACTCTCCACATATTTATTCTCTCTCTCTCTCTCTCTCTCTCTCTCTCTCTCTCTCTCTCTCTCTCTCTCTCTCTCTCTCTCTCTCATGCTTTCTGTATTTCTACTTTTGACCTGTCTCTAATATCTCCTTTCACCCTCTCTATATATTAAACTGTGCGCCAAATACTCCCTTTCACCTATACACCTGTCTCCCTCAGTTTCTATTTCATGACTCCTCTCTCTCTCTCTCTCTCTCTCTCTCTCTCTGCCTCCTTCCCTGCTTCCCCACTAAGGCTCCGTCTTCCCTTTTTCTGTCTCTGTTTATTATTCCATCTGTGTGTGTGTGTGTGTGTGTGTGTGTGTGTGTGTGTCTCTCTCTCTCCCGCCTGGCAAACACACTCTCGCTGTCTCTCATCTCTTCATGTCTCTGTGCTCATTTCTAGGGCTGTTTTTCTGTTTAATTTTCAGTCGAAGTCTTTGCTTGCTTCTCCTAGCTCAATCTACTTGCTCTCCCTTACTCTTCTCTCTCTCTCTCTCTCTCTCTCTCTGTGTGTGTGTGTGTGTGTGTGTGTGAGTGCGTGTTTAAGCGTGTGTGTGTGTGTTTAAGCGTGTGTGTATGTGTGTGTGTTGATGCGCGTGTGTATGCATGTCACTCTTGCGTCAGTGTGTATGTGGGTGTGTCACACTGCACCCCTTCCCCCTTCCCACTTCTGTCGTTGTCTTCTTGCCCTGTACTTTTTTCTCATTAGAACCGCAAAAGTAGGCCCCCTGTATCCTTAAACCCCTCCTCCTCCTCGTCATCTAATCAGAAATCCATAGCTGTAAGAACTACATTAATTTCACGGAGAGTAAACAAGATGTTTGGTTCTGGAATTATGGGAGTTCAAGGGAAGATAATTCTTGCCTACGGAAGTAATTACATTTTAATCTAAATGGCTAGCAGAGTAGCGGTTCCTTGGAGTCACAAAGACCTGACTTATTAAGGCACCCAACAAGTTAAGAGGGTTACATTTATGTCTTTGGTTGGCCAAATTTCTCCTGTTTTGGCTAGCCACGGGTGTAGAAAAAAAAAAGGTGAGAAGCATTGATCTACACAACCGGGAAGGCTAACCCAGGCAGCAAATGTCTGCAGAAGTCGGATGTATCGGCCGAAAGACCTGATTACCGCTGCCATGTTGTAAACGGACATAACGCGTTTACGTCTTCGGGTGGCCGCTGAAAAAGATCTACACAAAATATGTGTCTAAAACCGTATGTTCAATGCATTTTGATGTGTACAGCGTTCTGAACACAGCGCTTGTCGAAAACGTGATGGTGAGCAAGAGAAGAGTGATGGTTATGTTATCACAATCGACGTCTTTGCACATTGATCATTCCCATGCGTGCTCAGTCCTCCGATGCAGCAGCCACTGCAAGGTACATCTACTGGTTTTACCCATAAGAAGTTGGTTATAGTATTTTCAGACTTACCTTCTCGGTCACGCAATCGTGTTAGCTTCAGAGATTCAGTATTATCTCCTAACCTAGTTCCTACAGCGTTGATTATGTCAGCTCTCTCCATGCTTCTTCCCGTTTGCCTTAATGTATTACTTGCCAGCTCCTTCATTACCATGTACTCCTGTATAGCCAGGTGTGTAGATCCAGGTGATGGAGGTTAACTGCGATTTCCAAATGCTTTCTACCCATTATGAGCGGAGACTGACTACCTGTAGCGAGTTTCTGAAGAAGGTTTATAGAGTCTGAAACAATTACCGCATGTGTGGCCGCTTGTTCTGCTACCCACGTGAGTGCTCTGGAAACAGCAGTTATCTCCATGGTCATGCT
The DNA here is from genome assembly GCA_905116865.2 of Candidula unifasciata. Taxonomy (NCBI): domain Eukaryota; kingdom Metazoa; phylum Mollusca; class Gastropoda; order Stylommatophora; family Geomitridae; genus Candidula; species Candidula unifasciata. The sequence continues at coordinate 171,685 of CAJHNH020001090.1, forward strand.
TGAGGTAGATGTCTTGTAAGCGTCGCTATCCTCTTGTATTGTGTTTCTCACCCTGTGTGCTGTTTGTGCCCATGCTGATCTTGACCCTCGCTTCATAGACCCATCTGTGTTAATGACGACGTCTTCTGACACTATCCTCTTGTATTGTGTTTCTCACCCTGTGTGCTGTTTGTGCCCATGCTGATCTTGACCCGCGCTTCATGGACCCATCTGTGTTAGTGACGACGTCTTCTGAGAGTCAATGCTGATCAGTCAGTGCCCTAATCTCGGCGTCTACGGTGGCAGGTGTCTACTCCTGCAGTACCTCCTCAGTGTTATGACAACCTTAGACAAGTCATGCATGTCTACTGAAAGGGATGGTGATGATGCGAGGGAGAATGGCATTGCTGGGTGATGTGGATGACAACAGTGATGATGTTGATGATGAGTAAAAGGAGGAGGAGAGAAGAGTGATTGTGATCATGTAGCAGTGGTGGTGGCGATAATGATGACGATGATGGTGATGATGAGCAAAAGTAGGAGAGACAAGTGATGATGATGGTGTGAATGAGTAAAAGGAGTAGAAAAAAAAGAGTAATGATGATGATGGTGATAATGAGTAAGAGAGAAGAGGGGTGATCATAAAGCGGAGGAAGATAGTTAGGAATGTGGTAGTGGTGATCATGACACTGTGATGAGGGAGTGACGAGTAAGACAAGCCGGAGGAAAGAATGATCACGCAGAAGAGGAGGGCAGTGATGATGACAACGATGATGAAAGCTGATGATGAACGCGACAAAACACCAGCGATGACACAATCCCCTCATTTGTGTAAAAGCGACAACGCTTTTTCGCAAAAGTCAACGGAACAGACCCCAAGGCTGTTGATGAACGACAATGGACATGTTTGGAGCTGCCTGTTATCGACCTTCCGGGCTTCTGCCCTAATGAGAGTCTGTCTGACCAGGGGCATCTCAGAAGGGTTTGTTACTGATAATGAGGAACGTTGTACTCCCCCTCTTCCCTTCCCCATCTCCCCTTCCCCCATCTCTTCTTAGAGTTCATCGGCTATAAACTCCGGCGTAAAGTTCTGGTTGTTCATGCAGAAATTGAGTTTTGCGTGCTTGTCCGTTGTCTATTTCTGACTTACGTGTATGCAGACTGTTAGTTCTTCGCAACTCAGGCACATGCACTCCGACTTGGAAGGGGAAAGAAAAATCCCACAACTAGTCGCATTATTCCATGTGTGGGTTCCGCGAGCTCATTATGGGGGGGTGGACCCACTGCGTCCTAACAAGATTGTAAAAGTCGACTATTTAGGGCTGTTACCTTCGTAGTCGGAGTGTATCTGCCTAAAACGCAAGGAACCAACAGTCTGCAAAGAAATAAGTCAGATCTGTGAAACGGATATGCACGCAGAGCTGAAGTTCATAAATGAAAGAACCAGAGCTTTCCGCCCGCTGCAGTTTACACCCTGTGAACGAGAAGTCGACATTTGCGACACGCATGGTAGTTTGTAGTGCCCGCCATTCCCCCCCCCCTCCCCACCCCCACAAATGAGACCCAGGTAACCATACGGGGAATCACCTATAATCTGGAGTATTTTGTCAGCCTTTAGGGCAGCCCAAAATCTGTCTACCCGGGAGAGATTAAACATCCTAAAGAGCTTATGTGTGGATACTGTGATAATGGCGGATGAGCGAGGGATTAACTCTCTGTGTTCCAGATAATTGCTGCCTTATGTCTTTATTTGTGGAGTCACTTGTAAGTCGTACAGCCAGAAGAGAACCGTTAGAGCCGCGGGTTCTCGTTAGAGAGACCTTGTTAGGTTACCGTATCCCACGTTATTGCTGCTTAATATCTTTCTTTGATGGTCTTGTTATGGTTTTTTTTTTTTATTTCAACCCTTCTCTGGTATCCCAATGAGTTGAGCTTAAAACCGTAAATACTTCGGCCTGACGGAATTTTTCTTCTTCTTAACGTTCTCGTTCTGTAACTTCCGGCGAAAAGTTGTGTTCGCCCACTTCTGGGTTTTCAGAATTTGAGTTTTGTGCCTGCAAATCCGTTTAACCGAATTGTGTATGCAGACTGTTGCTCCTCGCCTCAGGCAGATGCACTTTTTCCTGTGTGGGTCCCGGGGCCCATTATGGGAGGTGGGGGGTGGGGGGGAACTGCCCCCCCCCCAAACAAGCATGTCGTAAAAGTCGACTAATTAGAGAAGTTTCGAAGTCGGAGTGATCTGCCTGAGAGGCAAAGAGGTAGGTAGGCGCTTTACTGGAGAGAAAAAAAAAGCGTCAAGTTTAACCAGCATTCTGGAAAGTGGAGCTTTAGGTTATAATTGTGACTAGGTTATGTGCGCCATATAAACAGGCTTGGCATTGCTCGCATGTAACAGCCTGAAAAGTACTCATGTAGTATTGATACGATCAACGGAGACAGACCCAAAAACAGTCCCGACTGGTGACGAAGTCGTCAGCCGGCGAGTCAGTGGGCGACCCGGCCCCCGAAGTGACAGGGAAGAAACCAACAGTTTGATTATAAATAAGCCAGATGCCTAAACAGATACGGGTGCTTTTTGTCGTCCTTTTGCTTACTGGGGGAGGGGGAAGGGGGGGGGGGCAGAAAACTGAGAATCTTTTATTTAGCATAGCTGCTGACCACCAGGTGTATACGTCATATTTGCATTCTCTGTTCAATAAATAATTCTGTGCCGCTCGTCAGTGTCTTTTCTATTGTCAGAGATGGGGAAGCGAGAGAAATGGCTGGCTTAGCTCACTCTGATGGTGGTTTTAAAATAAGTACTCAGGTCTTTGTTTGTGGGCGTTGTGATAATGTTGTGGTCTAAAATAGGTCTTTCTTTCTCTCTCTTTTTCTGTCTGTATGTTTCTCTCTCTCTGCCTCTGTCTCTTTCTCTTTTTCTCTCTCTTTCTCTCACTCTTTCTGTCCCTCTCTCTCTTTCTTGTTTCTCTTATTTATGTATGCCACATCTCTGTTTGCTTCTTCTTTTCACTCTTTTTTCCCCCTTTTTTCCTTTGTTTCTTCTTATCCTGTTTTAACTTGTATAACCACCATGCCTTCTTCCTCTTTTCTGTCTGTCATTGTTTCTTTCATACATTTATTTTTTATTTCTCACTTCTTTCTTGAATTGACTTTCTCTCCCCTGCCTCTCTCTCTCTCTCTCTCTCTCTCTCTCTCTCTCTCTCTCTCTCTCTCTCTCTCTCTCTCTCTCTCTCTAAATTGTTATTTTCTTGTCTTCTTCTTTCTCTCTTTTCTTTGTCTTCTTTCTGTGAGAGTGGGGGGGGGGGGGGAGGAGAGAGAACAAAGAAACTGTAAATTAAGGGGTCACAAGTTGGTTACTGATGTGCGCCTGATGTTCGGCCCTTCCAAACACTCACCTTTTAGACAGCGGTTGTATTTTATCAATAAAGCATGTTATCCTAATAATACAGCCATATACATAATATGAATATCAAATAGGGTAGAGACTCTAGAAGAGATTCAGCACCAAAAGGGGAGTAGTAGTAGTATTAGTAGAAGTGGTAGTGGTAGTGGTAGTAGTAGTAGTAGTAGTAGTAGTAGTAGCAGCAGCAGCAGCAGCAGCAGCAGCAGCAGCAGCAGCAGTAGTAGTAGATTTTTACCCCACTAGGACATCACACAAGCGATAAAAACCCGATGACACAAAGTGCCACCATGTGGATGAGGATCACCGTGGAGAGGTCCCAGAAACCGCGTTCAGCCATTAGACCATAATAATGGTCGGGCTATATTGCGGCCCCTGGCAAGAGCCAAAGTAGTGCTTCAAAAAACGAAAAATTGCATCTCACAAGGAGATGACTGGATTAATATACCAAAGGGGAAACATAGACTTCTAATCAGCTTGAACCTGGTACTGTTATCCTTCATTGGCCACTCGGGAAACAGAACAATTTTCGTTTGTGCCTGATTTATTTTTCTGACGTTTGTCTTTCCGCTTAAAAAAATTTTTTTTTATAAACCTTCATTTATTTGTTATCAAAATTTCCATATTTAATTGTACTCCTTTATGTGTTTTCAGGTGCACAGGAAGAGAATTTTTTGATAGCTATGAAAGATTCGCCTGCCAGATATCCTTTAATCTGCAGTTAGTTTGTGCGTGGGCGGAAGGGAGGAAGTACATTACATTTGCTAGATAACTAACTTTTTAAATTTGAAAGTGTTGTTTTGTGTTTTAATATTTGTGTGTGTTTGTGTGTAGAGCAATCTGTTTCTCTCATATCCTGTCTATTTATTTCTCGCACCCACTCACTTTTTTTCTTTTTCAGATCCACTTCTCTCTCTCTCTCTCTCTCTCTCTCTCTCTCTCTCTCTCTCTCTCTCTCTCTCTCTCTCTCTCTCTCTCTCTCTCTCTCTCTCATTCCCCTCTCTATTTCTCATGCCTATTCTCTATATATCTCTGTCTCACTCTTGTCTCTATCTTTGTCTTTCACTCTGTTTCTCTCTCTCTCTCTCTCTCTCTCTCTCTCTCTCTCTCTCTCTCTCTCTCTCTCTCTCTCTCTCTCTCTCTCTCTCTTGTTTCCCTCATTGTTTCTCTCTCTTTCTCTCACATGCACGTACACACACACTTTTTCACTCTATCTCACTGTCTTTGTCTCCCACTATGTCTCTCCTTTTTCTCTCTCTCTTACTCTCGAAGTCTCTCTATCTCTCTCTCTCTCTCTCCCTCCCTCCCTACCTCCCTCTGTTTGTATTTCCTCCCAACTCCACAGGACTCACAAGATGAGATGAGAAGCATAACCTGCCTAGTTTTTCCAGTTCAGTTTTCATAGACGCACTCTTTCCATTATGAAACCATAGTGGCATAGTGACGAGCCTTTCTGCCTCCAACCTGAAGGTTTTAGGTTCAAACCATCATCGAATCCGATTTTGTCTTGAAAAAATTACCTTGGCTGCAGGTTGACCCATCCTAAAATGGATACCAGTTAAAGTCCAAGGAAGTATAGACTGCCAGTGTGATGTTCAATTGCCCTAGGAAGTATAGGCTGCCAGTGTGATGTTAAATCACCCTAGAAAGTATAGGCTGCCAGTGTGATGTTAAATCACCCTAGGAAGTATAGGCTGCCAGTGTGATGTTGAATCACCCCAGGAAGTATAGGCTGTCAGTGTGATGTTGAATCACCCTAGGAAGTATAGGCTGCCAGTGTGATGTTAAATCACCCTAGGAAGTATGGGCTGCCAATGTGATGTTGAATCACCCCAGGAAGTATAAGCTGTCAGTGTAATGTTGAATCACCCTAGGAAGTATAGGCTGCCAGTGTGATGTTAAATCACCCTAGGAAGTATGGGCTGCCAGTGTGATGTTGAATCATCCTAGGAAGTATAGGCTGTCAGTGTGATGTTGAATCACCCTAGGAAGTATGTGCTGCCAGTGTGATGTTGAATCACCCTAGGAAGTATAGGATGCCAGTGTGATGTTAAATCACCCTAGGAAGTATGGGCTGCCAGTGTGATGTTAAATCACCCCAGGAAGTATAGGATGCCAGTGTGATGTTAAATCACCCTAGGAAGTATGTGCTGCCAGTGTGATGTTGAATCACCCTAGGAAGTATGTGCTGCCAGCGTGATGTTGAATCACCCTAGGAAGTATAGGCTGCCAATGTGATGTTGAATCACCCCAGGAAGTATAAGCTGTCAGTGTAATGTTGAATCACCCTAGGAAGTATAGGCTGTCAGTGTGATGTTAAATCACCCTAGGAAGTATAGGCTGCCAATGTGATGTTGAATCACCCTAGGAAGTATAGGCTGTCAGTGTAATGTTGAATCACCCTAGGAAGTATAGGCTGTCAGTGTAATGTTGAATCACCCTAGGAAGTATAGGCTGCCAATGTGATGTTGAATAACCCTAGGAAGTATGGGCTGCAGCGTGATGTTGAATCACCTTAGGAAGTATGGGCTGCCAGCGTGATGTTGAATCACTCTAGGAAGTATAGGCTGCCAATGTGATGTTGATGTTGAATCACCCTAAGAAGTATAGGCTGCCAGTGTGATGTTGAATCACCCCAGGAAGTATGTGCTTTCAGCGTGATGTTGAATTCCCCTAGGAAGTATGGGCTGCCAGTGTAATGTTGAATCACCCTAGGAAGTATGGGCTGCCAGTATAATGTTGAATCACCCTAGGAAGTATAGGCTGCCAGTGTGATGTTGAATCACCCCAGGAAGTATGTGCTTCCAGCGTGATGTTGAATTTCCCTAGGAAGTATGGGCTGCCAGTGTAATGTTGAATCACCCTAGGAAGTATGGGCTGCCAGTGTAATGTTGAATCACCCTAGGAAGTATAGGCTGCCAATGTGATATTGATGTTGAATCACCTGTCCAGGGCCAATTAGTGTAACAAAATGTTAGCCTAGCATCATATGCCAGAAAGACCATTACTTTACTCGTACACCTTCCCTTAACTGCAAGCACTGTCATTGAAGCCTTGGTCTGCTTCTTCTCCATCTGGTCTGTGGTCGGCTTGGCTGGGTTCCACTCATACCTGACCGCATCTGAGCTCACCACCAATGAAGATGTAAGTATTAATTGTTTGGTTTCATTTTTGTTTGTTTTGTTTTGGGGTTGGTGATTTCATTGTACTTGGATAACTCCATGAGTGGTCCAGTCAGTTCTCAGCTCCAGTAGAAGAATAAGACCCTGCCATAACTGTAGAAAAGAAAGTACTTTTGTCTTATGAGGCCCCTTCCTCATTAGCAAATAAGTGTGTGTGTATGTATATATGAGTGTGTGTATGTTTATTTATGAGTGTATATGTGTGTGTCCAGGATTCACAGCCATATGGCTGTGAATCCTGGACAATCGGTAGGCAGGCCAAACAATTTCTTGAGGCCTCAGAGATGTGGTTTTAGAGAAGAATGTTTAGAATACCTTGGACAGCCAAAAAGAGCAACCAAGAGGTTTTGAAAGAGGCGGGAGCCCGAAGACAACTTATCACAGACATCAGAAGCAGACAGTCATCATTTTTCGGTCATGTTATGAGAAGAGGGAAAATAGAACATGTTGTGACCACTGGGAAGATCTGTGGAAGGAGGGATAGAGGAAGACAACGAGAGAAGATTCTTGACAGCCTTTTTGCAATTCATAGAGGTGTGTCGGCACGTGAGCTGATACATTCTGCAGGAGATCGTGAATTGTGGAGAGGCATGATCGCCCACACCAGTTGGCAAGGCACTTGATGATGATATGTGTGTGTATGTACTTGTGAGTGTCAATGTGTGGATTCTATATTTAAGAATGTGAATGTGAAAAGTATGCAGATGTGATTTGTTTGTATGCATGAGTGGGAATACTAGAGTGTGTATGAGTATATCTATGTGTGAGTGTAATTTTCTGTGAGTATGCCTATGTGTACAGGTGCCTGTGATTATGTGTGTGCATGATTGTGAATGTGCATATGTGCATTTATGTATACATTTACCACCCATTCATTGTGTTTTTACTTTATACTTATGTATTTTTTCTGTATAAACATAACAGTCTGATATATAAAAATACATTTGGTGTATGATAGATGATTTTTAGGAAGGGCCAGTTGGGAGATGTGCCTGACTGGCCAGTTTGTGACCATTTTAAAAGTCTGTTTCTTATTTATTTATTTATTTGATCTGACCATCTGTATATCTATCTGATAAAGTACATTTGCCATGTGAAAGAGGTGTGTTTGGAAGGAATACATCTAATAAGGCCTTTGTGCCCAATTTGTCAATCTTTGGAAATAAAGTTTATTCGTTTGTTCGCTGACTTTCCCTCATAATGGCTGAACATAGTTTTAAAATATAATTTCTTCATGCGTTCTTTCATACTTGTCTGCTACCCACTTTATACTTGTCTGCTACCCACTTTATAAAGTTTTGTTTAGAAATTTGTACAAAGATGTACAAAGCGAGTAATCCTTAAACAAGAACAGATTTTAAGTGATAAATGGAATACATCCCAGGGGACAAAAACAAATATGTAGCGACTCTTGCTGTGAACCCCTGACCTCTATCACTGGGGCTTACAGGAAAATTTAAGTTAACCTGGCTTTAAAAAAGCCACTGTAGACACTTGGAAACCTCTTTAAAAGCTATATTTAGTTAATATATTCACATCTGAGCCTCCTCAACACTACACTGGTTCACAAATAACCAGTGGCATTTAACATGCTTTTTGAGTACAGGTCACTGCAGAAATGGCTGTTTTTTGGTATTTATGGTACTGTATCACCACTAGGATGGGTCAGTAATTAGGGGCAAGCGAAGTGCATGGGCCTTCACAGTAAGCTCAGGGGGAAGACCATCAAGGAGATGAATGGTGCCTTTGCTGTTACAACTAGTAGCCTTACAATGGAAACTATAGCTGTAACAAGGACTTTAGCATGGCTTGGTACTCAAAAGTTCACCCACGTATGCTTTCTTAGTGACTCGATGAATATGCTTTAAAAAATCCAAGCTGGATTTATCAGGCAAGAATGGATTGAAACACAAAGCACTTCACGAATATCTGCCCTTACCTTCATCTTTGTGCCAGGTCATGCGGGTGTTCAAGGGAACGAGCGTGCAGACTATCTTGCTGACACTGCAGTTGCTATGGCTGGCCCAGGACTGGACAGAAGTGATGTTATCAATTCCATGCGCTGCACTTACCGTACCGAGGAGCACGCCAAAGGACATGACTCCATATGCCTGTCTAGACTGATGGACATGGGGGTGCAGCCTGGAGCTGCAAGAAATGAACATTTCACTAAGTGGACAAGAGGTTTCATTAACCAACATAGAACAGGCATCATCAGTCATTTTACACTTGTGGAGCTTTTGAGGAGGAGATCGGAGCACCTATGGATCTGTCCGGAGTCCTGTGATGATAATCTTTTCTAATCACTAATCACCACTAGGAGCGACTAAATTTAGTCTTCTCCAACGAAAGTGTTATAAAAACTTCTGAAGTGTGCACTAAACTCCTGAGCACTAATTTAGTAAATTAGTGCACTTGTTGCAAGGCCATCTAATCCAGTTCATTTCATTGGTAATATGAAGTATGCTTATGAGAAAAAATATAGTATTTTTTTATGAGTTTGATTTTCCATTCGTATTTGGGTGGGGGTGGTGGGAGTGTTGTTTACACAATTTATCCCGCCTACAGTGAAGCCAACTTGAATGTTATCATTCCTTCTGTCTTTGTAAAGATTTGTTTGAAGCTAAAAAAAGTCCAAAAATATACTTCTTTATGTGTTTCTGCTTTCATGCTGTTTTCCTTTTTCCCAACCTTTTATCCACAATTATTGAGTTTATTTTCTGCTTCGGTTGACAGAAAGAGGTAAACGACAGTGATTAATGACTTTTCAGAGTTTTATTCTCATTTATTTATGAACACTGTCTCTTCATAGCCAAAGTTTGGCCAGAGGACATGAATATGTCCAGCTAGAATTCATTTCAAGCGGCGTTGTATTGCATTGAAAAAAATAATATCTCATTTTATTAACGTCATCAGGGATTTTAAGGAACATGTACGCAATGATTTGTTGATGTTGAATATTTTTGTTTGGCCAGCTGTTTAATTTATTCACAAAATAATTATCAAGAAAGGTAGAAAAGATATCAGAAGGCAGATGGGCCAGTGTTGAACTGCTTTAAGTTTTTCAGACCCTAACGTGTAATGTAGGGGCTACCGTTGTGTAGCAGCTAATCTCGCTTGTGGATCTTAAGGTGATGGGTTGAAATCTGCATGGAGCCGGAATTTTTTTCAAACAATGCCTTGGCTTCAGGGTTGACCCAGCCTTAACAGAGCACCAGGTAAGTCCCTGAGAAGTAAAGGTGGCCGGCATAATGTTGAGAATGAGCCTAGCCTGATGGGCCACTGGCATGTTTAGGGATCTTTATTTTTTTTAAACTTTGAACAGGTAATATGAGATGGGCTCCTTCCCAAAAATTTAATCTATTTTATGATGAGTTCTCTTTTTATATTTAGTATTCATCCTACAGAAATCTGGCTACTTCCACTCTAGATATGTTTGCACTCCCTGCCCCCCAGATAATACTATTTATTACATTGTGCTATAGGCAGGCATGTTTGTTGTATTTTGAATAAAGAATCGACATCACAGCACTTGGGACACTCCCATAAGTGCTCAGTTCCCACCTTCAGCAGCAAGCAAAGAGTTCCAATTCCAATTGTACCAGTAACCATCTGATTGTATATCTGTCTCATCCTTTCCCTGAGTGTTGAGCATTTTCCAGATCCTCTGGTAACTCCTTGCAGTGCCATTCTCCTTAGACCCTAATGATTTATCTGCACCTCTGCACTGTTGACTATCTCCCAAAGGCAGGCATGATAGTCACAAGACAGAAATATTGGAAATATCTTAGTATATTTACGTTTAGTGAAAGCTTTCAAGGGAACTAAAGAGTAATTTGAAAAGGCTTATAGAGAGAGAGAGAGAACATGGGGTAAGCTGCATGCTTTGCAAAGAATAGGACCACATAATGTGAGTGAGTTTAGAGCCTATGCACCATTGGGGAATTAGGGCAGAAGAAGAAGAAATTGTTATTTCAGTTAAGGGTTATTTTAAAGAACTTTTTGTTGTCTCTTCAGATCAAAGGTACATTCACAGCCAAACGTGGCCAGGAAAATTTCAACCCTTTCAGTCAAGGGTCCTTGCTTAAAAATTGTATGGGTGTTTTGTGTGGCCCTACACCCCCAAGGTAGGTCATCCTTTGGTTTTCAGGATACTTTCTTATACGGTATGCTGCTAGAGTGGGATGTTGCAGTGTGCTGTTGCAATGGGATGTTATGTAATTGTGCTGTTGGAGTGGTATGTTATGGAGGTGTGCTGTTGGAGTGGTATGTTATGGAGGTGTTCTGTTGGAGTGGTATGTTTTGTAAGTGTGTTGTTGGAGTGGTTTATCATTATGTAGGTGTGCTGTTGGAGTGGTATATCATTATGGAGGTGGGCTGTTGGAGTGGTATGTTTTGGAGGTGTGCTGTTGGGGTGGTATATCATTATGGAGGTGTGCTGTTAGATAGGTATGTTTTGTAAGTGTGTTGTTGGAGTGGTATGTTATGTAGGTGTGCTGTTGGAGTGGTAGGTTATGTAGGTGTGCTGTTGGAGTGGTATGTTATGGAGGTGTGCTGTTGGAGTTTTATGCTATGGAGTTGTGCTGTTAAAATGAGGTATCATGGGGTTGTGCTGTTTTAGGGATATTTTATTAGAATATGCTGTTGTGGGAATGTGTTGTTGCAGAAGATTGACCACTAAACATTGTGGCTGTGAAACAGGGACATCAATGGCTGAATTTGAAATGAAAATGCAAGCATTGGAAATGCAGTTTTTAAGAAAAAAAAAATTCATAGCTTACAGTGGCCATATCTCAAATAATGAGGTTAGCTGTAGAATTATCCAACACATTAGCAACTATGAACCTATTTTAACTACAGTGAAAAAGCCAAAAAAATGCAATGCTTCTTCTTCTCTTTTTCTGCCTTTCTATCCCCAAATGGAGCATAGGCCCTCAACCAACTCACGCCAAGTCGTTCTATCCTTCGCCATTGCATGGAGCTCTCCCCATGTCCTCCCAATCTTTCTAACCTCATTCTCCAGCTCTCTTCTCCCTGTGTTTTTTGGCCTTCTTTTATTCCTATGTCCCTGTGGGTTCCAATGCAAAGACATTCTAGTTATGCTGTTCTCCTGTTTTCTCAGTGTGTGCCCTATCCAACGTCAGCGTCTTTTCCTCACCTCCTGATCCACTGGAGCCTGTTTAGTTCTCTCCTAAAGTTCTACATTAGTTATTCTATCATACCATTTTATTCCCTCTATTCTGCGCAGGTACCAGTTAATAAATGTCTGTAATTTATTAGTAATTGCCTTGGTTGTTCTCCATGTTTCTGCCCCATACAATAATACTGATTTGACATTAGAATTTAAAATTTTTAGTTTAGTATTTCTTTTAATTTCTTTTGACCTCCACAAATTCCCTAGTGCTATGAAAGCCCCTCTTGCCTTTTGTATTTTTATTTTAATATCAATCAGTTCCTCCATCTTTATCTACATTACTGCCTAAATAGGTGTACGACTTCACGTCTTGGAGTGGGGTGCCATTAAGAGAAACCACATTACTATTTGCCTGATTATTCTCATTATCTTTGTCTTTCCTTTATGGATTTTCAGACCAAGCTGCTGTGATCTCGCATTAAGTATATTTAATTTATCTTGCATCTGATTCCGTGAATGGGATAGAAGAGCAATATCATCAGCGAAGTCCAGATCATCAAGCTGTTTTGTAGGGGTCCACTGAATTCCATTCTTGGTGTTAGCAGTTAACTGTTTTTATAGTCCAGTCTATAGCCAGTAAAAATAAGAGAGGCGACAAAAGACATCCCTGTTTGACCGAAAACCTGCCTGCTCATCTCTTAGCATTTTATCAATAGCATCTTTTAATCTTTCCAAAATAATTCTACTTAATATTTTTCCAGGAACTGACAGCAACATAATTCCTCTATAGTTTTCACACTCCTGTAGATCACATTTTTTGGGCAGTTTCACATGATATCCTTCTCTCCAGTCTGCTAGTATTTCTTCGGTCTCCCAGACTTTACTGAATAATCTATGTAGCAATTCTGTTGATGTATTTATGTTGGTCCTGTCGCCTTTCCTTCCTTGAGAAAATTTATAGCTTTTCTAATTTCCTCTTTGGATGGTATCTCACAGTTGATATCCAGTTCCATTTCTAAAGGCTGGATATCTGGGGGAACCACTGGGCCTGGTCTATTTAGAAGCATTTCAAAATATTCAACCCATCTGTCCATTTGATCTTTAGTGTTAGTAAGTACCTTTCCTTGACTATTTTTGGTTGATCCAGTTGGCTGACTATATTTAAAAAAAAAAGTAAAGTTCCCTTTTCACGCCTTTCGGCGCATCGGGCATATGGGCAGAGCGTCCCATATTTTTACAGACCATCAGCACTCTGTGGGTAATGTGGTCAGCATTACGCCGGCTGTCTTTACTTTCCCAGGACAGCCCATATGACTATATTTACCTACTAATTTTCTTGTGTTACTGTAAAGTTCTCTGAGGTTTCCTTTTGCTGCTGCTGTCCCTGCTTCTTGTGCTAGATCATTTAAAATGAAATGCTAAGGACATGTAAATAGATCTAACGGCTTCTTTAAAACAATACTACACGGCTCAGTAGAGGAGAAGAGGCAGACCAACAAAGACCAGGCTAGAGAACCTGACTGACTGGACAAGCCTTAGGCATGCAACCATGAAGTCCATTGCCTGTGACTGTTAAAGGTTTAGGGATCTGATCAGACAGTCAACAGCAACTGGTGACCCAATTACACACAGTGTTATGGGAGGATGATGATGATGATGATGGGCTTATATAACAGTGTATTGAAAATACTAGGGTGGCCTTTCACTGTTGACAAGTTTTAGTTTGTTTTTAACAACCCTTTTGTCGTTTCAAGTCTCTCCAGGATTTGTGTATTTGATCAGTTTTGTTTCTGTGAAGTGTAACCCGTGTTTCAGCACATTCGCATCAACACTGACGTTGATGGGTGATTCATCATCATCCTACTGTGCTGTTAATATGTCACTAGGGCTCTATTTCTCCATTCTGTTCTATCCTTTACAATCTTTTGGATATCATAAATCACATCTATTCAGATTCTTGAACAAGACAGTCCAGAACTGGGCGGACAACCAGAACTTTCCACCGGAGTTTACAGCCGGTGAACACTAAGAAGAAGAAGATAGATCATCATCATCATCAGGTGCCTTGCCAACTGGCGTGGGCGATCATGCCTCTCCATAATCTGCGATCTCCTGCATGTATCAGTTTGTGTGCAGTCACACCTCCATGCCATGCAACAAGACTGTCAAGCACCTTCTCTCGTTGTCTTTCTCTAACCCTCTTTCCACAGATCTTTCCAGTGGTCACAACATGTTCTAGTTTCCCTCTTCTCATAACAGGACTGAAAAATGATGACTGTCTCCTTCTGATGTCTGTGATAAGTTGTCTTCGGGCTCCCGCCACTTTCAAAACCTCTTGGTTGCTCGTTTTAGCTGTCCAAGGTATTCTAAGCATTCTTCTTCTTCTAGATTGACTCCTAATACATTTATTTGTTAATTGATCTTTCACAGTTTGATAGATCGACGAGGGATTGTGACTCAAGACCCAGAGCCAGAATCACATGTAAGTCCTGTTCAGTCAGAGAAAGAGAGTAACGCGGTCAGTGCTCACCATGAGTATTACGGCTCCACAAACATCACAACGCAGAAAGTAGGTCATGTTGTGGTGGCTTGCACATCTTTCGGTGTTGCCTCCCCCCTCATGCGCATGAGACCGCTTTTCTGTTCTGGTGTTCACATGGACATTGTGGCTACACCCCATTTTCACTTTTTTCCTTTCGTCGACCATAGTGTGTTTCGAAAAATATGACCTGTTCAGTCATAGTTTAATTTAAGCTAATATAGACTGATTTGTATTCCTCAATTTTTTTTTTAAAGAAGTAATAGTTTCCACACAGGTAATCAATGTAGAATAATTTATTGTATTGAGAGCATATTTTTTAAATTAACTTTCTTCTGTTATCTTTGAAACGGTAGACTTTATTTGTTTAAAACAGGGATTTCAATGCAGACTGTTATTATTTTCAGGGACTTCACTGTAAACGATTATGACTTTACATGATTTTCGCTATAAGCAGTTATGATTTTACTGAATTTTCACTGTAAATGGTTATGATTTTACTGTATTTACCACTTGTATGGTTAGGCATAGGTCTGTGAGGATTGAGGGCCACGTGGCTAGTGTAGTTGCTGTGCACTGTGCAGGTTAGGATTTCATTTCCGCCACCCAAATAAAAACCATTATCCTCACTGAGGATTTGAACCTGTCTCCCACATGAAAGCCCCACATTCTTAACCATTTGGCCGGCCACTCCTAGTTTTACTGAATATTGTTGTTTATATACACATGTATGTTCACATCTATAAAGGAGGTTGTATACTACTTAGATCGTGGCACATACTCACAGTATTTTGTGTTTCTCTGTTGTGCAGTATTGTACTTTGGTGTTTCTTGCACACCACTGATATGTGTACTCACCATTGAAAAACACTGGTTAACTCTTTTAGCCTCAGAACTATTCACAACAGTTGTTTATAGAGGAGAGAAATGGACACTGTGAGAAATCATGAGTATACAAATTTTTAGCAGGCAACTGGAAATGCCAGATTTCTTTAGTATTTTATATATGCAAAAAGTAACAGAACATATTGCATAATGTTTGGGATTTATGAGAACTAGTTTATGATGCCCTGCTTGGGACTGAAAGGGTTAAAATTCTGTTGCTCTCTAAGTGCGCGCACGTGCACACATGCACCCACGCACACACACACACAAAATGCATCACATAAAGTGTTGTTTGTCAGTATTTCTGTTACTTTTATTTTCATTGATGAGTTAATTATTGTGTTGCATGTTCTAAATATTTCCTTCTTTTATTGTATGGACATAGAAATCCTGGGTTATCGTATGTCTACCTGATTTCAGTATGCGTCAGTGTTGGTAATAGGGAGGGCATAGGTTCTCCTTAATTTTCTTTCTTTTATACTTTCATTTTTTTTTCTTCTGATCAGACTAATTTGTTTCCTTGGGAAAACTTAAGTATTCGGTAAATGCAGTCTGTATTCCACTTCCACTTCCAAATGGGCCTCAGTTTGAATAATGGGAAGACAGAAGTAATGGTGGTATCAAAGAAACAAATTATTCCTAAATGTGTAATAAAAGTCAATGGTGTTATTTTAAGACAAGTACAGAAATTTAAGTATCTGGGCACATGGATAACATCAGATGGAAGATGCATAACTGAAATAAGAAACAGAATTGGACAGGCAAAAACTGCATTTTATAAAATGAAAAACATCTTGTGCAATATATCCTTGTCATTGAGAGTTAGAAAAAGAATTCTTGCTTGCTACATACATCCAGTTTTAACATGGATGTGAATCCTGGACAATCGGTAGGCAGGCCAAACAATTTTTAGAGGCCTCAGAGATGTGGTTTTACAGAAGAATGCTTAGAATACCTTGGACAGCCAAAAAGAGCAACCAAGAGGTTTTAAAAGAGGCGGGAGACCGAAGACAACTTATCACTGACATCAGAAGGAGACAGTCATCATTTTTCGGCCATGTTATGAGAAGAGGGAAAATAGAACATGTTGTGACCACTGGAAAGATCTGTGGAAGGAGGGATAGAGGAAGACAACGAGAGAAGATGCTTAACAGTCTTGTTGCATGGCATGAAGGTGTGTCGGCACACGAACTGATACATGCTGCAGGAGATCGCGGATTATGGAGAGGCATGATCGCCCACGCCAGTCGGCAAGGCACCTGATGATGATGATGATTCCACTTCTTCTTTATACTAACTAGCCACACCCAGATCATTTATGTTCAGAGTCAAGGATAAGACTTAACACTAACACCTTCTGTTTGGGTTTATCCTTGACATGTTTCTAATACTGAGATGATGTCTTTTTTGGCACCCGTTAGCCATTCCACATAATAATTATGGTATAGGGAGGCAGCGAAATCACGGCCCATAATGAATCCAATAAGACCAGGGATGGGGTTTCTCCTCCTCATGGCACATAGCTGGGGCAGTATCGTAGAGACCATGTGGCCCATGCAGCGTGATCCCTCCCTCGGCCTGCCCTTGTTTACTGCAGAGGAGGGGTAACACTAGTACGTTTGGAACAAAGCATGTTGCAGAAGCTGCCGGATCTGAAGAACATTGCTTTATTTGTCTGCCTGTCAAAGTTTCCTTTCTAGACCAACTGCAAACAGAGGCTAAGGGACTGCCGAAACATTAGGTTTTCCAGTTGCACTGAGAAGTGCTCTCACAAATTGGTCAAGTGACCATGCAAAGACTTCTTAAACATCTTAAAATGTGATTTTAAAAGTGTAGGGCCCCTGTCACGCCAGTAGCATATTAGGCTGTGATATTGGACTCATATTTTTATAAATAGACAAATCAGTAGGAATTAGGTGATGTTGATTTCACACCTTAGAAAATGATGTCTTGATCATAAATATCTTGTGGCTTATGGACACTTTCCAAAGAACTTCATGCCTTGGAATATGATGGCTAGATCATAAAAACCTTGATCGAAAATATCTTGTGCTTTATGGACACCTTCCAAAGAACTTCATACCTTGGAATATGATGACTTGATCATAAATATATTGTGCCTTATGGACTTTTTCCAAAGAACAAACCTTGAAATATGATGGTTTGATCATAAATACCTTGTACCTTAGGGACACTTTCCAAAGAACAAACCTTAGAATATGATGGTTTGATCATAAATACCTTGATCATAAATACCTTGTGCCTTAGGGACACTTTCCAAAGGCCTTCACACCTTTGAATATGATGGCTTGATCATAAATGCCTCATGCCATATGGACACTTTCCAAAGGACATCTTCTGTGAGCAGCTGCCACAGGGTAGCAGAAAAATAAGACGCTCAGTTACAGTTCAGAGATACATACAACGGAAACATGAAAATGTTGGGCTTGGATACCACAGCTTGTGAGAAAAAGACCTTTGACCATAGATGTGGAAATGATGCACTGTAAGCAGTCATCTTTAGCTCGGTGACAAGAAACTTGTTCATCTTCTTCTAATAGTCTATGCTTTGTGGCATGTCTGTCGACATCCTTCTGTGTCGTACACTTTCAGTTATTTTTTTAACACAGATGATCTTCCAATCCATGATGTCAAACTGTCCAGCATCTGCTGTCTCTATCTCCTGCTGCTTCTCTTCCCCTTTAACTTTCCCATGGTGATTGTATACTTCATTGTTCTCTTTCTGATAACATGACCGAAGAATGTTTCAACATAGAGAAGAACAGAAGCTGTAAAAGAAAATCAAAGGTGTACAACTGGAGGCTGCCTAGTCGAAACACATCAACCTGCAGATATAACAGAAACAAGCTGTTATTTCTGAATCACAAGTGCAGTCTTTTCTATGATAGTAATCTACCCATTTATGTCAGTAATCTCCCCTGGTATTCAAATATATAATTAACAGACAGACAATGTAATGATTGGCACGCATAGAAAGAAGTAGAAAGACAGAAGGACACACTAGACAACATAACAGTCGAAAACTAGTTACTGTGCTGGGAATGAAACCTGTCACCTTCATATAGAGTGTTCGCCTAGTTATGGAAACAACTGTACTAAGAACATGACCAGCTAGGCACCGCTTTAAAAAAATGTATTTTTACTGGCCATGTCTGTCGTACATCTTGAAATTCATGGCTATGGAATATGAAATAAATTCATCTCAGACCATTGAAATGTCACCATAGGTATTCATGATGTTGATTTTGGGCTGACAGTCTTTTTCCTACCCTTTTGTCCCTAGACCAATTCATCTAATCTTTCTTTTGTTATCTCATGTAGCTCACTCCTTGTCCCTCCTTTCATGCTCACTTCACTCACTAATTATTTTCAGCAATTGCTTCTTGCTCTGCCTTTTATTCTTTTGGCCCTGTTCTAGCACAAAAAAATTCTAGTTATATTATCAGGTTTTCTCACTGTAAGACTTATCCAGTACCAATGTCTTTTCCTCCCCTCTTGAAATACCAGAGTTTGTTTGGTTACCTCGCAAAGCTCAAACATTAATTATTCTGTCTAGCCATTTAATTTTGCTATTATTTGCAGGCACCAATCACCGAATGTTTGTAGTTTATTAAAATTGTTTCGGTTAGGCAGTTTTTTTTTTTTTTTTTTTTTTTTGCATTTTGCTTATACACTGTTGTAGGGTCATATTTTTCCTCTGCATCCTGTATAGAATATTAGCGAAACACCACACATGAAAAAGTAGATTGTAAATTCCATTAAAATGTTTCATAACAGGTTTTTTTTTTTTGGCACAACCTAAGCTTGATTTCATTCTTAACAAGAAATTACAGCTGAATTATTTACTATTCATCAGGAGGTAAATGACATCGTCTGCTTGCCCTGAAGATATTTATTTTCCCAAGTGTGTCTTACACTGATTTGTTTAATATCACAGTGTTAAACATTTATGAGAGACAGTTATCTATATGAGAAAAAATCTATAATAATTTATCTGTTGGATTATTGCTCAGTCTGTGTGATTTGGCTGGGGGGGGGGGGGGGGGGGGGGGGGTGTGTCGTGGTGGTAGTTAATTTTATATACATGCAGTTATAAGAAAATGTTCCTCTTTTCCACTGCTTCCTTTTCTTTCTCCTCTCTTTTTCTTTCCCATCCCTCTCTCTCATTCTCTCTCTCTCTCTCTCTCTCTCTCTCTCTCTCTCTCTCTCTCTCTCTCTCTCTCTCTCTCTCTCTCTCTCTCTCTCTCATTTTTCACTCCATACCTCATCATCTCCCTCCCCCCATCTTTCTCTAACTCTCCTTTCTCTCTCCTTTTCTTCTCCCTCTTGCTGTCCTCGTCTCTGTCTGTCTCATCTCTCTTCACCTCCCTCTTCAAACTGTTTACCTTCCTATCTCTCTCAGTTGTGATCCCTAATTTAAAAATATAAAAAGAAATGTTTGATCAGAACATTGCTCTCTCATTCTTTTATACACTATTTGACATAGTAATTCATAAAGACAGAATAAGAAATTTCATTGGAAATTAATTTTGAAAAATGTGACTGAATTTATGCACCAGAAATTATCTACAAGACTTTTCGATCTGGATAAATAAATCTCTCTTTTATTTTCATTGCCAGTCCTTTGGTCTCACTTGTGGTTGTGTTTGACCCATTTTTATAATATTTTCACCGATCGTATCCCTCTCTCCCTCTAATCTTGTTGCCCCAGTAACACTAAAATAAATGGGGGTAAATTCTTTTTTCTTTTTAAATTCTTTTACATGGATCAGTATAATAATTAACAAAATTTTTTTTTTTTAAATACATTTAACTCTGAGTCCCAAGGAACGCATCATACGTCCTTAGGTTTCTACCTAGAAGCCAAATGAGCGCATGATGCGCCGATTTTATTACTTTCTCTACTACCCCCTGGGCCTGTGATGCTAAACCCCCTGGGACTCAAAGAGTTAATAACAAAAATTCTTAAAATATATAAAGATATTGAGTATCAGTAAACATAAATAGACTGAAGCATTAAATGAAATAAATTCCCCTGCGGGCCCCCCCCCCCCCCCCCCCCAAAAAAAAAAAAACAGTGTGTATCGCTTGAATCATGCTATTACCTTTATCCCTGATGCTTACAGGAAAATTTAATATCAGTCTAGTTGCATATAGTATTTGCTGTTTACTAATCATGTGAGATTCATAATGCATGTTATGTTTTTGTAACATAAAAGAGTTAATTTAATTACTGTTAATGAAAAGATTTCTGTGTCAAACTGAATAGAGAGTTTTGTTTAACTTTACATCATAAGACTCCACAAGATGCTGTGCTGATATTACTTGACATCTCAAATGATTCTGCGTTAATCTTGCTTCAAACGTTAGGACTAGGAGTTAGTTATCTCAGTTATCTTACTTTAAATAGTTACGGCTGTAAATTAAGCTGAGTTTTTACATTTTTATTTGCAGTTCTAATTGTTTTGCGTTAACATAATTAATTGTTGAATAAATTAGATCATTAATGCATGTACTTAATCAGACTTTGGTGGCAGTAAATCCACATCACTCGGCAGAATGGCAGACTTGGGAATTAAGATCGGCATAGCAAAAAAAGAGACGCACACCAGACAAGCCAGAAGACTTGTTAATCAGCATAGAACTGGTACTATTAGCCATCGGACGTTGGGGTTCATACTGAGGGGAGGATCTGAGCACAGCACCTATGGACATGTTGAGAGTGCAAGGATGATAACTCAACTAACTAACTGGATCAGACATCTTAATTATTCAGATCAGAGCAACAACAACAACAAAATATAGGAAGATCATTGTATACAATGCACAAATTAAACATTCCTTGACAACCAGAGTTTGAAGAGAGGAAACTAAGTTGTTATTTTGAATGTCTTCATTGTCTGTAGTTACCTTTTATTTGTGGGGTGGTGTAAGAAAGCGGGAGGGGCCTTCAGCCTAAAGATTTCAGGCCGCATAGCTGGTGCAGTCACCACAGACCTTCCAGGTTAGGATTTTATTTTGGCCCTTAAGAGAAAAAAATCCATTACCTTAGTTAGGATTCAAACCTTTGGCTTCCAAATGAGATCCAGCAGTCTTATCCATTCAGCCAGCCATTTCTCTAAGACCACAGTTGTATTTCAAAACCAAACACCTACTTACAAAACAGAATACTTATAGCATGTTTCAGTATAGTTCAGGCATACACACATTTGGATCCTACATAGTACCTCAGAGATGATGTGCTGCTGAAATTCTCCTTGGGGTGTGGTGTCGGGTTAGAATACTTAGGTTTCTACCTAGAAGCCAAATGAGCGCATGATGCGCCGATTTTATTACTTTCTCTACTACCCCCTGGGCCTGTGATGCTAAACCCCCTGGGACTCAAAGAGTTAATAACAAAAATTCTTAAAATATATAAAGATATTGAGTATCAGTAAACATAAATAGACTGAAGCATTAAATGAAATAAATTCCCCTGCGGCCCCCCCCCCCCCCCCCCCCAAAAAAAAAAACAGTGTGTATCGCTTGAATCATGCTATTACCTTTATCCCTGATGCTTACAGGAAAATTTAATATCAGTCTAGTTGCATATAGTATTTGCTGTTTACTAATCATGTGAGATTCATAATGCATGTTATGTTTTTGTAACATAAAAGAGTTAATTTAATTACTGTTAATGAAAAGATTTCTGTGTCAAACTGAATAGAGAGTTTTGTTTAACTTTACATCATAAGACTCCACAAGATGCTGTGCTGATATTACTTGACATCTCAAATGATTCTGCGTTAATCTTGCTTCAAACGTTAGGACTAGGAGTTAGTTATCTCAGTTATCTTACTTTAAATAGTTACGGCTGTAAATTAAGCTGAGTTTTTACATTTTTATTTGCAGTTCTAATTGTTTTGCGTTAACATAATTAATTGTTGAATAAATTAGATCATTAATGCATGTACTTAATCAGACTTTGGTGGCAGTAAATCCACATCACTCGGCAGAATGGCAGACTTGGGAATTAAGATCGGCATAGCAAAAAAAGAGACGCACACCAGACAAGCCAGAAGACTTGTTAATCAGCATAGAACTGGTACTATTAGCCATCGGACGTTGGGGTTCATACTGAGGGGAGGATCTGAGCACAGCACCTATGGACATGTTGAGAGTGCAAGGATGATAACTCAACTAACTAACTGGATCAGACATCTTAATTATTCAGATCAGAGCAACAACAACAACAAAATATAGGAAGATCATTGTATACAATGCACAAATTAAACATTCCTTGACAACCAGAGTTTGAAGAGAGGAAACTAAGTTGTTATTTTGAATGTCTTCATTGTCTGTAGTTACCTTTTATTTGTGGGGTGGTGTAAGAAAGCGGGAGGGGCCTTCAGCCTAAAGATTTCAGGCCGCATAGCTGGTGCAGTCACCACAGACCTTCCAGGTTAGGATTTTATTTTGGCCCTTAAGAGAAAAAAATCCATTACCTTAGTTAGGATTCAAACCTTTGGCTTCCAAATGAGATCCAGCAGTCTTATCCATTCAGCCAGCCATTTCTCTAAGACCACAGTTGTATTTCAAAACCAAACACCTACTTACAAAACAGAATACTTATAGCATGTTTCAGTATAGTTCAGGCATACACACATTTGGATCCTACATAGTACCTCAGAGATGATGTGCTGCTGAAATTCTCCTTGGGGTGTGGTGTCGGGTTAGAATACTTGTTCAGTATAAATGTTCTTCTTCGGCAATCATGCCTAAAAGGGTGCTTGTTTTGTGGTTTATTAAGAAACCTTAATTGGTCACCTTTTACAATTGAAGTTTAAAGTTTGAGCAACGGATCAACATCATGGCACACCCGTAAGTGTTCCGTTTTTCTTCTAACTCAAGTCTGAGTCCGAAGAAGCTCAGCACAGTGCACAGACTCTGTAGCACCAGCGAGGATCCTGAAATACTTTAGGTAGATTTTTAACTCCAAATTTTGCCCCGGCAGCGCCGTCAGGCTACTCTTTTCGATTTCCAACTGCCAAGGGATTTTTTACGTGCGCAACAATACACACGGGCGTCCTACCTCACTACCCAGAGACCTCGGGGAATTACTTGAAGTCCAAGTCCACGTGAAACAATCCCAGCCCTTACCGGGGATTGAACCCGGAACCTCTAGCACTTGAGGCAGACACCATGCCTCTAGACCAATCAGTCCCCAGGGGGTACTGGAAACCATGCAAGGGTGTTATTCTTCTGTACCTACACATGGTGACCTATACCTCTTCTTCTTTCGTTCGCTGTAAATAGATTTTCTCTATCTGCAATGTCTCTAGTAATAACTTCGCTGTCTTTTTTCATTCACTCAGTGTCCTGTAATATTTAGTTTCCACCAGTGTTTCTCTTAGCCAAAAGTTTTGTGACCTTTATGTTAGATTTTAGTTGTTCATCTGTTGTATTTTTATCTATTTTTATTTTGCTTTCTTCTAGACAAACAACACTGGGACCAATACCGGAGCTGACTGGACCAGTGTTGTGGTCACCAGCGAATTACCACCAGACAGTGTGAAAAAACGAGATATGATCAGCTACCAGACACCAGATGGGTCCATAAACAACAAAGTCCCACCCTTGAATGGAACAGGTGTGTAGTTGTGACATTCACGTGAATGAATTCTTGTGTGTGTGGTTTTTGCTTTTGTTTTTGGGTGTGCATATGAGTGCTGATTCTACATGATGGTGTTTGTTCTAATTTTTGTCACATTTTATCTGTGTCAGTTTTGTCTTCTTCTGCTGCGTTCATCCCAAGATGTGAATGTGTTGTGCCTGTTTATAGCACCGCTGCAGTTTTGCAGCTTTCAGCCGACACATCTGACTTCTGCAGGCATTTGTTACCCAGATTAGGCTAAAGTTTTGTAGTGTAAACAACACAAAACAGAAGTAACTGGAGGGACAAACTATGGCCAGCTTAAGGAAGGCCTGGCTACACAATCTGGCCACGTCACTTTTGCAGGCCGACAGGAAACGATCTTGGGCAAACAATGCCCGATTACCCCTCCTGGATATATGCTGATTTTACAGGAGTGTACTTGCTCTAGTCTGTCATTTGTTTATTTTCTTGTGTGTGGTTGTTTCTTGTCAATGGGACAGATCCATTCCAACTTTGAAGGAAGTCCCTAATTAGTGGACTCCTACAACATGCTTGTTGGAGAGGCAATGGGGCCACAGAACCGACATGGGGTGAATAGCTTACAAAAGCCTAAAGCAGTAATTACATTTAACATGAACACTTCCAATTTTAAAGATGTAATATGCTTAAGAGAACAAGCTGCAGCCATCTTGCACGTGTCCTTCATGCATGTGCTCCATTTCGTTTCAGGAGACAGTAGAGAAGGTATGCACAGGTATTTTTTTCCCCCCAGCTTTATTCTGTAAACCCACAATGGTGAAGGTTATATTCTCAACGATTCTGCCTTTTACTTTTCTATAAACCATACTTGCTAGTTTGTGCTTTAATCTGACAGTGAATTCTTGATAACATTAATTTGTTGCTTCTGTCAGCTACTGGGTTTGATTTACGGAATTGGTACAGACAAAGTATGTACATTTTTTTTCTACATTGACAACATTTACTTGGGTAGTATTGCTTACAAATTTTATAGGTTGTATTTTTTTTTATTAGAACGTATATTTTAAAACTATTATGAGATTTCTTTACATATTTTGAAATTTTAGATGTACTCAAAAGCATTTCTTGCAGTAGTTAATCTGAATGTTTTAGAATGGTTTCATACTGATTTCCTTTTTTTCTTCTTTCTTTTTTAATTGTCAAACTAGAATATATTAGGATAGAGTAGTTCATCTTGCAAATTAGAATAGTGTGGGGAAGGGCCTCGTTAGCGCAGCCAATAGGAGACACAGTTTCAAATCCAGCTACGACTCTCTGCAGCCCTTTGTCTGTGTTCAAAACGGGGCAGTTTCCCGGGTTCAAGCATCCTCTTACTAATGGGACACTTTGGGGTAAATGGAGGAATGTCGCTGTAGCTACAGAGTCACGTTTGGATGACGACACAAACGGACAGTTTCTTATCAGCTGTCCGTACTGGTGGCAGAGCACTTAGGTTTATAACCGTGTGCAGTGACGCTGGTTCATATCTCCCGACTTTACCTTAACCTTTTAGAATATTGTGGTATAAGACAAGGGTCCTATTTGTCCGAATATTTTGTTTTTCTTATTCCTTTGAGGTTTGTTTCTATCATTATGTCATACTCTTCCAGTCCACATTTTTTCTTCTTCTGAGTACGCATCACTCAGTGAATGTAGTGTTTCAGTCATATTCCTCTTCTTCTTCTTTGTGTTCACCGGCTGTAAACTCCAGCGGAAAGTTCTGGTTGTTCATCCACCTCTGGACTTTGGACTTGTTCCAGAACCTGAGTGTTGTGGGCACTTCCATTTTACAGATCTTACTTATTTTTATTTTTTTTTATTTTTGAACTAACAAATAAACAAATTTGAACAAAGAAGACAAACATTAGATTGCATAGCTCATCTTCACTGCCTTTTGGGCATACTCATAAGTGCTGCGGTATTCTTAACGTTTCTTAGTGTTTATGTTCTGTATTGGTTCAAATTGGATAAAATGAAGCAAATTAAATTATTCCTTTACAGTCCCCCTTTCTTTGCTCAAATTCACAGCAGGGAAACAGACATCAAAATAATCAATAAGACCGGATGACTTTTTATGTGAATTAATAAAACAGTAAAAACCACATATCCTTATATATGATTTCACATTTATAAAAATCTGATTTGACGTCATTTTTAACCAAAGTTTGTTGCATTATATTCTGTCCGCAAAAACATTGTAACTGCCTTTATCTTGTTTGTTGTCAGTTTGCCCTTGATCTAATTACATGGCAACAATTTTATGGTTTTCTGATCATCAGAATGATTTGTTCGGAATTAAACAGGAAGTTGTCTTCTGTCTTCATAAGTGAATTATTTTAGATAAACTAGCACATAGAGCACTGTGACATTTTATTGTATTTCTTTCTTTCTTTGTTGCGGGAATGACGTAGTTCCTCTGTTTCTTTGATTCATTGTGTATGTGTACAGGGTCGTGTGGTAGATTTTCTCAGTATGATGCTAGTCTTTAAAATGTCGCCTCTTAGATGTTAAAATTGTATTTTCGATTTGCTGCTTATGCCACACCTCTCTAACCCCCCCTCCCCATTCCTTTTTAAGTTGCTGCGTGATGCGCCACCTCTCTGTATCATAGATCATAAATAACACAGCACAGCCCTGCATGTGTGTGCATATATGTGAAATAGAGAGAAGGTTAGTTTTGTAACTTATGTGGTAGACTGTACCTCAGTCCATGCTCAAGGTGTGCTGTCACTGAGCCATCTTTTACTTTCTGGCCCAGTTTGATAGTAGGAACTAAAAGGTGTGCTGTCACTGAGCCATCTTTTACTTTCTGGCCCAGTTTGATAGTAGGAACTAAAAGGTGTGCTGTCACTGAGCCATCTTTTACTTTCTGGCCCAGTTTGATAGTAGGAACTAAAAGGTGTGCTGTCACTGAGCCATCTTTTACTTTCTGGCCCAGTTTGATAGTAGGAACTAAAAGGTGTGCTGTCACTGAGCCATCTTTTACTTTCTGGCCCAGTTTGATAGTAGGAACTAAAAGGTGTGCTGTCACTGAGCCATCTTTTACTTTCTGGCCCAGTTTGATAGTAGGAACGAAAAGGTGTGCTGTCACTGAGCCATCTTTTACTTTCTGGCCCAGTTTGATAGTAGGAACTAAAAGGTGTGCTGTCACTGAGCCATCTTTTACTTTCTGGCCCAGTTTGATAGTAGGAACTAAAAGGTGTGCTGTCACTGAGCCATCTTTTACTTTCTGGCCCAGTTTGATAGTAGGAACTAAAAGGTGTGCTGTCACTGAGCCATCTTTTACTTTCTGGCCCAGTTTGATAGTAGGAACTAAAAGGTGTGCTGTCACTGAGCCATCTTTTACTTTCTGGCCCAGTTTGATAGTAGGAACTAAAAGGTGTGTGCTGTCACTGAGCCATCTTTTACTTTCTGGCCCAGTTTGATAGTAGGAACTAAAAGGTGTGCTGTCACTGAGCCATCTTTTACTTTCTGGCCCAGTTTGATAGTAGGAACTAAAAGGTGTGCTGTCACTGAGCCATCTTTTACTTTCTGGCCCAGTTTGATAGTAGGAACTAAAAGGTGTGCTGTCACTGAGCCATCTTTTACTTTCTGGCCCAGTTTGATAGTAGGAACTAAAAGGTGTGCTGTCACTGAGCCATCTTTTACTTTCTGGCCCAGTTTGATAGTAGGAACTAAAAGGTGTGCTGTCACTGAGCCATCTTTTACTTTCTGGCCCAGTTTGATAGTAGGAACTAAAAAAGGTGTGCTGTCACTGAGCCATCTTTTACTTTCTGGCCCAGTTTGATAGTAGGAACTAAAAGGTGTGCTGTCACTGAGCCATCTTTTACTTTCTGGCCCAGTTTGATAGTAGGAACTAAAAGGTGTGCTGTCACTGAGCCATCTTTTACTTTCTGGCCCAGTTTGATAGTAGGAACTAAAAGGTGTGCTGTCACTGAGCCATCTTTTACTTTCTGGCCCAGTTTGATAGTAGGAACTAAAAGGTGTGCTGTCACTGAGCCATCTTTTACTTTCTGGCCCAGTTTGATAGTTGGAACTAAAAGGTGTGCTGTCACTGAGCCATCTTTTACTTTCTGGCCCAGTTTGATAGTAGGAACTAAAAGGTGTGCTGTCACTGAGCCATCTTTTACTTTCTGGCCCAGTTTGATAGTAGGAACTAAAAGGTGTGCTGTCACTGAGCCATCTTTTACTTTCTGGCCCAGTTTGATAGTAGGAACTAAAAGGTGTGCTGTCACTGAGCCATCTTTTACTTTCTGGCCCAGTTTGATAGTTGGAACTAAAAAGGTGTGCTGTCACTGAGCCATCTTTTACTTTCTGGCCCAGTTTGATAGTAGGAACTAAAAGGTGTGCTGTCACTGAGCCATCTTTTACTTTCTGGC
Organism: Candidula unifasciata; assembly: GCA_905116865.2. Taxonomy (NCBI): domain Eukaryota; kingdom Metazoa; phylum Mollusca; class Gastropoda; order Stylommatophora; family Geomitridae; genus Candidula; species Candidula unifasciata. The sequence continues at coordinate 199,857 of CAJHNH020001090.1, forward strand.
CCAGTTTGATAGTAGGAACTAAAAGGTGTGCTGTCACTGAGCCATCTTTTACTTTCTGGCCCAGTTTGATAGTAGGAACTAAAAGGTGTGCTGTCACTGAGCCATCTTTTACTTTCTGGCCCAGTTTGACAGTTGGAACTAAAAGGTGTGTTTACTGTTTAGTGTAGATATGGAAAGACACAGTCTCTGTTTCTTTAGACTCTGGAGTAAGCAATGAAAGAAAGAAAATGAGATCTGAGGAATGTGTTTTAAATTAAGGTTTAACTTGTTTGTTGTAAGGAGTGCTTGCTTGCAGTTCTTTAATGTTTACATTGGAATTATTTCTTAGTTGGTTGATTGTGTACCTTCTGGATAACTGAGTTGTAACCCCTAACTCTATTAGCATTTCAAATTGTTGAAACTAAGCATGGTAAAGCTTTCCTTTCTCTCCCAACCTAGTGCAGACTATCTTCTCCATAGAAAGTGTTTGGCAGAGCTTTCCTTTCTCTCCCAACCTAGTGCAGATTATCTTCTCCATAGAAAATGTTAAACAGAGCTTTTCTTTCTCTCCCAACCTAGTGCAGATTATCTTCTCCATAGAAAATGTTTGGCAGAGCTTTCCTTTCTCTCCCAACCTAGTGCAGACTATCTTCTCCATAGAAAATGTTTGGCAGAGCTTTCCTTTCTCTGCCAACCTAGTGCAGACTATCTTCTCCATAGAAAGTGTTTGGCAGAGCTTTCCTTTCTCTCCCAACCTAGTGCAGATTATCTTCTCCATAGAAAGTGTTTGGCAGAGCTTTCCTTTCTCTCCCAACCTAGTGCAGACTATCTTCTCCATAGAAAGTGTTTGGCAGAGCTTTCCTTTCTCTGCCAACCTAGTGCAGACTATCTTCTCCATAGAAAGTGTTTGGCAGAGCTTTTGTGTTTTGTCTTTCAGACATTGAAACAGGGACAGCACATAACTAATACTATTACTTTGTGAAGAGTTTAACTGGAGTGTAACCATGTTATCATGAATGATTAAATCAGCAACTGATATTACTGAACTCAAGGTGTTCCCACACTCTGTCCCCTTCTTCAGTTGCAAATGAAGAGTTTCCATACAGTTGCAACTTGATTAAATGTCTGCCTTTTTTCCTTCATGAAACTGTCCAATTACACTGCCCACTGAATCAATCTTTCGAGGTATGGATATGCTGTTCCGTTGCACTGTCCGTTTGATCCTAGAGACCCTTCACCATGTCTGCTGTATCATAAAGTAGCTCACTGCCCAGAGAAGCAGCAGCCAGTGTATCTGCCTGCTCATTACTCCACACACCCAATTATCCTGGACAGAAAATCCATGATATGCTTTTGACCTGAGTGATACCCAGCGATGCTAACCACTCTACACATTGGACAACTTACTATTCAGCACAACACATGGACTGGTTGGCTGCAGTCCTCTACACAAATTTTAGGTATTTAATTATCACCAAACTCTATCTCAGTGGCCAAGGGGAATGACAGTAGGTTCAATGCAAACATTGTAGAAACCAAGATGTCAAGGGAAACCCTAAAATGAATTCTGATGAGAGAGACCAGAGCTGCTGGACTGGATTTCACCTATGATATTGAAAGGATTGCATGGGATAGAATGGAATAGAAGACTAGACTGTGAGACCAATGTGGTGTAAATTGGAACGCAACAAGATGGTTATGATGAAACCCCAGCTTGCCAAATGATCTTTGAAGTCCCCATAATGATTTTGTCAGTCATTTTTATTGATAACTATTGAATGTATTTTGTATACTTTTGCAATCAAAGGAGTTAATTCGCCACAGAACTGCATAGGTAATCTATCAATATTTTATCTCCTAATTGCTGTTTTTTTTTAATTCAGATTAAATTATTTGCACTTTTTGCATGCTGGAAAGATGTTTTACTTTCCATTTAATTGCTATGTTGTTTATTGTTGCAGTAATTTCTACACTTTGTTTTTTTCTTTTCAGTTGAAGTTGATTAGACTATCTTGCTTTATCTTATTTTAAACGAGAATAGCAGTGATAATTTAGCCACAGTTTGTGTTAAATCTGGCCTTGTTGTCTCCATTGCCAGCAGTTGTTCCCATCGTGCTAGTGCTTTCTGTAGATTGCATGGGTCATAGATTCTCCCGCTTGCACATACAGAATACACATTGACATCCTTATCAAACAGAATACATCAACATAGTGAATATGAAATGGCAGTAAAAAGTATATGTCTTATAGATTTGAATACCTGAAAGACTATTTTGAATACCTGAAAGACTATTTTGAATACCTGAAAGACTATCATTAACTGGCAAAGTCATCATGGTATGGGGCGTCGCAGGCCGACCCAGCCTAAAATGTGTACCACGATGGCTGTCCTGGGAAAGTATAAAGACGGCCGGCATACTGCTGACCACATTGCCCACTAGTGCCGATAGTCTAAAAATATGGGGTGCTCTTCCCATATACCCAATATGTCTAAAGGTGTGGAAAGAGATAGTTACTTTACTTTTACTTCTACACAAATATTTCTAGATTTTCACCTGTCCATTTTCAAAGAGACGTATTAAATTTCTGCTCCAGATAAGTTGGGATGAAGTATTTCACAGCTACAGTGTTGTAATTGGCCATTTCAGACAGAAGTGCAATTTTCTCAGAGTAAAGAAATTTTTGCTTAGATGACATTGGCATAGTTCCAGACAGTATGAGCATGCGGTGTCATACTTTCTACTTCCTGTGAAGTGTTATTTGACATATTTTCTAGCTTCTAAGAAATGTCATTTGTTCTGATAGTGGTAGTATGTGGTTTTCTTTACATTCTTGTGTTTTCATTGTTTAACTGTGTAGACCAGTGTTTTTTGGGGGGGGGGGGGATTAGGGGTTTTTGTCTGTCCACGATATGGCTTAAGATGTTATCCATCTAGTCATGTTTGTAGGTCCATCAAACTCATTTATTCTTTATTCTCTTTTTTTTCTTTTTTTAAAATTGGTTTGAGTTTTGTCAGTTGTTGGAATAGCAAATATGCTTTTCATTTAATTTCTAGATATTGTCTCTCTCTCTCTCAATGTATGTGTTTTATTGCTTTTCCCCTCCTTGATTTTCTTGGAATTGCTGTTCAGTAGCTTTCTACAGTTTTTATTTATTCGTTGACGTTGATGTTAAAAATAAAAATTAAAAAATCAGACGCTTCAGCGTGCCACTGGGGCTTTGCTTTATTTGCGTCATCCTTTCTGGGCGGGTTTGTGTTAAGGCGTGTTAGTGTGCCTTTTGTTTGCCAATTGTCCTCCTTGCCATTGTCGGTGTAGGAGCTGATTCCTTAACTGGGTGTCAGTCACGCATTCACTGATTCCACCATATTTATTTTATTTTATTTATTTAGTGAAACTCCAGTATTTATCCATTCCTGAGGGGAGGACAAATCCTAAAGGATATCAAATGAATTTTCCTCATAGGAATGAACTAAAAATGTTTAAATCCATTCTCAGTTCAGAATTTTGTCCATCTATTTAAAACCAAAATTTCACTCGAACATCAATCTCAGAAGTTTTGTGTGTGTGTGTGTGTGTAGGAATAATCTTTTTCCAGATTTATAGGTTGTTAGTTTTACAATAAAAGTCTTTCTACCTTTCTAGGTAACACTTAATTTCTGCAGATAAAATGTCTGTATTGATGCAAAGGACACTTTTTCAAATACTTGTTAATTACATATTAACCACTCTATTTATTATTGCTTTATCATTTATTACTGGTCCCGGTGAAGAGAATTTACTGTATAGCTAAATGAATACGTTATAAAATTTAAAAAGAAGAACTTTACTATTGAGATGACAAAACAATGGCTATTGTCTTGGAGAGAAGCTTCCTTTCATTGTATTATCAGGTAATGTCATTTCCAGTGATTTCCTAAAGATTCTTCAGCATTTCCAGACGATTCACAAACTAGTTTTTTTTTTTTTTTTTTTAAAAAGAAGTTATCGAATGTTATTTGTTTATCCTTTAAAAAAAATTTTTTTAAGGTGTCCGAGCACATAATCATCAAAATGAATTGATTTGCTAATTAACTATAGTGCCATTTTTCAATGAAAACCATAACTTTTGCCAAAGTGGTCAGTCGTTCCTTAATTTCAGCACACACACCCTCCCCCCCGATCATCTGATGACACACCGGCTGTGTTGGAGGAAGAACGATTGTTGACTTTTCGGGCGAATTTCGAACACAAATTTTAATAAAAAAAGAAACAGGACATATTTTTTAAAAGACAGATATTGGCGTAGATTAATATTGGAATTCCACTGTAATTTGTTGATAGTGAAATCCATTCTGAATGAGCTACTTTAGTTATTGTCAGTTATGCACGTGTTATTCCAGTTTTTTATTGCTTCTGTGCCTGTTTACTTAGCACAAAATAACTCAAATCGCCTTTAAAAGATTGTTTATATTTAAACAAATTTTCTTCTCGGTTTCTGGATCATTTGTATGAGTGTAAAAATAGTTTTTTGTTTCTATGTTCCTGTGTCGTTATTTTTATAGAGTGAGTTATTTTAGGTTATATTCCATTTCCCTGGTTTTTTTTTTTTTTTTTTGTTTTTTTTTTTTTAACGTGTTTTTTTCTTAAACTTTTACTTTTTTTTTTTTTTTTAATAGAAATAATCTGTTTCCAGATTTATGGCTTGTTAGTTTTACAATAAAAGTCTTTCTACCTCTCTAGGTAACACATAATTTCTGCAGATAAAATGTCTGTATTGATGTAAAGGACATTTTTTTCAAATTGTTTTTTTGTGGTGTGAACTTTGGTAAAATAGAGGTAATTATGTTTGTCCTTAGAGCCTTATTGTTTGGAAAATAAAGGTGATATGAATGTAATATTGGAAAAGTAAAGATTACAGGAGTTTGACGTTGGAAAAGTTAAGGTGATAGGAATGTAATGTTAGAAAGGTAAAGGTGATAAGAATGTAAAGTTTAGAAAGTGAAGGTGGTAGGAATTAATGTTGAGAAAGTTAACATGATAGGAATGTAAAGTTTGGAAAGTGAAGGTAGTCGAAATTAATGTTGGGAAAGTAAAGTTAATAGGAATGGGTTTTTTTCCTGACCCTTCTAGTTTGATCTCTGGTTAAGTAAAGCTCTGACATGATGTTGACCACATCGCACAACCACCGGCATGATGTTGACCACATCGCACAACCACAAGCATGATGTTGACCACATCACACAACCACTGCCATGATGTTGACCACATCGCACAACCGCCGGCATGATGTTGACCACATCACACAACCACTGCCATGATGTTGACCACATCACACAACCGCTGCCATGATGTTGACTACATCACACAACCACTGGCATGATGTTGACCACATCACACAACCACTGCCATGATGTTGACCACATCACACAACCACTGCCATGATGTTGACTACATCACACAACCACTGCCATGATGTTGACCACATCACACAACCACTGCCATGATGTTGACCACATCGCACAACCGCCGGCATGATGTTGACCACATCACACAACCACTGCCATGATGTTGACCACATCACACAACCACCGGCATGATGTTGACCACATCACACAACCACCAGCATGATGTTGACCACATCGTACAACCACTGCCATGATGTTGACCACATCATACAACCACCAGCATGATGTTGACCACATCACACAACCACCGCCATGATGTTGACCACATCACACAACCACTGCCATGATGTTGACTACATCACACAACCACTGCCATGATGTTTACCACATCGCACAACCACTGGCATGATGTTGACTACATCACACAACCACTGGCATGACGTTGACCACATCACACAACCACTGGCATGATGTTGACCACATCGCACAACCACAGGCATGATGTTGACCACATCACACAACCACAGGCATGATGTTGACCACATCACACAACCACAGGCATGATGTTGACCACATCACACAACCACAGGCATGATGTTGACCACATCACACAACCACTGGCATGATGTTGACCACATCACACAACCACTGGCATGATGTTGACCACATCACACAACCACAGGCATGATGTTGACCACATCACACAACCACAGGCATGATGTTGACCACATCACATAACCACAGCCATGATGTTGACCACATCCCACAACCACTGCCATGACGTTGACCACATCACACAACCACAGGCATGATGTTGACCACATCACACAACCACTGCCATGATGTTGACCACATCCCACAACCACTGCCATGACGTTGACCACATCGCACAACCACTGGCATGATGTTGACCACATCACACAACCACTGCCATGATGTTGACCACATCACACAACCACTGGCATGGTGTTGACCACATCACACAACCACAGGCATGACGTTGACCACATCACACAACCACTGGCATGGTGTTGACCACATCACACAACCACAGGCATGACGTTGACCACATCACACATCCACTGGCATGGTGTTGACCACATCGCACAACCACTGCCATGATGTTGACCACATCGCACAACCACTAGCAGGATGTTGACCACATCACACAACCACCGGCAGGACGTTGACCACATCAGACAACCACTGGCATGGTGTTGACCACATCACACAACCACAGGCATGACATTGACCACATCACACAACCACTGGCATGACGTTGACCACATCACACAACCACTGGCATGATGTTGACCACATGACATAACCACTGGCATGATGTTGACCACATGACACAACCACTGTCATGATGTTGACCACATCACACAACCACTGCCATGATGTTGACCAAATCGCACAACCACCGGCATGACGTTGATCACATCACACAACCACTGCCATGATGTTGACCACATCGCACAACCACTGGGATGATGTTGACCACATCGCACAACCACTGGCATGACGTTGACCACATCACACAACCACTGCCATGATGTTGACCACATTGCACAACCACCGGCATGATGTTGACCACATCACACAACCACTGGCATGATGTTGACCACATCACACAACCACTGGCATGATGTTGACCACATCACACAACCACTGGCATGGTGTTGACCACATCGCACAACCACTGGGATGATGTTGACCACATCGCACAACCACTAGCAGGATGTTGACCACATCACACAACCACTGCCATGATGTTGACCAAATCGCACAACCACTGGCAGGATGTTGACCACATCAGACAACCACTGGCATGGTGTTGACCACATCACACAACCACTGCCATGATGTTGACCAAATCGCACAACCACTGGCAGGATGTTGACCACATCAGACAACCACTGGCATGGTGTTGACCACATCACACAACCACTGGCATGATGTTGACCACATCACACAACCACCAGCATGACGTTGATCACATCACACAACCACTACCATGATGTTGACCACATCGCACAACCACTGGGATGATGTTGACCACATCACACAACCACTGCCATGATGTTGACCACATCACACAACCACTGCCATGATGTTGACCACATCACACAACCACTGGCATGACGTTGACCACATCACACAACCACTGGCATGGTGTTGACCACATCACACAACCACTGGCATGATGTTGACCACATCACACAACCACAGGCATGATGTTGACCACATCACACAACCACTGCCATGATTTTGACCACATCACACTACAGCAGGCATGACGTTGACCACATCGCACAACCACTGCCATGATGTTGACCACATCACACAACCACTGCCATGATGTTGACCACATCACACAACCACTGCCATGATTTTGACCACATCACACAACAGCAGGCATGACGTTGACCACATCGCACAACCACTGCCATGACATTGACCACATCACACAACCACTGCCATGAAAGGGGTCTTTTTTTCCTTTCTTTTTTGAAACAAGTTAAGCTACATGGCTTATGAGCATTACAACACAGCTATTGATTTGGCTTAGTTTTTGGCAGTGGTAAGTGATTATAAATCTTTAGAGCTCTATTGCCAATTTATGCTCTTTAGTAACGGAAATTGAGAAGAAAATTTTTTCTGGAAAGGTTATTTTGTTATCAGTGTTGGAAAAAGAAAAATGACCCTAAAATATGTTGTCAAATTGATCTTCTTTAAAAGTTCTGAAAACGGTGCTGCTAATTTTATCTTTTGAAATGACCTATGAAATCTTACATTCTATTGCAGAAAGCCAGCTGCTGAATTGATCTTTCTTAGAACAAGTTAGCCCGATGATTTGATTTTTAGTGAAGAAAAGAGACAAAGGGAACTTAATCTCTGAAACTTTCTTGCTGATTTGATCTTTTATAAAGAAGGTTTCTCTCCTAACCTGACGCCATCCTTTTGTTCACACATGCAATTATTAAAAATCTTGTGACCTTAAATTTCCAGGGAAGAAGAATCATATTTGGGATATGACTCTTAATCAGCTTGACTACCTCGGTAAGTTCTTCAGTCAAGACCCCACCCCAGGAGGTAGCAGTCTGTGTATGTGTTCCTTGTTGCTCTTGCAGGGTCACCAGTTTGATGTTGCTATAGACAAGGGTCTTGTTGTATGTTGTTTGATCAGAAAGCACTGTTTTCTTTTTTTTCTCTCTTTTTCAGAAGCATGTTTTCTGTGTGCCTCTTTAACATGTTTTTCATTCCAAATCAGATTATAGATATGCAGTTTGAAACTGCCTTTAGTTGGTGCTGCTGTGCTGTCACAATATTTCAAAGTTAATAAGTGGCTGTTTACATTTATATTGCAAAAACAGAAATTCCTTGGTGATCAATTGTCCAGTATACTCTATTTATATTGCATAAAGGGGAAATTCCTTGGTGATCAGTTGTCCAGTATACTCAGTTTATTTATATTGCATAAAGGGGAAATTCCTTGGTGATCAGTTGTCCAGTATACTCAGTTTATTTATATTGCATAAAGGGGAAATTCCTTGGTGATCAGTTGTCCAGTATACTGTTTATTTATATTGCATAAGGGGAAATTCCTTGGTGATCAGTTGTCCAGTATACTCAGTTTATTTATATTGCATAAAGGGGAAATTCCTTGGTGATCAGTTGTCCAGTATACTCAGTTTATTTATATTGCATAAAGGGGAAATTCCTTGGTGATCAGTTGTCCAGTATACTCAGTTTATTTATATTGCATAAAGGGGAAATTCCTTGGTGATCAGTTGTCCAGTATACTGTTTATTTATATTGCATAAGGGGAAATTCCTTGGTGATCAGTTGTCCAGTATACTCAGTTTATTTATATTGCATAAAGGGGAAATTCCTTGGTGATCAGTTGTCCAGTATACTCAGTTTATTTATATTGCATAAAGGGGAAATTCCTTGGTGATTTGTTGTCCAGTATACTCAGTTTATTTATATTGCATAAAGGGGAAATTCCTTGGTAATCAGTTGTACATCATACTTAGTTTATTTATTTTGCACAAAGGAAAATTCCTCGGCGATCATTTGTAAATCATACTTAGTTTATTTATTTTGCATAAAGGGAAATTCCTTGGTGATCAGTTGTCCAGTATACTTAGTTTATTTATTTTGCATAAAGGGAAATTCCTTGGCGATCAGTTGTCCAGTATACTCAGTTTACTTATATTGCATAAAGGGAAATTCCTTGGTGATCAGTTGTCCAGTCTACTTAGTTTATTTGTATTGTATAAAGGGAAATTCCTTGACGATCAGTTGTCCAGCATTCTTAGTTTATTTATATTGCATAAAGGGAAATTCCTTGGTGATCAGTTGTCCAGTCTACTTAGTTTATTTGTATTGTATAAAGGGAAATTCCTTGACGATCAGTTGTCCAGCATTCTTAGTTTATTTATATTGCAAAAACGGAAATTCCTTGATGATCAATCAGTTGTCCAGTATACTTAGTTTATTTATATTGCATAAAGGGAAATTCCTTGACGATCAGTTGTCCAGCATTCTTAGTTTATTTATATTGCAAAAACGGAAATTCCTTGACGATCAGTTGTCCAGTATACTTAGTTTATTTATTTTGCATAAAGGGAAATTCCATGACGATCAGTTGTCCAGCATTCTTAGTTTATTTATATTCATATTAAAATAAAATTAACCTTGGATCAATTTGGTGTAAAAAGTGTCCTTGACTGTTTACTTTACAGGCAACAGATTTGGAAAACAAAAATATTTTGCAACAGTAAAATCGATAAACTCAAAAGCTTTCTTTAAAGGGAAATACAGTAATAGTTGATTTCTCTCAACAAATGGATTTGAGCATATTAAATCGATTGTATGTCTTCGATTTTAATTAATAGAAATTAGTTTGCAGTGTTGTTTTTTTTCCCTGCTCAGTGGAAGAGAAAAGTGTGAAGTCTGTGAGCAGTTGATCCTTTTTGTCCAGACAGAGAGTAATATCGTAGCCAGTTATTGTAAGGCCACTTTCATAGTGACACATGCAAATAAATTATCTAGAAGCAACTCAGGTTCATTGCCCCATTCTTTAAATGGGATAAAACTCATTTATTCTTCACCATCATTTTGAACCATTAAAGTCATCATGAGTTAGTCTTTCAATAATCCAGGTTTTAGTTCTGATGTCAAATATACTTCTTACTCTCACAGAACTGTATGGTACTCTATGTAGCCATTACAGAGTCCTAACTATTATACCTTTTGAAGATACTGAACAGTCAGTGTTATAAATCCACCTTTCTCTAAAAATTAACACAAAAGACACAGACTGTTATAATTGTGCTGTGTTCTCAAAGAGTGAACTAAAATAAAAAAGTCAACCTTATTGATAAAACCTTCTCAAGAAGTAAGATAGAAGGTATCAGATTTGGTGGGAGCCATTTGTTCCAGAAGTTGGTGGGTGGGGAACTTCTGGTGATCAGAAGCCTCCTTCCCCAAGTGGTTTGAGATAGGGGGTAAAGGATATACCTATTGCACACACCCACCCACCCCAACAAGCATGTCGTAAAATTCGCCTAACTGAAGTCAGTGCATCAGTCTACCAGGCATGGATCCAAAACTGTGCATACAGATAAGCCAGATCAGTAAAATGGATATGCACAAGAAACTCAGTTCTGAAACAAAATTAAAGTGAAGAAGTGGACGAACAACCAGAATTTTCTGCCAGAGTTAACAGCCGGGGAGCGTGAAGAAAAAAAGAGAACGTAGAGTCTGTGGTGGTGGATCTCAGTGAATCAAGTGCCGTCTCCACATTGAAGGTTTGCTGAAATGGATCTCCATGCTCTGTCTCTTGTCCTGGTTGTACACTCTCTCAGACTGCTGCCCGTCCATCTCTTGATGTTGTCCTCTCACTTGTATCGTTTCCCACCTCATACCTCTCTTAATACAGATTTACTTATCTGAGGTGGTTTTCATATTTTCCTTAACTTTTCGAGTCCCACTCTCTTTAGCACCAGAGGCCTAAGGGGTAGTCAAGAGAGACGTAAAATCGGCACATCTTTCCCTCCAGTATGGTTTTAAAATTGTGTTATGTCTTTCAATGTCCCCAAAGTATTTCAAATTGTCTTTTTTTTTATTTTATTTCTTTCAGTAATTCTCTTTTCATTTGTAGCCTTTCCAGAACGTCTGTATTGGACTGTTTTTTTGTTTCCATAAAATACTACCTATTCTTCTGTCTACCCACATCTCCAGAGACTCAGTTCTGTTATCGTTGCTTGTTCATTGTCTACGTTTCTGCACCATATAGCAAGACTTAGTATACATAACATTGTTAGTATGTTGTTCATCTCTCTGGTGTCAGTAACTTGCGCATCTTATTGAAGACAGTTTTAGCCATTCCTATTCTCTTTTTGATTTCTGTTTTGCTTCTTCTATCATCTGTTATTACGTGTCCTAGATAGGAAAAACTTGTTACTTGTTCTAATAGCTCTCTGTTTACTGTGATGTTCACTGTTGACTGCTCTTTTCCATTGTTAATTACCATCATTTTTCGAATATTATTATATGAACCATACTCTGCACTCCAGCTGTTGACTTGATCCACCAGTTCTTGTAACTCCTGCTTGCTGTCTGCTAGTAGCACTGTGTCATCTGCATATTTCAGACTGTTTATTGTTCTTCCATTAATATTCAGTCCAGGCAATTCCTCAACCTGATTAACAAATTTTTCTATATACAAAACAAAAAGGCTTGGGGATAACTACTCTTTTTATCTCTATCTGTGGTGATGTCGTTGTGTCTAACTGTTGCTATTTGTTCCCAATAAAGGTTACTAATAATTCTCATATCCTTTCCATCAAATCCTATTTTTTGGAGGCATGCAATTAGCTTGTCATATTGCACCCTGTCAAAGGCTTTCTTGTAATCTATGAAACATGCGTAAATGCTTTTCCAGACTTGAATATATTTTTCAGTCAGCATCTTTAAACAGATTGTGGCTTCCCTAGTGCCAATATTTTTCCGAAATCCAAACTGTTCCTTAGACACTTCATTATTTTTTTTACTTTGAATTATTTCTTGAATGATCTTAAGAAGTATTTAAATTATATGGCTGATTGAGCTAATTATTCTGTGATCTTGACACTCAAACGGTTTTTGACATTTTGGGCAGTGTGGTGGGTCATGGATTTGGATGTAGGTTTTGCCCCAGTTTAATTGCCATCTGAGATGTCACAGTTCAATCAGAGGGTTGGTCTGACTTTTAGCTGTGCCCAGGGGGGGTGGGGGGGGGGGGCTGTCTCCTCTTCTGAGAGTCTTAGTCTCCATGGGTGGGTTCTGGGGCCCCATTTTGGGGTGGGGGGGGGAATAGACTACTGCTGCCCCTAACAAATATGTCATAAAAGCTGGCTTAATTAAGAGAGTTTCCTTTAAAGTCCAGAGTTTACTGCCTGAACAACCAACAGTCTGTATACAGATATGTAAAACAGATGTGCATGAAAAAACTCCAGCTCTGGAACAAAACCAAAGTCCAGAAGTGGATGAACAGTTACAACTTTCCACTGCACTTTATAGCCTTTAACACTAAGAATAAGCAGAAAAAGAAAGTCTCAGTCTGTGAATGAGTAGTGACCGCTGGATGTTTGGTGTTTTGGTTGATGTCAACTCCAAATGGGATGTAGACTTCAGTGTGACAGACAGCTTGGTAGACACTTTGTTAAAGCTTGCTTGTTACTGTCTTTGGTGCTTTGCATTTCATCCTGTTGTGATGTTGTAGCTTAAATTGTGTTGTTTTGTCTGCATTCATTGAAGCTAATCTGCTTCAGCCTTCTTTGAAAGTGGTAGTGCTTAAGGTTTTGACACAAGTGTTTTGTATTACAAGTATTACTTATATTATTTAGGTTATTTTTAATAATTAATATTATTTTCATTATTATTCTGTGAGTATATTTGTATTATTATTCACTAAGGACATTACTTTTAGTATACATAATATACACAGGAAACGTACATTTGTGGAAAGTGTGAGGTGTCCTTTAGGTATTATGTTACTGTTTTCAACGGTCATGCAAATGCACATACATATATACATACATATATACTACACACGCTTTAGAGATATTTGGACTCTGTATGATAAATATACTCTCTGAATCTTTGTCCTCTGTCATGAGTTTCATTATTGTTCATAGATATAAAACTACAAAAAATTATTAACGGATATTATTACTTAAGTAAAATTATTAACTACGGATATCATTACTTAATTTAAAATTATTATCCCTGCGATATTACTTTATGTAAAATTATTGCTACGAATATTACTACTGTATGTAAAATTCTTATCCGCTGATAATATTTCTGTACTTCAAATTTAAAGTATTGCCCAAAAATAAAAAATTATTACCCCAAAATATTACTTTATCTACGTGTACCGTTCTATAATCGCAGTCTGTGGCTTGGGATTTGTGAGCACACATCGTAATGTGGTGGTACCAGGTTTGATCCCAGTTGCAGGCGATTTGTCATCAAACCGCCTTACGTTGGTTTCAACAGGGTACCGAGAGCTGACCGTTAAGAAAGCAATGACAAACTACTGAGTGTAAATTTGCCTAGAAAACCTGCAACAGTCAGCAGATGCTGGGTTTGATTCTGTAATGTCCTTTCCAGGATATGTAACTAACTTTTTAACTGGTATAAACTGCTGCTTGTGAGAACTTCACATTTTAGTTTGTGAGAAGTGCGGGCAACAATATGAGAACAATGTCCGTTAAAAATGCTTGTGGAAGGTCAAGAAATAAAATGTGTTGGTTTGCATCTGTTAGATCAGTGATCACAGTCTCAACATTCCCTCAAGTAGGTAAGGGTTTCACCCATTTGGGTACACATTTTCCAATTTAGGTACCCATTTTTAAATTTTGGGTGTAAATTTTCCAGCTTTGGGTACAGATTTTCCAGCTTTGGGTACAGATTTTCCAGTTTTTAATACAGATTTACTTATCGGAGGTGGTTTTAATATTTTCTGTAACTCTTTGAGTCCCAGGCAGTTTAGCATCAGAGGCCAAAGTGGTAATCAACAGAGACGTAAAATCTTGCGTTCATTTGGCTTCCAGGTAGAAAGCTATGAAAGTATGATGCGTTCCTTGGGACTGAAAGAGATAAATATATTCACATTTTGCATGAGGCTTTTGAGTTTTTATGTATTACTTAAGACTTTTATATAATCATTTTTAAGTTTTCATGATTTCTTTCACTTATTTAAGGATTTGAACATTGTGGGTGTAGATTGGTAAGTTTCAGCCTTAAAGATAAATCTGGCAACACAAGCTTTAAATTGTTTCCAGACTTTAATAATCTTTGTTTTCTGGAATCTAATTATGTGTTCACCTCAACAGTTGCAATAGAATTGATATTTCAGCTCTCCAAACACACCAGTAGGTGATCTGTTTCCTTGAAAAATGTTGCCAGCATTTAAAAAAAATCAAAATTCTTTAAGATTCATTCCTCGGCATAGCTCTGCACTGATGTTGCCTTTGTATTGTTAACGTGTAGTAGCAGTTTTCTGTAAAGTGTCACCCATGTATATATTCAGTACCCCTATTTTTTTCGTTTTCTGTATAGACACGTTTGTACAGCACTGAAACACTGTTGACTGTCACTGGTCAGTCAGGGTAAATAAGAAGGTATGAAGCATGTCGGAGTTGGTTTCTGCATTCCCTGCTTTCCTTGGCCATGCATGATGACTTCTGTAATGTCCAACTACAGGCAGCAGATGACGGATACGTTAGTTCTATATGTATTTGCTGCGGGTCATAAATAAACATATCAGCAACACTGTGGTTAATACATTTATCATAGGCTAAATTTGCCATCTGAACTGGTTTTCTGCATTTGTCCTCAAAAAAGCTTTTTAGCATATTATGTGGCGGTTTAAAGCTAGGCTGTTATATTTGGAGCTTTTGGTCCAACACATCCTATTTTGGTAAACGCTTAATTAGTCGCCTGTTACAAAATACTTGTTAAGAGGGCAGTAGGTTTGTTCTTTTAATCCATAATCGGGACCCTTGAACCCACATGGATAATCTGAAGGTTTGATCCAACAGAAATCTGGGTGTCGACCCACTGTTCAATCTTCTGAAGGTTTAATCTAGGATCAGCCTTATTGTACCTAATTCTATCCCATATGGCTGAGAATGTGAAGAATGGGGGATAAAAAAATAAACAAAGCAGTCCTCATCGAGACAGATGAAAAGTTCTACACTAATTAGAACAATTAGACATAGACAGTCAATATTTGGAAGACATATTATGAGAAGAAACGGACTCAAGAACTTGGTAAAAAAACTGGCAAGATTGATGGAAAGGGAGCAAATGGAAGACAAAAAGATAAATACCTGGATAGCCTGGCCAGAATCACAACTCCTGGCTATGGTAAGTGGGACTAGCAAGACCGGCTTGTGTTCAGAAAAATCTTTCACTATCAATGCATGGAATATCGAAACTATTCTTGCCATCGCATGTATTTGACAACACTTAGCTCGTGACCTATTTACAGTAACTTACTCTCATTTCCCCACCATGCAACATGATTCAGGGCATCCTGCTTTTATTAACCCATCTCAATACCTGTATTATTCATGCCCTACTTGCACACATTTTTATATCACTATAGAGGTAGACTCCATTCAAAGGGTATTACCTGCAAATATTTTGTGCTTTCTAGGATAATATGGTAGCAACCATGGTGTAGCGACTAGATTAAAAGGTCGTAGGCGCCAGACTTTTTCCAGAAGTGACCTTGGCTCCCAGGTCGACCCAGCCTTAATTAGACACTAGGCAAAGTCCTGGCAAGTAAAGGTGGCTGGCGTGATGTTGACCACATTGCCCACCTAGCGCAGATTGGTCCATAAAACAAAGGCCTAGCCCTATATGCCTGATACGCCTGAAGACATGGAAAAGGGTCCTTTATAGAATAAAATGTGGTGTCAGTCTGTGTTAACAGATGTTCGTCTTTATTATAGAAAAAAATGTCCCCATATGAATTCAGGGCCTCGTATTTGGAGAGGGGAGGGATAACAAGATCCTCTGCCTCTCAACAAGCATTGAATAAAAGGCAGTTAATTAAGGACTTGCTGAAATTGAATGTGATTGGCCAAAAGGCATAGATATCCCAGCATAGCTGTAAACCACAAAGCAGCACCCTGTCTGCCCTGTGAATAAAGGTGAATGAAGAAGAAGACGGAATAAATGTAACCTGCAACTTTCTGGCCTCTGTCAGAGAATATATTGGTCTGGAGGACATAGAAGTAGTTCTGATACTGTGAGAATTGCTGTTCCTTTATGTAGAGGGACAGTTGAAAGCATCACGTACATGAAATGCCACGGGGATAGATAGGCTAGTATGTGAGGAAAAACTATATGTATACGCTTATGTTAAAAAAGTTAGTTGCGTTACCTTTACAGGCCATTGCAGAATCGACCCCAGCATTTGCTGGCTATTTTGGTTTTACTTGGCAATTTTACATTCAGTAGTTTGTTGATGCTTTCTAAATGGTCAGCTTTCAATACCACTAGCGAAATTATTGCAAGGCAGTCTGCTGCCAGATTGCCTGCAGCTGGAATCAGAGTGGGTACTTTGAAATTACAAAGCGTGTTTGCAACGCCTAAGCCACAGATGCCAACACCTGTGATAGAGACTGTAGAAATGTAACTTAGAGTTGAAGAAATGAAAGCTCACACACTCTTCTTCTGCATGTCTCTCACCCTCTATTCTTAACCTCCCTCCCTCTGCACTCCTTTCCCTCCCTGTTTCTATCTGTTTCCTTTCCCTCTCCCTTATATTTCTCACCCCTCCCTCTTTCCCTCTTCTCTATACATTTCTCTCTCCTCCCTCTTTCCCTCTTCTTTATATTTCTCTCTCCTCCCTCTTTCCCTCTTCCTTATATTTCTCTCCCCTCCCTCTTTCCCTCTTCTTTAAATCTCTCTCCCCTCCCTTTTTCTTATATCTCTCTCCCCTCCCTTTTTCTTATATCTCTCTCCCCTCCCTTTTTCTTATATCTCTCTCCCCTCCCCTTTTCTTATATCTCTCTCCCCTCCCTTTTTCTTATATCTCTCTCCCCTCCCTTTTTCTTATATCTCTCTCCCCTCCCTTTTTCTTATATCTCTCTCCCCTCCCTCTTTCCCTCTTCCTTATATCTCTCTCCCCTCCCTTTTTCTTATATCTCTCTCCCCTCCCTTTTTCTTATATCTCTCTCCCCTCCCTTTTTCTTATATCTCTCTCCCCTCCCCTTTTCTTATATCTCTCTCCCCTCCCCTTTTCTTATATCTCTCTCCCCTCCCTTTTTCTTATATCTCTCTCCCCTCCCTTTTTCTTATCTCCCCCCCCCTCCCTTTTTCTTATATCTCTCTCCCCTCCCCTTTTCTTATATCTCTCTCCCCTCCCCTTTTCTTATATCTCTCTCCCCTCCCCTTTTCTTATATCTCTCTCCCCTCCCCTTTTCTTATATCTCTCTCCCCTCCCCTTTTCTTATATCTCTCTCCCCTCCCCTTTTCTTATATCTCTCTCCCCTCCCCTTTTCTTATATCTCTCTCCCCTCCCCTTTTCTTATATCTCTCTCCCCTCCCCTTTTCTTATATCTCTCTCCCCTCCCCTTTTCTTATATCTCTCTCCCCTCCCCTTTTCTTATATCTCTCTCCCCTCCCTCTTTCCCTCTTCCTTATATCTCTCTCTCCCCTCCCTTTTTCTTATATCTCTCTCCCCTCCCTTTTTCTTATATCTCTCTCCCCTCCCTTTTTCTTATATCTCTCTCCCCTCCCCCACCCCAGTCTTCCTGCTGCTGTTAATTTAAAGAATGATAGTGTATAGTAAATGTATCAGGATTCATGAGTTTGTAAGTAGCTTGTCCTCCTCTCTGTGTGCCAGCTTATTGTCTACACTGTTTATGACAGGGACATGTCTTTGCCTTTAATTGTTATAAATTAAATGCTCTGGAATAACATTAAGCTCCACTTGTATCGTTATTAAATGTCATTATGTGTATCTTGCTTACATACATCTTTTAACAGTGATTCATGTTCAACTTGAAAATGCATAAGCTTCATCTTTAACACTAACTGTAATATAAAGTTCACATAAAAAGTGACTAGAATCCCCATAACTCTCATCTTTAACACCATTACATAGTGCTAACATGAGAGTTGATGCTAAAAAATCTTCATTTTTTTTTACACTAACTGTAATATAAGGTTACCATTAAAAATAATACCTAAAATCACATTATCTTTAACACTGTCATATAATGTTAACATAAGTGTACTAGATTTGTAATCAGTGCTTGTTAACACTAATTTGAATATTAAAAATACTTAACAGCATATCTCCCACGCCAGGTGCTTCATTATTTTTTAACATTTGCTTATTGTTATTGATTGTAAATATAATTGTTAAATTATAATTAATTTGAATAATTCATTCCTTTTAAGATATGAATAAACAGAGAGGGGAACCATTTGAGGCCGTTAAATATTATGAATTAATCAAGTAACAGAAAGTATTGTGAACGGCACTCATAGAAAGAAGTAGAAAGATCTTTCTACTTCTTTCTATGAGTGCCGTTCACAATACTTTCTGTTACTTGATTAATTCTTTTAAGATATGACAGTTTGCATACTGTGAACTTTAGTTAGAACACCCTGTTTTAACATTAACATAACATGTATTAAGTTTCCATATTTGAATTTTATAATGCTGTTTGATTTATCAGTGAATGTTATATATGCATGTGTATTTGCTTGCTTTATGTTTCCCCTTGATTTAACGTTTGATTTGATAGATTATTTTCAAAACTTCATCTAGAAGCCTGGAACTGTTGTATCCAGATCCTTACCTACCTGTCCAAAAACCTGTGAATCCGCATTGAGACGACTTTTTTTTTAAAGGGTAAACTTGACCTTGTCTCTGATGTTGACCCAACCTAAAATGGGTACTAGGTTATGTCCTGGAAAGTAAAGGCGGCCAGTGTGATGTTGACCACATCGCCCACCAAGTGCCGATTGGTTTATAAAAATACGAGTAGCATCATATACACAGTCCTGCACTGGCGTGTAAAAGCGTCCTTTACTCACTTACTTACATGGATACCGCCACAAGTGCTATGTTCTCCTACCATAGTTCCCACAAGGGAAATTTTAACACAGTGCAGAAACTCCAGATCGTCCAAATATGTGTATATTTAAAATCTTTCTTTTTCTCAATTTTTCCCCAAAAGAGCATAGACCCATACTTAGCTAACTTATTCCAAGTCATCCTATCCTTTCCTGTTGCTAACAGCTGTCCCCATGTCCTTCCTGTTGTTTTTACCTCTGCCTTTATGCCTTTTATATTTTTGTTAAAATGTTGTCAGGTTGTCTCAGTGTGTGCCCTATCCAGTATCAGCATCTTCTCTTCACCTCTTGATTCACTAAAGTTTGTTTAGTTCACACACAGAGCTCTACAATTTTTTAAAAATCAAAATTAAATATGTTTTATGGGTTAAATTTCTGCTTTTGAAAATTTGCCTGGGCATTGACCTGTAAGGCCTACTCTTTCCATTTCTGACTGACAAGAGATTTTCATTGTGCATACGTTCTGACTGTTAATTCACCCTTGTCTGAAAAGGAAATGTGCCCGATCCACTACCCCAGAATCAGTGGAGAGTCAAAAAATCTAGGATTAACTGTGGGTTTTTTTTTTTTGGGGTGTGTGTAAGTCAATTGCTAGATGAATTAAGACTTCTCAGATTGGAGGCAATCGGCAAATCTTTAAGTCAGCCTACCTGCTGACATGATAAACAAATTGTATTGTATTGGTACTAGCAGAGGCAGAATAAAAAAGAAGTAGAGACAAGAGCACACACTCTAAAAATACAAATCAGAATTTATAACTATATATAGATGACGATATGTTACATTGTCAAATCATACTGTTTCAGTGTCTTCAAGGCTGTTATTAGTCTTCATGTTCACATCTGTTTTACAGATCTGGCTTATTTGTATGCAGACAACTGGGTGTTTTTCACCTTTCGGGCAGATGCACTCTCTTCAAAGGAAACACCCCTCAAATTGACTGTTAAATATGCTTGTGGCGCAGTAGGTCTATTCTTTATTTCCCCAAAGTGAGGCCTTGAAACCCACATGGGGAATTCCCAAAATTGATGCCCATGTTTGTGGTGGGGTCAACCCCAGAACTGTACTGAATGAAGAAAAATGAGACTAATCACTGCTGGGTATTGAACCCAGACCACTCACTCTCTTGATATTCCAGCACGGCTACCACCCTGTGCCATAAAAGCTCATTTTTATTTTTCAGTTTTAGATGGGTTTTTCGTTAGACTTTCTAACTTTCCAACATTTTGCTGCTGTTGTTTCCTTGCTGTCTTTTTTTAAATGTATGTCAGGGACCTACTTTATTATCTACTTCCTATGACTGGTTAGGTAGGCCAGCTAACAGACTTCACTACCCTTGGACACACTTAAAACACACAGCTACTGAGTACACACATAATGTTTAATGTACAAAGAACAATTCAACTTATAGCAAGCCTCAACCCGAAACGCTGGCGTTGATAGCTTTTATATTCACTAAATCAACCCAAGACATTCCCATGGATATACCAAGGGCTTGACTCCACCTTACTGTCGTACAGGGCTAACTAAGCCGCTGTCACCGCCACGCGGGACTCAGTGACACACGTAAGGGGAATGATCTAAATATGAGTGGGCAGTGTTAACGCCATCAACATTGTGCGTCAAACATTAACTACCTGCTTAACAGATACTGCGTGGAACGTCTACTATACAACGCTGCACTATCTCTTCAAAACACTGCATGGAAACACAACCTATCTAAAGCTAACCACAAAAACTGTTCTTCCTAATCGTCACTAATCTAAGATAGTTTACCGTCTCAGTCCCACATCTGTCCAGTCCAGTGTCCTACTACACGTCTCCCCGAACAAGCTCTGTCCAAGCCTTTTGTTCCCCTCCAGCGTTCATCTGTGACACGCTCTAACTCGTGTTACTAGTGGTCAGACTGCCCGATCTCGCTCTGAGTTTGACTGAGGGTCAACTGATTCATATGTGATAATTCATTATCATCACACCTACTCATCCCGTAGCCAAACTGGCCTCTGACAATGTGCTCATGTATCTCATCTCTTAACAGTCTCACATATACCATATTTCAGCAAAATTAAGTGAAATTAGCAGTTTTCTTCAGGCTTCCTAGAAATGTATGCAGCCTTCCCATGTTGGTTCTAGGGCCTTATTGGGGGGGGGGGGGGTAGATAGACCTATTGCCCCTTATCAAGCATGTCATAAGAGTCTACTGATTCAGATTTTACTGAAATTGGATGTGTTAGGTCCAGAGGTGCAGAAATTGCAATCTCGCTGTAAACTACAACATAGCATGCCAACTACCTTATAAGGGGGAACACAGAAGAAAAATAAGAAGTGTGCAGTCTTACTTTAGCAAACTTGAATGGCCCCATCCTGTTACGAGAAAACAGTGGGACTACAGACAGACTAGTGTCCTGATAAAGATTCTATATAAATATATATAAACGGATGAGATTCTTGCATTCGTGCACTTGATATAAATAGACAATGTGCCATATGATTCTTGCACTCATTCACTGAGATATAAAATTGCCTTTTTTTTAATGTGATTTGTGCATTCATTACACTGAAATATAAATAGGCCTAACTGGTCGTGTCATTTTTGCACCCTTACACTGAGATATAAACTTCTAATGTCATTTGAGTCCAGCACTCATACAGTACAATATGAACTTCTAATGTCATGTAAGTCCAGTACTCATACAGTGCAATATAAACTTCTAATGTCATGTGAGTCCAGTACTCATACAGTACGATATAAACAGACTTAACTTGTCATGTTATTCTTACATTTGTACATCAGCATCACAAAGCAAATCCTTTTCTTAGCATTTCTTCCACGCAGAAAGAAACTCATACCCCGGAATGTGAACAGAAAGAACTTGTCAGGTGATTCTTGCATTTTTTTACACGGAGATATATAAAAGACTCTTCTCTGACGTTTACAGGACACAGAGTGAACATATACCCAGCCAGTCATGGAGGTGTCAACTACTATCAGGACCCCAGCACGCAGCGCAGTGCTGCTCCCCCGTACATGCCGCCAGGGAAGTTTCAAGATGATGGCAGTTACAAGCACGTGACATCCCGGGGAGCCAACACCGCAGACTTCCAGACCATCCACCATTACTGAGCATTACCTTCTCTGTGACTGCCATCGTTGAGCTTTTCCTGTGACCTAGTTACATTTGTTCTGTTTCTTGCAGTGTAATTGCTTAAACCTGAGCTTTCCAGATTGTGGACACACATTAGTGTGTCTCCTGCAGTGAGAAGGTGTTTTCTTGCAAAGGTGTGTCCGTATCTCTTACAGTGAGTTACCTCTGATTTGCAAAAAGACTGAATACCCTGTCGTGAAATTACAGTTTATCTAAAAAGTGTGTCACCAAAGTGAAAAGTTCGGAAAGCTCTGGCTTAAATATTCCTTTCATGTATTTTTAAAAAAAATATACCTTTGTTTTTAATATTTTAATCTTACCTGTATAATTTATACTTCTTCTTTTTCTTTTTAAACACTTAAATATATATATATATATGATTTTTTAAAAAATATTACTGTCCATTTTTGTGTTACTCCTATTAACACGTTTGTTTTGTGTATCGTCAGCTTTCACCGTGATTGTTTACCAATTCAGATGCCATTTTAATGACAGAATAGTTGTGTACAAAACTCCATGTTGTTGTAAATATCAACCAGTCATTTAGCCTGTAGATAACCAACGTTATTGATGTTTATTGTATATACTGTGCTTTCTTACTTGATGTCTTTTCCTCTATTACCTCTTTATTATCGACTGTTGTAACAGTGTCCTTTGTTTGCCTATTGTAAGTTGAGGGCTAATCGCCACAGTGTCTTTTGTTTGTCTATTGTAATTTTTCTTATAAAATTGACAAACTCTATGTGTTTCCTATCTTTTTTTTTTTTTTTATCTTTCATTTTAATAGTTTCATGCCCCTGCCATATTTTTAACTAGCATTAAAGTGTGTAATCATCTTGATTTTTCTGCATAAACATTTGTCTGCCATAAACAATATATAGATACTTTTTTCCTTATAAACTCTTTATAAATACAAACATATGAGTGCTGACGATTAAGTTCCTAGACTGTCATACTTTTCTCACAGAAACAAACATATGAGTGCTGATGATTAAGTTCCTAGACTGTAATACTTATCTCACAGAAACAAACATATGAGTGCTGACGATTAAGTTCCTAGACTGTAATACTTTTCTCACAGAAACAAACATATGAGTGCTGATGATTAAGTTCCTAGACTGTCATACTTTTCTCACAGAAACAAACATATGAGTGCTGACGATTAAGTTCCTAGACTGTCATACTTTTCTCACAGAAACAAACATATGAGTGCTGATGATTAAGTTCCTAGACTGTAATACTTTTCTCACAGAAACAAACATATGAGTGCTGATGATTAAGTTCCTAGACTGTAATACTTTTCTCACAGAAACAAACATATGAGTGCTGATGATTAAGTTCCTAGACTGTAATACTTTTCTCACAGAAACAAACATATGAGTGCTGATGATTAAGTTCCTAGACTGTAATATGTAATGAGTGTTCCAGGTCGACCCAACCTTTAGTGGCTACCAGGTGAAGTCCTGGGAAGTAAAGGCAGCTGGCACGATGTTGACCACATCACTCACTGAATGCCGCTCCGTCTATAAAGTATAGTTCTAGCCCAATGTGCCTGAAGAAGTGGAAAAGGGTCTTTTGTTTTTAAAAATATATAAGGTACACAGTATTGGGCACGTAGGTGCCATTTCCCAGGGTAGGTTATTGGCAACCTAAGGTTATATAGGGTGGCACCGGAATTCTCTCCCTTGGTGATGTCGAGTGTGACTAGCAAGTCGAGTGTGACTAGCATGTCAAGTGTGACTAGCAAGTCGAGTGTGACTAGCATGTCAAGTGTGACTAGCATGTCGAGTGTGACTAGCAAGTCGAGTGTGACTAGCAAGTCGAGTGTGACTAGCATGTCAAGTGTGACTAGCAAGTCGAGTGTGACTAGCATGTCAAGTGTGACTAGCAAGTTTGACTAACAAGTCGTGTGTGACTGGCAAGTCGAGTGTGACTAGTAAGATCTGCACGTGTTAAGAAAAGTCTTCCACAATTAGAGCATGGGATATCAGGACCAATGTTGCCATCACGTGTATTTCAGGTGTTTCTTCTAAGATACTCAACTCATAACCTTTGTGCAAACTTGTTTCCTTCACTCCCCTTCCAGTGTAGGTGCTATGTATCAGTGTTGAGGTTGGCTAGTTTCTCTTTAGGGAGGCGAAAAGTGAAATTTAAGCTGCCCGCCAAAAACCCATAAAGCACCTAGGTCAACCTCACCTCCCTGTGGTGCACGCCAGAAAACTGAAGCCGCAAAGTTTCAGGCTAACAGGGCAGGGGCTTGCCTAGAAGGAGACGTGCACCAACCAAGTCAGATTTTTTACGGCCCTGCCACTTGACACGCCTAGCAAGCCGGCAGTGGTGTAATTAATTGCTGCCAGCCAAGAAACATTGAATTATTGTAGGAAAGGACAGGCTTATGAAAACCAGCATTAGTCAGAAAGTTGGAATAAGACAAAGAAGGGAATGGTTCAGCCATCTAGTGAGAATGCAGCCAGACCAAACTGCATCTGAGACTTTTTACAGTAGGACATCTGGGAGGAAGGGGAGGAGAAGACCAAGAAAGAGATGGATAAATGGTTTAGCTAAAACCTGCAGAAAGATGAACAAATCCATTACCCAGCTACAGTCAGTCATATGCCACTCCAAAATTTAAGTTTGGCTGCAGGGGACCTCCACCACTCTCTGTCTCCCATCATGGTTGTACGCACTGACAGACTGATGTTCATCTGCCTCTTGGTTGTCGCATTATCCCATCTGTATCAGTGTCTACTTATTGTCCATAACTTTTCTCTCCAGTAAACTCCTAAACCAAATGTCATATGGCTGAGGTATTTCAGTTCTGTTTTACATATTTCTTTCCTCAGCTCTGCTTTTATTCCATTGTCTAGCTTGTTTGTGACATCTTGTAAATAGACTGATTACTTGTATGATAAATTGAATGTTTTATCGTATGATTATGTTGTATTTGTCTTTCATCAGCAGTGTTGCTTATTATTTATCAACTGCTTTGTGACATTGAATCGTACAGTCTAGGCTGTACTTAAATATCTGTGTGTGTGTGGGGGTCATTGCCCGCAGGCTAGTTTACCAGGACACTGCTATCCCCTTAAGGTCACCGAGGAAGAAGATATTTGTGTCAGAAAGGTCACCCCAATCCCCCTGCAGACTTGTTTACCAGGAAGAAGCTGTTTTTGTCCGAGAGGTCCCCACAATCCCCCTGCAGACTTGTTTACCAGGAAGAAGCTGTTTGTGTCTGAGAGGTCACCACAATCCCTTTGCAGACTTGTTTACCAGGAAGAAGCTGTTTGTGTCTGAGAGGTCACCACAATCCCCCTGCAGACTTGTTTACCAGGAAGAAGCTGTTTGTGTCTGAGAGGTCACCACAATCCCCCTGCAGACCTGTTTACCAGGAAGAAGCTGTTTGTGTCTGAGAGGTCACCACAATCCCTTTGCAGACTTGTTTACCAGGAAGAAGCTGTTTGTGTCTGAGAGGTCACCACAATCCCCCTGCAGACTTGCTTACCAGGAAGAAGCTGTTTGTGTCTGAGAGGTCCCCACAATCCCCCTGCAGACTTGTTTACTAGGAAGAAGCTGTTTTTGTCCGAGAGGCCCCCACAATCCCCCTGCAGACTTGTTTACCAGGAAGAAGCTGTTTGTGTCCGAGAGGTCACTACAATCCCGCTGCAGACTTGTTTACCAGGAAGAAGCTGTTTGTGTCGAGAGGTCACTACAATCCCCTTGCAGACTTGTTTACCAGGAAGAAGCTGTTAATATCACCTCAAAGTCACTTCAGTTGCCCTGTGGATTTAGCTTCATTTGAGCATGTTTTCTGACCTACCTGACTGTACGTCAGTACAGGACTAGGTTTCAAGCCTTGAAACATATTGGATTCGTGGTCCCAGCCGCACCCTTCGCCGTCATATTATTACATACCAGTAGGCATACAGTCACTCACCTGCGGCCTCCAGGTTTATCAAGCCCTATATAAGTACCAGGTAAAGTCCTGGAAAGTATAGGCGACCCACCGAGTGCTGATTGGTCTGTAAAATATAGGTCTATGTGCCCAAAACATCTGAAGGCAGGGAAAGGGGTAATCTTAGTAGGCAAAAATAGCGCACACTAGCCCCCTCCCTAACAAGGTACTAGAGTACCAGTCCAAGCCACTTGTTTTGCTGCAGTTAATATTTCTTAGCCAACATAATAGACATAAAGAAACCAGACCACAGTTTGAGGTTTGAACAATGGATCAACATCATGGCTCACGGGTAGTAACCCATAAGTGCTCCGTTCTTTCTTCTAACTCCAGTCTGAGTCCAAAGAAGCTCAGCACAGTGCACAGGCTCTGTAGCACCACAAGGGTTCTGATATACTTTGGGTACATTTTCAACTCCAAATGTTTGCCCGGGCAGCGCTGTTAGACTACTCTTTTCGATTTCCAACTGCCAAGGGATTTTTTACATTCACAACAGTGCACACGAGAGTGTGAGGATCGAAGTGGTCAAGCTATTTATTTGCCTTATGTTGTGAAGGTCCTAGGTTCATTTTATAAACGCATCATTCAGTTGATTAACGCAAATGTTACAAAGATCCCCGGGTGTCATCGCTGAAGCTACAGAATTCGTGCTTAGTGTGTAGCTCTTGGTAGATAGCTAGCTGTTTTGGGGAGAGAGACCTAGCCAAATAGGATCACCTGGAGCAGTGAAGTCAATCTTCTCAGCTTTAACTATTTGTGTGGAAGACTTTGACTAGATAACTATTGATATGTTTTCTGCACCAGCCAGCAGAAAACACTGGTTTGTTATTACATATGTTTTTCTAAATCAGACTACTCATCAGACATTCTTGTATATGAGGACATTTGCTAGATCTGGCCTGAGATATTGTCTGTTTACTGTCATGATTGTAATTATGATGTTTCATTGCTTGGGACCAGTAGGCACATAATAAATATTTCGTGTCATAATATGCATTTATTTTGTTGTGATGCAGTAGTAAACCCAGTGTCTGTGACGTGAGATGATGTAGATTGTCTCAAATATGTCATTTATTGTTACTTCAGCTCGGACATTGTCATTCAGTGAGGCCCCACACTGTCATTCAGTGAGGCCCCACATTGTCATTCAATGAGGCCTCTTTATGGGGGAGGGATTGTGTTTCCTGCAAAGTTGAAGTGGAACCAACATTTTGCATACAAATAAACCAGATCTGTAAAATGGATGTGCACACAAAACTCAAGTTCTCAAACAAGACTAAAATCTAGAAGTGGACAACTGGTGAATGTGAAGAAGACTTTGTTAACTGGGGTAAATTGTATCTTTTTTTACCCGTGCAGCGAGTCTAAACTCTAAAAGGTTAACTCTTGGAGTTCCAGGGGGCTTAGCATCAGAGGCCCAAGGGGTGGTCAAGAGAGATGTAAAACTGGTGCATCATGCATTCAGTGGGCCTATGGGTAGGAACCTATGAACATATAATGCATTCCTTGGTACACAAAAGAGTTAAGAGACAATTTTCAAAAGATTATCCTTCTCTGCATCTTGAGGTGTATTAACTATATGATGCTACAAACAGGTTTGTATAGACAAATAAACACTCAATTTGTCATGCGGTCACCATCACATAAGCCACCATAGTTTCCCAGTCACCATCATATCAGTCACCATAGCTTCCCAGTCACCATCACATCAACCTCCATAGCTTCCCAGTCACCATCACATCAACCTCCATAGCTTCCCAGTCACAATCACATCAGCAACCATAGCTTCCCAGTCACCATCACATCAACCTCCATAGCTTCCCAGTCACAATCACATCAGTCACCATAGCTTCCCAGTCACCATCACATCAACCTCCATAGCTTCCCAGTCACAATCACATCAGTCACCATAGCTTCCCAGTCACCATCACATCAGTCACCATAGCTTCCCAGTCACAATCACATCAGTCACCATAGCTTCCCAGTCACAATCACATCAGTCACCATAGCTTCCCAGTCACCATCACATCAACCTCCATAGCTTCCCAGTCACAATCACATCAGTCACCATAGCTTCCCAGTCACCATCACATCAACCTCCATAGCTTCCCAGTCACAATCACATCAGCAACCATAGCTTCCCAGTCACAATCACATCAGCCATTATAGCTTTCCAGTCAGCATCACATCAGCAACCATAGCTTCCCAGTCACCATCACATCAGCCCATTATAGCTTCCCAGTCACCATCACATCAGCCATTATAGCTTCCCAGTCACCATCACATCAGCCCATTATAGCTTCCCAGTCACCATCACATCAGCCCATTATAGCTTCCCAGTCACCATCACATCAGCCATTATAGCTTCCCAGTCACCATCACATAAGCCATTATAGCTTCCCAGTCACCATCACATCAGCCCATTATAGCTTCCCAGTCACCATCAGATCAGCCCATTATAGCTTCCCAGTCACCATCACATCAGCCCATTATAGCTTCCCAGTCACCATCAGATCAGCCATTATAGCTTCCCAGTCACCATCAGATCAGCCCATTATAGCTTCCCAGTCACCATCACATCAGCCCATTATAGCTTCCCAGTCACCATCACATCAGCCATTATAGCTTCCCAGTCACCATCAGATCAGCCATTATAGCTTCCCAGTCACTATCACATCAGCCATTATAGCTTCCCAGTCACCATCACATCAGCCATTATAGCTTCCCAGTCACCATCACATCAGCCATTATAGCTTCCCAGTCACTATCACATCAGCCACCATAGCTTCCCAGTCACTATCACATCAGCAACCATAGCTCCCCAGTCACTATCACATCAGCCACCATAGCTTCCCAGTCACTATCACATCAGCAACCATAGCTCCCCAGTCACTATCACATCAGCAACCATAGCTTCCCAGTCACCATCACATCAGTCACCATAGCTTTCCAGTCACCATCACATCAGTCACCATAGCTTCCCAGTCACCATCACATCAGTCACCATAGCTTCCCAGTCACAATCACATCAGCCATTATAGCTTCCCAGTCACCATCACATCAGTCACCATAGCTTCCCAGTCACCATCACATCAGTCACCATAGCTTCCCAGTCACAATCACATCAGCCATTATAGCTTCCCAGTCACCATCACATCAGTCACCATAGCTTCCCAGTCACCATCACATCAGTCACCATAGCTTCCCAGTCACCATCACATCAGTCACCATAGCTTCCCAGTCACCATCACATCAGTCACCATAGCTTCCCAGTCACCATCACATCAGTCACCATAGCTTCCCAGTCACCATCACATCAGTCACCATAGCTTCCCAGTCACCATCACATCAGTCACCATAGCTTCCCAGTCACCATAGCTCCCCAGTCACTATCACATCAGCAACCATAGCTCCCCAGTCACTATCACATCAGCCACCATAGCTTCACAGTCACCATCACATCAGCCATTATAGCTTCTCAAAACTGGGGTATTAATTTTGAGACAGGGCTCACCTGGCTTTAAACACCATCTCACTAGAGACTCCAACCTATGACTACAGTGATGGCAAACATTATGCTCCATCGGGTTTCTAGATCACTCTTAGTAGCTGATGTTTTTGGTTTTTTTCAACTTTTATTGTTGTTGCCACTTTGCTCTAGTTGAAATTGTCAAAATCCATGTCACCACTTTGTTTTAAATGTAGTATCTCAACCATACAGCTTTGAATGAACCCTAATATTGCACATAAGATTACTTTTGTGAGAGACATGACTGTATTAAACCATTCTATGCTTTAACTCAGGAAGGACCAAACAACATGACAAATGTCTGAAAGGATATTTCTTTGCCAAACTCCTTATGTCCCATTTAGTTGTCACACAACACACACCTTCACTTTACACCTATAAGGTTAAAGGTTCGACTTCACTGCACCGAGTTTTATTTCATACGGTTCAGTCTCTCTCTGCAGAACGATAGTGTCGTACAAAGCACAACTGCCGTAGCACCGGCAGCAGTCTCCACAGGTCTCCATTACCAATACTTCAACCCATGCATTTTGTTTAGCTGGCAGCCCGCGGGTCAAATCTGTATTAATGATCTTTCTGTGGTTTATCTCAGGTCTCTGGCCAGTGACAATCCTCAGGTTGCAACGTTTGGTTTCCTGAGTAAACTTGTTGAAGAGCTCTGAGTTAAAGTAACATCATCTTGGCACTGAAAGAGTTGAAGAGTGAATCATTTCATAGCTTAATGTGCACTGATATGCTCAGGTAGTTCTTGCCCATTTGTGTTGTTTCCTTGTGTTCTGTGATTCTGCCAGCGTCTTCTGTTGTGTATTCAGCAGTTGATAATTTGTATTGTTGACTTTTCTTTCTGACTGTGTAAATAGTCATAAAGATCGGTCTCTTCCCAACTTCTGTGTATGAATACTTGTGAAAGTGTCATGGAGAATGTTTTATTGATCGTGTTGA
The DNA here is from genome assembly GCA_905116865.2 of Candidula unifasciata. Taxonomy (NCBI): domain Eukaryota; kingdom Metazoa; phylum Mollusca; class Gastropoda; order Stylommatophora; family Geomitridae; genus Candidula; species Candidula unifasciata. The sequence continues at coordinate 230,952 of CAJHNH020001090.1, forward strand.
CGTGCCAAATCATTGTTTTATATAATTGCCGAATAAACTTTACCAATGAAAACTTGAGTGTTTAAAAGAATTGTTTGTGTTTGTTTGTAAATAGATGAAGACGTGAGAATGTCACTCTCCGTGTGCAAGAGTAGAGAGATGAATGAATGCATCGATAAAAATTGGCGTCACTGCACCTGTGTCATTCCTGCACGTTCTCTATCGTCCGCTTCTCTAACAATGAAGAGTTGGAGTAGAGAGATGAAGAGTAGGTTACACACATCTGTGTTCACGTGAGGACACGGAGAAGGACTGATCGTAAATCTCTTGTCCTACTAACCCCAGCTTTCGCATAAGTTCACACTGCTTAATGTTTTGGTTACAAACTTACTGAAGAATATTTTTGACAGAAGGGCTTTGGCACCTGAAATGAGAAGTTTATTAGGGTCAGTTTTGACGTACGAAAGTGAATTATGTACAATTAGCGGATTAGTGAGAGACAGCTGCAGAAATATGACTTTATACAAGATCAGTGGGATGACTGGTCTTAGACCACGAGGCAGACCAAGAAGACGATGGAGAGATAATATCCAAACAGATCTGCAAACTCTTGGTGTCACCAACTGGAACGAGAAGGCACACCAGAGAGCTGAATGTGGTCGGGTGATATCTGCAGTAATGAACCTCAAGGGCTCGGAATGCTGAAGAGGAAGAAAAACGTGGATAAACGGCTTTAATTAAAAATGAATTGAAATCAGTTGAAGAAGTAGAACATTTCAATACGGCTAAATTATTATATTCTTCCCCCATCTGGCTAGTTTTAGTTTACATTGGGTACCAAGTCATTAGTGAATGTTCTAATGCAAACATTATAAATATCTATAGAGTCGGCAGCCACATACAAGAAATCTCTAAGATATGCAAATCGTATTTTCCTTAAATGAATACAACTGTCTATAACATAACGTGTTTAATCGTTTATAAACATACTTAACTCAACAGGTTGTATGTGTTAATACATGCGGCTGCCACATACAGCCGTTCAGAGGCGTTGCCGTGTTTGCATTCTCTAGTTTTTATAAGGAGTAGAAAATTATAGGGAAGAGAAAAGTTGGTAAGAAACAACAATTAGTTTATGTTAGCTTTACAAAATCGATCACAATAAACAAACAAAGGACGTTGCAGCGATTAGCCTTCATCAGCACATAAAGGACAACACAGTACACATACACAAATAGGCTCTAACTATGAAGTGACTACATAGGACTCTAATGTATAAAATTAACGATACTCATCTAGTGTCCCTGGCGAAAAAACTTCGTTCAAATGAAACGACGGTCAGCCTATATACCTCCAACGCGCAGGTAGGGGCAAAAAAAGGGACGGGCTGGACGCCAACAGCGTACACTAAGTGTCTAAGGAGGGAGGGAGGGAGGGGTTGGCCTATAGGGCGTAACCGGGGTTGGGTTGTGGGGATGACCTTAGTCCATCCGCGTGGAATAAAAGTGGTGCCTGTGCTTGCAAACAAATATCGACAGATAGATAGATAGATAGATAGATAGATAGATAGATAGATAGATAGATAGATAGATAGATAGATAGATAGATAGATAGATAGATAGATAGATAGATAGATAGATAGATAGATAGATAGATAGATAGATAGATAGATAGATAGATAGATAGATAGATAGATAGATAGATAGATAGATAGATAGATAGATAGATAGATAGATAGATAGATAGATAGATAGAGATAGATAGATAGATAGATAGATAGATAGATAGATAGATAGATAGATAGATAGATAGATAGATAGATAGATAGATAGATAGATAGATAGATAGATAGATAGATAGATAGATAGATAGATAGATAAATAAATGCTTCTCTCTTACTGTCAGCTATCAAATAGAGACAGTAAGGATGCTTGTTATACAAAAGTAATCAGTCGAGCCCGAGAGTAAGACTGGTAACAACCAGAGTGTAAGGGAGCGATGAAGGGATAGATGGGAAAACAGCATGTGTGGATGGTGGTGTGGATAGGCGAGTGTGTCCTGGATAGATGGGTGGGTAGATGAATGGATGGAATGGTGGATGACTGTATTAGTGGATGAATGGAATGGTAGATGGATGGATGGGTGGGTAGATGAATGGATGGAATGATGGATGAATGTATTAGTGGATGAATGGTATCGTAGATGGATGGATTGATTGATCAAATATGAGATGAGGTAAAAACATGAGTCTAGTAACACAGTGCTTCTCTCTTCTAGAAACGTTAGCAGGTGGCGGTGGTGATGTAAAGAACCTGTCCCATGCCAGTAGCTCAACATGAAAATGATGCTCGGCTGATGTCTGTAGAGACCAGTCGGCACGTAGTGGGCTGTTCGGCCTGGTGAGTGTGACTAGCAAGAAGTCTTCCACAAACATAGCTTTAGGATTTCAAGATCATTCTTCTCAGACGATCAGCTTTTACAGTATCTGCAAGTATTTTAATTCTGAATTCCTGTCCCCTCCTGATTTCCTCTTCCAAGCAAACCGTCCACGACATTCTGTTACCCGGAATCTACCCGAATACTTTTTGTTGTTTGTCAGTGATGAAGACCACGCTTTCTTTCATTCGTCATAAACCCATAGTTGATTGTCTGTGAGTCTGGAGTTGACATAAGCAAAATACAGGTCCAGGAGGATCTAGGACAATGAGGAGAGGGATCCGTATAAGCAGGTAAAGAGCCAAAGGGTCTTACTAGCCTGTCTTCGCAGTTCATCTGCCCTTTTTTAAAGAATTCTCACGAGTGCCCCCTAAATATCTATATCATTCTTGAATATATGTCTCAGTAATGTCCCGCTTGCGCAAATCTGTGTATAGCAGCAGAGGCTGGTCTGAATATCTTCTATCTATATGTAAATAACCAAATAATATTTCCTTATGGACTCTCCTATATCCTCAAAGTGTGTCCCTAGCCACCTGGGCCTTTGAAGACTGAGAACTGAGGAAACTGGTAATGTCTTTTCTCTCCAGTGCCTCGGTGTTTGTGAACTTGTCTTATAGTATTTTTCTTAGGCATGGCATGAGAAGGCATTGTAGCCTCTTCTCCTGGTACGAATAGAACAAGTTTCGCTAACGTAAAAATGAGTGCCGGGAATGCAAGTTTTGTAAACAAGTTGTTAGACATCTGATTGGCTGGGGCATGTTAAGCTTCGGGCGGGCTTTAGCTAATCAGCGACATTTGAAAATGTCTCCTATTATCAGATGTAGTCTGTGTTGCCCTCTTCTGTGCCAACTAACAAGGACTTATGGCTCATAATTAACTGATACTTTCATGAAAATTATTCCGTACCCACTTTACGACACCGGGTCCACTCTACGTGTGTAATCTGGAAAAAAAAAGGGGGGGGGGGTGTCCCACCGCATTTGATCCACTTCGTTTATTTTTTACAAATCTAAATCCATGCTTGTTTGTGTGTGTGTGTGTGTGTGTGTTTGTGTGTGTGTGTGTGTGTGTGTGTTTTATGTGTTGCCAAGAGGAAATAACTTGGCAAGTGTGGGGTCAAAATTAACAGACGCAGGCATGTCTGCGTGCAGTCTTGCTTACTTGCAGGCATGTTTGCGTGCAGTCTTGCTTACTTGCAGGCATGTCTGCGTGCAGTCTTGCTTACTTGCAGGCATGTCTGCGTGCAGTCTTGCTTGCTTGCAGGCATGTCTGCGTGCAGTCTTTCTTGCTTGCAGGCATGTCTACGTGCAGTCTTGCTTGCATGCACGCATGCGTGTATTTAAAGTCTTGCCTGTGCCGGTTATACCGCGTGAAACAAAATAAAAAAGGTATGTTTACGCCCACGCACAAAAAGTAGAAAGTGAATGGCAATTTTATACGCTCTTTTCATGTCCTGTGTTTGACTTCGAGACGTGACCAGAAAATGAGAAACCTTCCCCACAGTTCATGCCATCTTGAAAAAATATATGACATTTGGTCTTCTGCGCGTGAGTGGGAGCAATCTGGCACAACTTTTCCGCGATAGATTTTCGTTCTTACATTTTGAAGTCAAGCACAGCAATTCATGGCCATGTACATTGAAATGTCAATTGTTGGAGACCCTTGAATTATCATAAGACATAAACACAAATTTTGATTGGTTAATAAACAGAATAAGAAAGACACAAATTACATTTTATCGGAGGAAGAAAATATAATGCAATATATTTCTGTCATGGGAGGTTAGATGAAGAATTCTTGCATGACGTATAGAGCCAAGTTAAACATTCAAATGTGAATTCTTGGCAATTAGTCAACAAGCCAAACATTTTGTTGAGAATTCAGAGATGTAATTTTACAGAAGGATGCTTACAATTATCTGGCCAGCCCCAGTGAGTAAGCATTGGGTTTTGAAAAATGCGAGGGCCCGAAGACATATTATCACAAACATCAACAGGTGGCGGTCAATATTTATTTTCGTGTTTTGATACAAGGAAATCTGGAACATATTGTGGCCACTAGATATTTTTATGCAAAGAGACACAGAGAAAGGAGTGCCAGAAGACTCTTTGCTGCCTTTTGTCATGACATTGAGGGGTGTCAGCGGATGAAATTGTAAAAGTTATTGAAGATCGAAGGTTGTGGAGGACTTGTGTGTATCTACTTCTTGTCCTTTTTAGGACGAAATTTTTCGTTATTTGAAGCCCTACTCTGGCTCTTCCCAGGGGCCGCAATATAGCCTGACCATAAATGTGGTCTAAAGGCTGAACGCGGTTTATGGGACCTCTCCACGGTGATCCTCATCCACATAGTGGCACATTGTGTCATCGGGTGTTTATCGCTTGCGTGATGTCCTGGTGGGGTAGAAAGTCGATCAGTCAGTCAGGTTGTGGAGGGGCATGCTAGCCCAAGTTAGTCGGCAAGGTACTTATTTGATGATGCTGATAGTGATCGAGCTCATAGAATTCCATAAAAAAATTTTTTAATGACCTTGATAATAGTTCAAATGATAATTCCCAAATGAATATATAGAGCTAAGATTGCACGTCGGAATGTTAAGACTTGAATAGTGAAAAAATGTGTTGGGCGGGAATGTTTTGGGGATCAACGGGGAAAGTTGAGAACGACATGATTGGTGACGTTGACAGCGGAAGGAGTGAGAAAGAATATGCAGCATTGTTAACAGTCTGTGGTTGTAGTGTAGTATTAGTCGTCTATTGAATTATAATATAAGCATTCTTCGTTATGCAGATGATACATTATTATTAGCTGAAAAAGCAGAAGACCTAAAACAACTATTAGACATTTTGGTGCTAAAGAGTGCAAAAAATGGACTTTCCTTGAATGTCAAGAAAACAGAAACAATGGTTATATCAAAGAAGAAGATAACTCCAAAATGTGATATAGCAATAGAAGGGGATGTGCTTAGCCAAGTCAATAAATTCAACTTGAATTTCAAGTATTTGGGGACACTCATAACATCAGGTGGACGATGTGTGACAGAAATTAAGAGCAGAGTTGGCCAAGTGAATGCAGTGTTTTAGAAGCTGAAAAGTATCTTATGTAATTAATCACTCTCATTAATTGATTGATTTGATTTGATTCAAGAACCGACATCACAGCAGTCGGGGCACTCCCATAAGCGCTCCGTACCCATCTGCAGCAGCCAGTGAAGAGTTCCGATACTAATGGTGCCAGTAGCATTCTGATTAAACGTCCGTCTTGCCTTTCTTCTGAGCCTTGAGCATCTGCCAGAACCTCTCGTCACTTTTCCCTGCATCAATCTCACCAGACTGGTGATCCATCTGCTCCTCCGAACTGTACACGCTCTCCCACAAGGCACTAACCAGGTCTGCTTTATCATGTATCAGTATTCCACCAAGTTGTGCAGAGCCAGCCAGTATTCATTTCCCAACACAGCGGCGTGCCCCGGTGAAAAAATCCAGACAATACTCCTTACCCATGTCCTCCGCAGCGAAACATGCCACTCTGCACGAAGCATAACTGTTCTGATCCTCGTCAGCATGCTTTCTAAATCAGTTACAATCACGTTGTGTGTGTGTGTGTCGTGTTCTCTAGCCAGCGGAAAGCTGCAGTGACCGCCTCCACCTCCATTCTTAAGCTGGATGTTGTGTATCATATGCTAGACTCTCCTGCACCAAAAATCGACCATTAACTTTTGCTAAGAAGCCCCAAGCACTTCTTTTGTCTCTTGACACTGAACCGTCTGTGTAAATGATCAAATCCTCTGAGCGAGCATTATCTTGAATTAGGTGCTGAATTTCCACCTCTGTGGCACCTGCTGGCCAGTCTCTGCATTCCCGGCTCAGTGTGATTATGACTCTACACAAGTCTGACTGTTCAGGTGGCACTTTGACCCACTCTTCTCCTCGCCTAATGTTCTCAAGGTTGCAAACCTGTCTGATTGTCTTCTGCCTGAGCCATCCGTGACCTCCCTCTTATCAGCCGCGGCCCCTAACTGCACCCAGAGCTTCATGCAGAGGGTGGTCTGTGTCTGCAGCTACCCTGATATATGACTTCGCCTGCAGAACCTTGTGCCTACCTTCAACCGTCGGCAAACCAAGGATGTATCGCATACACACCACTGGGGTGTCTCTGGTGCAACCCAGAATGACCCGTATAGCCGGGTTCTGAATCCGCTCTAGTTTGTCCATCTGACTCTTTGAGACGGTAAGCAGTCCCAGGCCATAATCAACCACTAACAGGGTCAGGTGCTGATATAGTGTGAAAAGCATTCTCTGCTCTATGTCAATTGCAGCCATAGTCTTAAGTGCACTAAGTCCTTTTTGGCCACTCGTCACAACACTCTCCACATGGTCCTTAAATGACAGGCTCCTGTCAAATGTAATTCCCAGATACCTCAGTTTGCTCTCTCTGTTGACATTCCTACCATCTATCGTGAGACATTGCAACATACGCCTGTGAGACCTGGACACTTACTAAACAAGCGGAACAGCGCATAAATGCATTTGAATATAAATGTTACAGACAGGTTCTAAGAATATCTTGGGTAAAGAAAAGAACAAATGCATCCATACTTCAGAGCTGAATATTGAAGAGGGTTGGCTAGTAAAGACAATAAAACAAAGAAAATTGAAATATTTTGGTCACTTGAAACGTCATGGAAGTCTAGAGAGAACAATAATGGAGGGGTATATGCCTGGGAAGAGAGGAAGAGGAAGGCCAAGGAGAAGATGGGTGCAGGATGTGGCAGATGATCTCCAGATGGGTGTATCAGACGCAGGACATCTTGCTCAGGATAGGAAGGTTTTCCGGAGGGTTGTTATGGCAGCGAGGTTCCGCGAGGGACATGCTACTGAATGAATGAATGAATCGTGAGACTTGGGACATTAGTTTAAACCATTCTGTTGTCCAGAGAACACCACAAAACAGACCCCTTTTCCGGGTGGACGACAGCCCTCATTTCTGTACACCACTCAGTCACTTTGTCTACTGCCGCTTGTAGCTTCCGGGCTGTTTGTTCCCTCTCTTTCCCCTGCCTATATGCAAGTATATCATCCGCAAAAGTCCGTATCCTTCCAACTCCTGGTGCCTCCAGGCTTGCAATCTTGCTCGTATACACACTGAAGAGCACAGGCGAGATGGCGAATCCTTGTGGCAGTCCTGGGGCCAAGTGCATGGTTCTGAGGTCCATGAGCCCAGTCAGAGAGCAACCCGACGTGAATACAGGACAGCTGCCACCCAATTCACCAGCCATGGACTGACCTCCTTCTCCCTCAGTGCTCACTCTCATTAAACATCAGAAAACAGTAATGAATGTTCTGAGCCTGTTCTGATGTATTGCAGTGAATCTTGGAATGCGAGCAAACAAATTAAGAAGAGTTTGGAGGCAGCTGAAATATGGTTCTTGAGAAGAATGTTGCGAATACCTTGGACTGCCAGAATAACTAACAATGACTGCCTTTATATGGCTAACGAAAGTAGAACATTATATGCAACAATGAGGAGACAACATTTTATTATCAGAAGACGAGCTTTCAGAAGACAACTTATTGTGGAGTAATCAATATATATGACACAATAATATTTGCTGATTGTCATGATAAACAGTGCTAAAAATACTAGCTATTTTCACGATTGTCATGATAAACGGTGTTAAAAAATACTAGCTATTTTCACGATTGTCATGATAAACAGTGCTAAAAATACTAGCTATTTTCACGATTGTCATGATAAACGGTGCTAAAAAATACTAGCTATTTTCACGATTGTCATGATAAACAGTGCTAAAAATACAAGCTATTTTCACACAAATAAAGCATTGAATAAAGTTAACTCTTTCGTCCCGAGAAGGCTAACTCTATTCACTTCCAGTTTTGCACAGTCCCGTAAATGCCGGTATATGGCCATTTCTGCAATGACCTATTCTCGAAAACTGTTAAAGGTCATTTGTTCTATGTACAACTGCGTTGTGTATAGCAGGCCCGGATGTAAATACTTTAACTAAATATAGTATTCAGAGGGGTTACCATGTGACCCCAATGTTGACTTTACATTTCCCGTAAGCCTCCGTGTTTGAGGTCACGGCACAAGTCACCAGATACATATTTGTTTTCGGCCTCGAGAATGCATTCTATTTAACGACTCTCTCTCTCTCTCTTTCTCTCTCTCTCTCTTCCCTCTCTTTCTGTCTCTCGTGTATCTATTACTCCCTTTATACATCTTTATATATTTAGAAACAAGAATGTAAGAAATGTGGACTAAAAAATGTTTAAACAATGTATCAGCTACCTGCGTAAAATAGTTGTTTTTAAAGGATTTTTATTTCTCTCAGAAATTCCCTCGGGTTCATAATCCATTTTCCCCCAGCATGCACAGGGCGAAAGGATTAAATAAATGTACGACACCGTAGTGAAATTAGGAGATTGGGAGAACAGACTGGTTACAAATGATAGACACAGATGCAACAAAACTTGCCAGCAATGGCCAGGAGATGAGAAGGAATAGAATGATAACAATCATAATTCGATAACAATCATCAAGTGTTTTCCAGACAGCGAGGAAGATCAAGCTTCTCCGCATCCCGCTATGTCAACCAACACCCCAGATTGCATTCTTTCATAATCTGATGTTTTCTGATGAACACTGAAAAGATATGTGGAAAGAGGGATTGAGGAAGACAAGGATAATTCTTCTGTAAAACCACCTCTATGAGGCCTACAAGTAATTGTTAGTCTTGTTTATTAATTCTCTAAGATTACCAGCCACATGTTAAAACCCAACCCTGTATCTTCTTCTTCTTTACGTCCTCTTTTACCGCTTCGGGTGTCGAAGGAGATATAAGCTTCGTGCTTTTCTGGCTGCTTGAACCAAAGTCACATCGTGGTACAGTAGAGCTTTTCTGATTTTATCCTTCCATGTTGTTCTTGGTCTACCTCTTGCTCTAGGTCCCTCTCTTCTTTTGGTTTGTGCCTCATGGCGGGCATTGTTTGTTGTCAGATATTTGATGGCGTTTCTTGTGGTGTTATCTGTGTCTCAAATGTTTAGGTTTTTAAGTGTATATATTTTTTCGGCCCACCTTGCCTCTCCTATCAAGCGTTGCACGTTTCACTACTATAATTGTTTTGTTGAAATGCTCCCACAGATTCATGTGTCTTTTATTTTTTAAAGGGTTTTTTATGCTCCAATTACCTTTGGTTTAATTTCCTTAATATTCATAGTTTTTTTTTTTAAAATGGACAATGCTAATCAAAGACGAATTAATTTATTATTGAGATGATCTCTTTTACTGTTGGTTCTGGTGTTCTCCCATGTCGGTCATGTATGTGTTGACCGGTGCATTGTTGCGTTCCTTTCTCAGTGACAGTCTGATTTGTTCGCTGGATTTTGTAGAGGCCTGGGACTCATCAGGCTGCGTATGTTTATGGATGAGGGGCGGGAACAGCTTACTGTGATCTTCCAGCCAATGATGGGTTCTGGTCATCGTGGCTAGATCCACGTTTAGAAATCTGAAAAGCTGGTTTCCGTGAGCTTCAGGTTTGGACAACTTGAGCAGATCCTGCTGCTGCCTTTTATTGTGGGTAATATCAGCAACTGTGATAACTGGGTGTGCAGGTATGACAAGTGATCCTTCACTCAGTCTGTTAGACAGCTCGTTTAATTTGATATGCACAGTTTGGAAGTCCAACATACCGACAGTTGTCTCGTGTAGGGCAATATTTTCTGTGTTAAAGATGGCATTATTTTGTGCAGGCTCTGCATCACTGAAGCTGGTCAGATGTTCAACTGTTGTCTTAGAGTTTGATTTGTAGTTGCCCTCGGTGTTACTAATCGTGTTTCCCGTCTTGAGAACTTCACAATCTGGGCCAGGAATCGTTAGATCAAGCTCACTTGGCACCCTGTCAACACTTGCTGGGAGCTTTAATTCAAATTTACCTCGTACCCTGTCAACATTTACAGGGGGCGTTAGATCGGGTTTGCTGTCTACTTTGTCAATATTTGACAGGAGTGTTGGTTCTTCCTCGGAGTCTGCTTCCAACTGAGCTGTTGGCAGGCAGATAACTTTGTTTTTGTTTAAGGTCTGTTCAATTTCTATACTCTGCGTATGTGAAAGATTTGAGTCTAATCGTTTGTCTTGTCTATAAATGATTTTACTATTTTCATATCTAACGCTTGGAAATGAACATAAACGCGTGTGCAGTTCTGGATGCTTGCACACGCCTGTGACACTTGGTGTGGATTTAAGAGCCTCTTTAGCACTATCCACCACAGATTGGTGATTGTCTTGTGGCCCACTGGGGATAGTCACTACGTTCTTCGACTCATCCTTCTCTAGACCCAGGAATCTGTTTAATCGGTAAGATACTGCCATGCTGCCATTTTGAGATCTGCACGGATCCGTAAACATATGTTTTTCTTTATTTTTCAGATGTGTCTGACTGTTAACGAAAATTGATGGTCTCTCATTTTGGGTTAAATGCTGACTTCTATCTACACCATTTTCGTTATTGCCTTGTTGATGGACCACATCTGCTCTGCTCCGGTGTCTTAGAGAAAAATGTCTATAGGCTTTTCCATATGCTCCATTGCTGTCTGTATTGGTACTACTTTCAGAGTTGCACGAGCTCCTTCTAGAAGTAGAATTCCTATATGTGAACATTTCTCTTGGTTTTACAAGTCCTGACGTGCTGTTGGGGTCACTATAACTAGGATTGTACTTTATTCTTTGTTGCTGTTTATCAAATTCAGCGTCTTTTCTTCCGGAATGTGGAAGTGCTTGTCTCAGAGCCAATCTCTTCGATAATTGAGCTGTATTCGTTGATGCTACATGTTCCGCATTGTTACTACTCTTTCCTCTACATTCATTATCTGTGACCGCTGTATTGGCCTGCAAGAACGCTATCACCTGATTCATGTTTAGTTTATCGGGATCGTTGTCGGCGATAGGGGTTCTACTGCGAGGTAGCTCTTTGACGTTAACCTTCAGTTGTCTTCTAGCATGCGGGAATCGTGAACTCTGTTCTAAATCCATACTTCTTGTGCGCCTTTCTAACTCCCTTTCCTCATATCCAGTCTTGTAATGTCTTTTCTTTTGGTCACACAGATTCCAGCACTTGGTTGGTTTAAACACTGGCTTAGGTAATGATGTATATCCATCTGACTTGGATGAATCGTCTCTGTTTTCTTTTCTTGACTGACCATTCACGTTTAATAAAAACGTTGTTGAATCGAGATCTGTTGAATCGCCGAACTTGCTTTCATGTTCAGATGTGACTTCATCTCGTCTGCTCATTCTACATGATTGAGTTCGAAAGTCTTTATTAGGTGACACTTTAAGACCAGATTGTCTATTCTTACGGCTCCCCTTTGTGCTGGGGTACAATGTGTTTGATGAACGGCTGCTGTCTGAAGACAGGGCGTTGTTCTGCGTAGAGTCCTGCTGTAGGCACGGCATGGAGGTACTGAGAACCGGTAGACTCGGGAACAAGTGGTGCGTCATCGCCACCGGTGCTGGCATTGAATCATGGGAAAGTGATGCGGCGTCGTTTTTGGAGAATGGTAGAAGGTTTAAAACGGATAGATGCCAATGGTTGGTTGCCACAATGGATGTACACATGTTCCCGGGATCTGAAAATGAGACACAAAACATTAAAATGCTGGTGTATATAACTGTTGCACACATGTTCTTGCAATCTGAGAGTAACAGTCAAAATATTAAAATGTGAAATGTAGAGACAGAAATGAAGAGTGGCAAGCATCGCTTCAGAATTCCTGCATAGTTAGCGTCTTTTTTATATTTTGTCCATAATACGGATGTGTGTCAGGAAGCGAAGTGGCAGACAGATTGACTGGCTCTGCACCTCTGGGTGGTGAACTGATACCAGATAATGTAGATGAGGTCAAGGTTCTTTGGGAAAGGTGATAATGCGGATCGATCACTGTAATGTGGCGAAAATGTTACTGCTGGGAGTGACAAGCGCATCTGGACCACACTTCACGCTCAGAGGAAAGACGAGACTGACATATAATCGGACGGTTTCTGGTACTCTCGGAATTGGAACTTGTTGCTGGCTGCTGAAGATAAGAACGGAGCGCTTATGGAAATTCCCCAGTGCTGTGATGCCAGTTCTGGACTCAGCTCAATACGCAGAGCAGATAATTATGTAAACCCCGTGGTGTGTAGGCAGTAGCTGAGTAACGTACAGGAAGTCGTTGGGTACAAACCCAGTTGAAACTTATGACTTCTTCGCATTTACCGGGTATAAACTATAAACCGGTGAAAAGTTCAGGTTGTTTGTCCACTTCTGGACTTTAGCTTTGTCACAGAACTTGAGTTTTGGGTGCTTATACGTTTGACAAATCTAGCTTGTTTGTATGCAAACTGTTAGTTCCTTGCCTCTCATGCAGATGCGCTCTGACTTCAAAGGAAACCCCTAATAAGTCGACTGTTACAACATGTTTGAGGAGGCAGGGGGTCTTGTTCCCACCACATTGTGGCCCCGGATCCCAAACAGGGAAAAACTGAACACAGTAAAGATATCAACACAAAGGAGTATCGATGACAACATATACGATACTCGGGCGAGTTGAGCTCTGAGGGCTGTCGTGTATTGTGCACTCGATACTCAGCCCCATGTACTTAAAACATAAATCTAGCCAACGGTTTTTGGAAAGAGATGGGATGGGCACAGGCGTCAAAACAAGAGAACTGAGGCGACCCGACCCCCAATTTTTTTTTTAACGGGTAGGTAAGCGGCCCTCCTTAACCATTTATATAAATGCTACTTTAAAGTATTTCCTTACAAATTTTACAACATTTCAAATATCTTATATCTATTTGGCACTTAGCTAAGTATTATTATTATTATTATTATTATTATTATTATTATTATTATTATTATTCATAATAAGCTGTTACATTATATTCTTAAGGCCCCGCCCCTCGTCTAAACAATGTAAGGTGGGGAAGACTGGGCAAGTGTCTGTTCGTCCCCACCCGGTCCCATGTTTTCCTTCTGTCGGCCGCCCTGGGGACGGGTACAATCTGAGTGGTCCTAAAAACTGCCATTTACTGGGAATGAAACTAACTGGGCCATGCTGGTGGAGTGTACTAATGGTAAACGAAAACTGTAGGTTCAAATCCATTTCGAGGCGATTTTTTTTTTAATGGCCTCGGCTCACAGGTCGACCCAGTCTAAAATCGGCACTATGTAAACTTATGGGGAGTAAAGGCGGTCGGTTTGATGTTGACCATATAACCGACCAAGTGCCGATTTATTTATTTAATATATAGGTCTAGCCCTATGTGTCCAATACGTCTGAAAGCGTGGAAAGGGGTCCTTTACATTAGCTGGACGAGTTTGCCATACTGCAAAAAACAAGTCAAGATCACAGACCTGATCCTAAACTATAGTGATTGTTTAAGGTGACCAACCATAATCGCCCACAACTATCAATGGCAAATAAAAAAAATGACTGATTCCTTTTCCCTATCTCCTTCACGACTTTCTATTCATCTAAATCAGCGGTTCTCAACCTGTGGGTAGCGACCCTTTTTGTGGGTCTAACGACCCTTTCTCAGGGGTCGCCAGAGACCATCGAAAAACATATATTTACTGCAGTTATAAGGTAGCAACGATAATAATTGGATGTTTGGCGGGCGTCACAACATGAGGGACTGTATCAACTCTTTGAGTCCTAGGGGGTTTAGCATCACAGGCCCAGGGGTAGTAAAGAAAGTAATAAAATCGGCGCATCATGCGTTCATTGGGCTCCTAGTTAGGAACCTATGAACGCATGATGCGTTCCTTGTGACAATCGACGCAATAGGAAGGTTGAGAGCCAATGCTCTTCTAAATAGACACAAGTGAAAAGCTTCACATTATAACAGGCAGACAGTGTATTGATCGGCCCCATAGAAACATTTTCTGGCACAGTTACTATAGCTTTTGGTTTTTATGTGGTCTAGTGTGATCTTCTATCTTTCGACTTTTTTTTTCTATAAGTGCCAATCAATACATTGTCTCTTTGTTATTTATATGTATAATATTTCTGCGGTTTCAAGGGTTCCCCCTCTGTTTATTTATGTGAATCACATGGAACCTACCAATAAAATATATTTCTTAAACGTTCGTGTATTTTAGACAAAGAATTACAGTCTGCTGTGATTGTAAATTTATGCTGTGTTTCTTATTCAACCTATGCTTTGTTAATATACATTTCTGTAACCTATGGTACCATTTCAATGGGTTGAAATGAATTCTGTCCGAATTACATAGTTGTGGATTTCAAGCTGTACGATAGACACACCAATGAAAACACATTTTTTGGGGTGCCTACTTGATTATGTTCCCAGTACTCTTGTCTCCCTAGCGAGCGCACATGCCATTTGCAGGTGACAGGTTCGATTCCCGGCACGGTAACTTACGCTTTCGATTGTTATGTTGCCTAGTGTGTCCTTCTATCTTTCTTTTTCTTTCCATGAGTACCAATCAATGCTTTTTTTTTAATTATATTTATTTTATTTCTCCGGCTTTAAGGGTTCCCCTCTGTTTATTTTTATGAATGATATAACAGCACTCGCGTGAATAAATGTTGTTTTTGTATTTGTGAGATGTGTTGTTTTTGTAAGAATGAGTTGCGAATCTCCTCTTTGAAAGATGTCTCGCTCTAGGGATATGCCTAAAGCTCTGTCTTCAGAACTATAATATATCCGTTTCACCTCTCTCTTCTCTCTCTCCCTCTCTCTCTTTCTCTCTCTCTCTCTCTCTCTCTCTCTCTCTCTCTCTCTCTCCTCTCTCTCTCTCTCTCTCTATCTCTCTCTCTGAATGTCTATATTTCTCACTGGTGTCTGTCGATGTATGAAAGTCAGTCTCTCTCTCTCTCTTTCTCTCTCACACACACACACACACATACACACACACACTCACTGTGTGCAGCACCATGCCTTAGATTTTCACCGTGATTAATTAATAGAAAGTACACAGTAATTAAAGAAGTCAAACTCTGGAAACACGAAGCCAGACGACGCGTAGACCGGAAGCAGAGTCAAGGGAGATAATGGCATCGTAAATACAACCACTGCCCTCTAGAACAATCACTAACTCGCGGAGAATATTTACCTGTTTACAATGACATATTGAATTATTCTTGCTAGCATTAGAACTCCACGTTTCAGATGTTCCGGTCAATATGGCTCATAAGAAGGTTTAGTGTTTTTAAGTCGTGGCAAGTTTTTGCTTCTTACAATAGTTAGCTGTTGCATATAACCCAATATATAAACTAAAGGAATATAGTTCCGTCGCCTAGCTACTGCGTCGAGTGCATGGCGCGACACTGTGAGCTGCAGATTTAATTTGGAATGCTTTTCAGCTGTGTCCAGCCTGGTTTGGGCTGTAAACTGCAAATTCAGAAAATTATGCCAGCTAAATTATGGTCCCTATTACGATTAATTACGTGTCCAGCTACTGATCTGCTATATTTGCTTCTTCCATCAACGACGAATAGCATTTCTAGTGTCGGACTGTTTGTAGAGGCCTTTTTGACTGCTGCTTTATGCTTTGAATGCGCGTGTATGCCGTTGGATTTGCAAAGAGTACAAGCTGTATCAATATTTTTTCTTTAAATAAAAGACAATGATGGGCATTCTTTGTAGTTTTAATTGGCACAGGAACAAGTGACCCGTTTTCTTTGAAGCTGGAACTGTGGTTGCTCGATGACCAGAACTTATTTACTCACATTAAGGACTATGTGGTCATGGGTTGAAAAATGATTTAAAGTCAAGAGTCGACTAGCTGAAC
Source organism: Candidula unifasciata (assembly GCA_905116865.2). Taxonomy (NCBI): domain Eukaryota; kingdom Metazoa; phylum Mollusca; class Gastropoda; order Stylommatophora; family Geomitridae; genus Candidula; species Candidula unifasciata. The sequence goes on from CAJHNH020001090.1 coordinate 247,190, forward strand.
ACTTGCTGTTACGTTGCTCTATGGTCATGTGTCACAAAGTGTTAATGGCTCTGCGTGATGTCCTGGTGAGGTAAAAATTTACTTACATTTCCGGAAACCTATTTTCGTATATGAAAATTCACAAATTTTACTATAAGAATGCGTTCATGGAAGCAAAAATAACCAACAACATTCTCGCACTTTACTGTACTTTTTATGAACATTTATACTAACCTGTCAGGAAAACTTATTTCCTGTGCAAACTGTGGCTATTGAGAAACTTTTGAGACGTACATTTACAAAAGTTATTCCCCCTTTGAGAAAGTCTCCCTTCTCGCATTGAAACGTCCACAGTAACGCAACAACAGAATAAGAGGTTTAGTCTAACCACTGATTACAAAAAGGCAAACACGGGATCCGAATTCAACACTCTTTAATCCGTCAAAGCTTCGGTTCGGATCAAATTATTTCGACATACATAAAAAAACCTCACAGCACTTGAATCATTTATTGATTTGTCTTAGGTTCCTGAGTTCACGTGGAGATATCTGCCATGCCAAGAGATTTGGAACAACAATACCCTTCGTTATAAATGATCTTATGAAAACACCACTGGCACATTCAGTTTGATAAAGACATGTTTTACTGCGGGCAGTAAGAGAGTTTTGTTTGAGTTTATTTTTCAGTTCAAAGCATATGTCAGGAATTATTGGCACTTGCTATCGCGTACTTTCAACTCGTATGCCACACAACGGAAATCCACTTATGTTGTGTTGTGTCTTGATTTAGGGGTCAATTCAGTGTTGTGTCTGGTGTCCAATTTCTAGGCTCTAGTTTTATGTGTGAAATATACTTTAAGAATGGTGGAATATACTTTAAAAGTGATAAGAAGGTCACTATTTTTCTTTGGTTTCCTTTTTTTTTCCTTTTTCCTAATTCTTACTCTCCCAATTTCACTACTTTAAGTAAAAGAAAGAAACCATTGCCCATGCTTTGAGTTGTCTTTGATACAAGGAAATAAAAAGAGTAAAGGAACTGGGTCCAAATGATGGGACACGCGGGTTATTTGTTGCTGCTTCTTTATTTTTATACATTTTATTTTATTTTGTTTTATTTGTTTTAATATTGAGTACACAAATTGACACACCCACCCACACAGGACTAAAGGTCACTTGCCAATCGTTTTGTGGTGCCCCAGTATAAATGTGCTATCTGGCTATAGTGTTGAACGGGTTTTCCGAGATTAGTACCTGTCTAATTCTTATCCTTCGGGTGTTAATCCTCCCTCAGTCAGTCAGTCAGTCACTCAGTCAGTCAGTCAGTCACTCAGTCAGTCAGTCAGTCAGTCAGTCAGTCATTCACTCAGTCACTCAGTCAGTCAGTAACATGTCCTTTGCAAAACTTTGCTCCCATAACAACTCTCCAAAAAGCCCAATCACAAGCAAGATGTCCCGCGTCCGTTACACCCATCTGGAGACTATCCGACACATCCTGCAACCATCTTCTCTTTGGCCTTCCTCTTCCGCTCTTCAAAGTCATATACCCCTCCTTTATTGTTCTCTCTAAACTTTCGTGACGGTTCACGTGACCAGAATATTTCAGTTTTCAATTTTTTTTAAATCGTCTTTATTAGCCAACCTTCTTCATTATTCAGTTCTTGAAAGACATTTATGGGCTGTTCAGCTTTAGTAAGTGTCCAGGTCTCACAGGCGAATGTTGCAGTGGGACACGTGCATGCTCTTAGAAATCCTACAGGCTGAAAATTTGGAGGTGAAAACTGTAAAAAAATATATATAAATATATTAAAATGTACTCGGGTCATAATAAAAGCATCCCAATGCAGAAGAGGAAAGACAATGAAAAAAAAAAGGAATTACTGAAAGAATTAAAGAAAAGACAACATAAATATTGTGGCCACATTAAAAGACATAGTACGCTACTAAAAACCATACTGGATGAAAGATGGAGGACAAGAGAACAGGGGTTAGACAATGATACAAGTGGGAGGACACACATCAAAAGATGGACGAACAGCAGTCTGAGAGAGTGTACAACCAAGACAAGCGACACAGCATGTTGGAAGTCCATTGCAGCCAACCGTCATTGCAGAGACGGCACCTAATTGATTGAGTGAGCCGCACATTGGACAACTTCGTCATTGTTAGGATATTCTTATATTATCTTATTCTCATCCTTGTGTTAATCCGAAACGGGAGCAGTTAACTATCTACCTCATGGCGGGAAATCCCATCTTCTACCTTGAACCAGCCAAGACGTCTGCACAATAATGCCTTATTCCACTTATCGCCGCTTGAAGTGGCTTCTGATAAGTCTGAGCAAAACGTCTTATCTCCGAAAACATATGGCCATTATAGTTCTTTCAGCAATAGATAACAGACTTTTCGCGAAAACTGCCAGTTAGATCGCAATGATTTTTTTTTCGTGCAACCTTAGAAAATCCATGTCGAAAAAAAGGGGCGCATTCTTTAGTCCATAGATGCTCAGGACGCTGAATATCAGCCAATTCGTTTTGAAATTTTCGAGTCACTGTAAATAATAGAGTGAACCTTTAAATTTTACAGTAAACATCTAAATTTCCGGTTCTATGTTTTTTTTTTTTTTTTTTTCAGAAGCGTGTCTTCATAAAACATTGTTGTGTGAAGAAAATATATTTGTTGTCATTTATGTTCAATTTAGCTGAGTTGAGCTGAGTCAAGAAAGACATCACAGCCCTAGGAGCGTTCACATATGCGCTCCGTCCCCGTCTTCAGAAGCCAGAGCAGTTCCAATACTAATGGTATCAGACGCAGTCTGATTATATGTCCATCATATCCTTCCTCTGGGCCCTCTGGTGACACCCAAGTACATCATTCTCTTCAGGTCTCTCCAGGCCATGATAATATATTTTCTCTTCTAACTTCTTTACGCGTTCCCAACGGGCCTTGACCACATCTGCTTTGTCATGTATCAATCCACCGCCCAGTGATGCAGATCCAGCCAATCTGTCTGCCATGTTCAATGTAAACATGTCCCAATATGCAACAGTTAGTATTCCCTCTCAGTCAACATTAGACCCCAGGGTGTATCCTAACTGCAAGCAAATTGCATTATGGTTGACACATTTGGATATGGAGATGTACAAAAGTAAAAAAAGCAAAGTGAAGGATCGGTTTCCACGCCTGTAGACGAATAGGGCATATAAGGCTAGACCTATATTTTTTTTATAAACCAATCGGCACAAGATAGGTGATGTGGTCAGCATCACGCCGGTCGCCTTTACTTCCCGGGACTGCACCCGGTACCCACTCAAGGCTGGGTCGACCTAGGAGTCAAGATCATTTTTGAAAAACACATTTTAAATGTACTGGTTTTTTATTTTTTTATTTTCTCCTTTGACTAAACAACCTTGACCGACGTCTTATTTTGGTTTACGGTCACTAAAAGTGCGACTTTGAACGAGTAAATCATGAAATTGCGTACATTTTCTTTGACCCCCTTGTTAAAGCAATCAGTGTACATTACTTCCTAAAACTAATGAAAGTAAACCTTCCAAAAGTATACCACGACGGTTTTATGATAAAAATAGATATTGTAAAGAAGAAAACAAATTACACATGATATTCTTCTCAACCCCACGGATACTATAAGGCTACATGCAAAAAATTATTGCGATATAACAGGCAGTTTTCGAGAAAATTGCTTGTGTGTGTTTTTATCTGCTGTTGAAAGAACTATAGTTGTACATCCTGTATGCTCCGGCTGGCAAGAAAATTGATTTGAAACCTAATAAAACATATAAAGACGTTATCCCCTCTCCCCCTTTTTTCCCCCTTTTCTGTCATCCAATGGTGCCCTGACTTACTCTCCAAGCTGCCGGTCAAAAACATACAATAACTGATCTGATAGATTATGTAAACCAGTGACATCAAAATACCGCGAGTGCGTTCATGCGTTTGACCTTGCCAGTGTCAGGGAAATGTGCCAGAGCCGTCTACGCAAAACTATTCATTCCAGTAGACCTAATAGACTGCCGGGTTGACAAAACGCGGTAGGGAAGTAGATAAATATATAAATAAATACGTTAACTAGAGGGGCGGACGGGGGTGCAAAGTAGGCTATCATCATCATCATTATCATCATCATCATCACTGTCATTTAGTGTCCCCCTATGTCACATAGGGCTCGTATTATATTGTTCCATTCCCTTTAATCCTGTCCAATCCCTCCGATATCATGGACGGAATTCAGTCCAGCAGCTCTGGCTTCTCTCATCAAAGTTGGCCCTTAACGTTTCTCTTGGACGTACTCGTTTTCTCAGTCCCTCTATTTCCCATTTCAGTGCCTGTTTGGTGATTTTCTGCTCGTTTCTACACAGAGTGTATCAAACATCGCCATCTTCTTTATCGTAAAGCTATTGTTGCCAGCGGCCCCAGACATGTTTCTTATTTCTTCACCTCTCATCAATTTATCTAATACAGTAGAACCTCGCTTAACGAGTACCTCTCATAACGAGTAGTTCGCATAACGAACAAAAACAATTTGTATTAGAATGACTTGCTTAACGAGCGACGTTTCACATAACCAGTGGCGAGGAGAGGGAAAGTCCCGGATTGTGCGCTTGTTACATCAGTCTGTGTTTAGCACTCGTTCCAGTAGCATCGTAGTGTCGCTTGTGATCATACATTTTCTCAAACTTGTGTTATATTGTGATAAATGTACATGAATACTCCAAGCCTACAAGATGACCTTCCTGAATAATTTAAGTTCATCAAGATCCAGTTTCTGCCTCCCAACACAACTCCGTTACTCCAGCCCATGGACCAGCAAGTTATTTCTAACTTTAAGAAGCTCTACACTAAAGCACTCTTCGAGCATTGTTTTAGGTGACAAGGGACCAACCTCACTCTCAAAGAGTTTTGGAAAAATCACTTCCACATCGTTGCCTGCCTCAAGATCATCGACAAGGCGGGGGAAGTGGTTACCAAAAGAACCCTAACTTCTGCTTGGAAGAAGCTTTGTCGATTTGTGCCTTTGAGGGGTTCGAGACAGTACCTGTGGAACCTGTAGTCAACTAGATTGTGTCTTTGGCCTCTATCTTGGGATTGTAGGTGGATAACAGTGATATCGAAGAGCTTGTGGAAGAGCACAGCCAAGAGCTGACCACCGAAGAGCTTATAAAGTAGCATTGTGTTTCACAGCAAGAAGTTTTGAAGGAAAGTTTGTCAGAGGAGGAGGTAACAGAAAAGCTACAATCTTCTGGCGAAATAAGAGAAATACTGAAAGCATGACAAACTGTTGCATCTTACATTGAGAAGCATCACCCTAATAAGGAAGTGGCTATGCGCGTTGCAAATTTTGTTTATGATAATGCTGTGTCGCATTTTGGAGCGTCGGCAAAAACAAATGTCTCTGGACATCTTTCTAGTAAAACAAAAATTAGCTATGTATCATAATTATTTCGTCATTTTGTTTTTTGTTTTCAGCAAATCGAATTGGCATTTCAGGTGGGTTCGTTCCGCGTTTGAAGAAAAGATGAAGATGATTCACTCTCCTTAACAATATTATACAATTTTCTTTGAATAAACGCTATACATAATATTTTGTGAGTATTTTTTCGACATGGAACGCATTATCTTATTTTACATTAATTTTTGAGAGAACAATTGTTACGCATAACGAGTGTTTGGCTTAACGAATATGATTCTGGAACGAATTATGCTCGTTAAGCGAGGTTCCCCTGTACTATGTTCATTATTTCCCTGAAGCATTTATTGTCGACTGCATGTAACTTACCTTCCATGTCTTTAGTGTTTTCCCAAATTTCATTGACATATGTTAAAACTGGAACAACACAAGAATTGAATATACGTAACCTGTTCTAAAACTCTGAGTTCTATATTTTGTTCAGGCTTTTAAAAGTTGATATTGCCTTGCCAGTGCAGGTCATAATTTCTTCCCTTTTTGTTTCCGTGAATATCAAGGTCGGCTCTGTGGCTAAGTCGATGCGAACACTTCGCTTCGTAATGCCGGGATGCCAGGTTCGATCCCAGCTGCGGGCAATGCGCCTTGCGTTGGTTTCGACAGTGGTATCAAGAAAGCCGACCGTCCAGATAGCAATGGCAAACTACTGGACGTAAATTTGCCTAGAGAAACCACACAACAGCCAGGGGCTGTTAGGGTTGGTTCTGCAACGTCTTCTAGAGGATACGCAACAACCTTAGAATATCAAGATCACTGCCTATATAAGTAAACTGGTCTGTTCTTTTTGTCTCAAGTGTTACATCTGCATGACCTGTTGTGTGTTGAGCTTCGCTGTTCAATTGTACCAGAGGTCAGAGGCGTGATGGCCTACGCTAGTCGTAAAGGCGCTAGATCGTGAGACGAGTGCAAAAAGTCCCCGCTGCTTGACGCATGAGACAAAGCTTTCTTGAGATTAACGGGTAACAGCGGTGTCCACGGGGTTTGTGAAACCCAGGTATAATCGGTCGCTAAACGTGAACTCGTGTCCTTGTAAGTTGCTTTCAATTCGTCTTATTGAATGGACGTCTTGTGTGAGTAAAATGGTTGAATGGATTCTTGTGTGAGTAAAATGGTTAAATGGATTCTTGTGTGAGTAAAATGGTTGAATGGATTCTTGTGTGAGTAAAATGGTTGAATGGATTCTTGTGGGAGTAAAATGGTTGAATGGATTCTTGTGTGTGTAAAATGGTTGAATGGATTCTTGTGTGAGTAAAATGGTTGAATGGATTCTTGTGTGAGTAAAATGGTTGAATGGATTCTTGTGTGAGTAAAATGGTTGAATGGACTGTGTTTTCACAACGCTTTATTCTGTGGAATTCATGTGAACCGTCTGTCATGATTGTGGTGTATCATGAGTTGGACTTTTTTGAGAATTATGTCACTGATTGTCTTGAATGGACTTGTGTCGATCAGATTCTATGAGGATCGGCAGTGTTGCGGCTATAGTACAAGTGGTTGACGGGGTATCTGTACGGCACAGAAGGTACCTTGGACCTTCTGTGTTAACCAACGTGTAATTGTTATGGGAGGGGGGGGGGGAAATCAAAGGCTAATTGACGGGACGGATGTTAGTCAGCGATGCTTCAATGAGTGGCTGGGATAGCAGGCGGGAGGCCTGGAGTTTTCACCAAGATGTGTATCTATCTATCTTGAGTCTCAAGGGTAGGGGGGTCGTTTAGAGAACGAACCACCATTGGATTGTCACTGCACATCACATAGGTGTATCTGCGCGGTCAGGTGTGAGTTGCCCTTAGCAGTCACCTGGGACACAGTTCGCTGGGGTGTTTCGTCCATGGCTGGAGTGACTGCCGATATGTCTATTTGGGAAGGCAGAAGGAGACTTGACAGTGCGCCATCGATCAAGATTTTATCCTCGTCATAATTGTTCGTCCACAAAAAAAAAAAAAAGAGACTGATCACACTAAAAGGATCATACTTGGCGTGGTGTATTGTGTTACCGTACTCGTAGACAATGTTAATGGTTATTTAAGGACATGTTAGCCTGTTGCGTGTGCCTTGATTATAGTGATGCTCATGTTTGCGTTGGCTCTCCATAACACGAGTTATAATCACTATCATCGGCGTGATTTATGGATAGAAAGAATCCAGTGCGTAGGTGAGAAGACGGACATTGATAGACACATACATTAAAGTATAACCCCTAGTTACTTAGCAAGCTTACGGTACATCCCCTGATCACACGCATCAGTGTCTTAAGTACAGAAGTTTTAATAAATTATGTGTAGCCAAATTTGTGCTGCTTTTTTATTTCTAACTCATTCTATGTGTTCGTGTGTGCGTGCGTGTGTGCGTACGGGCAATATTATCCGTCCCATCATAGGACGCAATTGTTTGTGTTATTTTAAAGCCCTGTCCCGGTTCTTATCAGGGGCCCTAAATAAAACGGGGTTTCTAAGACTTACGCCCGGGTGATTCTTTTCCGAGTGGTGGAATTTTGTGTCACCTGGTGTTTATCGCTCGTCGTGAGGTCCTGGTGTCAGTGTGTGAGTGTGTGAGTGTGTGAGTGTGTCAGTGTGTGAGTGTGTCAGTGTGTGAGTGTGTCAGTGTGTCAGTGTGTGAGTGTGTCAGTGTGTGAGTGTGTCAGTGTGTGAGTGTGTCAGTGTGTGAGTGTGTCAGTGTGTGAGTGTGTCAGTGTGTCAGTGTGTGAGTGTGTGAGTGTGTCAGTGTGTCAGTGTGTGAGTGTGTCAGTGTGTGAGTGTGTCAGTGTGTGAGTGTGTCAGTGTGTGAGTGTGTCAGTGTGTCAGTGTGTCAGTGTGTGAGTGTGTGAGTGTGTCAGTGTGTGAGTGTGTGAGTGTGTCAGTGTGTGAGTGTGTCAGTGTGTGAGTGTGTCAGTGTGTCAGTGTGTGAGTGTGTCAGTGTGTGAGTGTGTGAGTGTGTCAGTGTGTGAGTGTGTCAGTGTGTCAGTGTGTGAGTGTGTCAGTGTGTGAGTGTGTCAGTGTGTGAGTGTGTCAGTGTGTGAGTGTGTAAGTGTGTCAGTGTGTCAGTGTGTGAGTGTGTGAGTGTGTCAGTGTGTCAGTGTGTGAGTGTGTCAGTGTGTGAGTGTGTCAGTGTGTCAGTGTGTCAGTGTGTGAGTGTGTCAGTGTGTCAGTGTGTCAGTGTGTCAGTGTGTCAGTGTGTGAGTGTGTCAGTGTGTGAGTGTGTCAGTGTGTGAGTGTGTCAGTGTGTCAGTGTGTCAGTGTGTCAGTGTGTGAGTGTGTCAGTGTGTCAGTGTGTGAGTGTGTCAGTGTGTCAGTGTGTGAGTGTGTCAGTGTGTGAGTGTGTGAGTGTGTGAGTGTGTGAGTGTGTCAGTGTGTGAGTGTGTGAGTGTGTCAGTGTGTCAGTGTGTCAGTGTGTCAGTGTGTGAGTGTGTCAGTGTGTGAGTGTGTGAGTGTGTGAGTGTGTCAGTGTGTCAGTGTGTCAGTGTGTCAGTGTGTGAGTGTGTGAGTGTGTGAGTGTGTCAGTGTGTGAGTGTGTGAGTGTGTGAGTGTGTCAGTGTGTGAGTGTGTCAGTGTGTCAGTGTGTCAGTGTGTGAGTGTGTCAGTGTGTCAGTGTGTCAGTGTGTCAGTGTGTGAGTGTGTCAGTGTGTGAGTGTGTCAGTGTGTGAGTGTGTCAGTGTGTCAGTGTGTGAGTGTGTCAGTGTGTGAGTGTGTGAGTGTGTCAGTGTGTGAGTGTGTCAGTGTGTCAGTGTGTGAGTGTGTCAGTGTGTCAGTGTGTGAGTGTGTCAGTGTGTGAGTGTGTCAGTGTGTGAGTGTGTCAGTGTGTCAGTGTGTGAGTGTGTCAGTGTGTGAGTGTGTCAGTGTGTGAGTGTGTCAGTGTGTGAGTGTGTCAGTGTGTGAGTGTGTCAGTGTGTCAGTGTGTCAGTGTGTGAGTGTGTGAGTGTGTCAGTGTGTGAGTGTGTCAGTGTGTCAGTGTGTCAGTGTGTGAGTGTGTCAGTGTGTGTGTCAGTGTGTCAGTGTGTCAGTGTGTGAGTGTGTCAGTGTGTGAGTGTGTCAGTGTGTGAGTGTGTCAGTGTGTGAGTGTGTCAGTGTGTCAGTGTGTCAGTGTGTCAGTGTGTCAGTGTGTGAGTGTGTCAGTGTGTCAGTGTGTCAGTGTGTCAGTGTGTGAGTGTGCATTCCGATGCTCTTCTTACTTAGCAGAACAATATCATCTGCAAACCAAAGATCTTCCAACTGTTTGTTGTTCACCAAGGCCAAGCCGACGTCTCCAAAACACAACTTTTTTTCCATCACCCACTCAGTAGTTATACAATATAACAAGGGAGATAAAATAATCCCTGTTTTACTCCCTTTTCAACTGCAAGCCAGTCACTTATACCATCATCCGTTCGCACTGCACACTCTGAGGTTTTATACATTGCTTTAATAATGTTCATTACTTTTATTGGTATACCATAGCATTCAAACCAAAAGTTCCTCCACTGTGATGGTCAGTGTAAGCTTTCTTAAAGACTAGAAAATTAAAAATACGAGGTTGTTATTTTTTCCTTCGTTAATAATCTGTTAAACAAATCTGTCTGTATGTTTATCAGATGTATTCGATCCTTATCTGCCGTCCTTTTCATGATGAAATTTTTCTTTATTTGAAGCCCTACTCTGGCTTTTGCCAGAGGCCGCAATATAGGCAGGCCATAAATATGGCCTAATGGCTGAACGCGGTTTCTGGGACCTCACCACTGTGATCCTCATCCACATGGTGGCACATAGTTTCATCGGGTGTTTATCGCTTGTGTGATGTCCTGGTGGGGTAGATAAGTCCGTCTGTCCGTTTATCAGATTATTTGCTACTTTGAGCATTCCTGCGGTAAAATAATCATCACCTGCTACCATATTGTTTGCTAATGAATTGATTGCCTCGATCATTTCTGTCATTTATCTGTGCCATATTTATTGATATTATGGAAATTTTAACTTCTTCATTAAAAGTACATTGTAATTGTTTCTTCTGTACTAGGTCTATTTAGCGTCTACTTACAGTATTCTGTCCATCCTTTCTTCTGCACAGTCTCAGATGTAAGCATTCCATTCTTACTTTTAATTGACCAACCGCTAGTTTGAAAGTACTAGTTTGTTTATTTATTCAGCGGATCAACATCATGACACATGGGTGTAATCCATAAGTGCTCCGTTCTTCTTCCAACTCAAGCCGGAGTCCGAAGAAGCTCAGCGCAGTGCACAAACTCTGTAGTACCGGCTACTTTTTTCGATTTCCAACTGCCAAGGGATTTTTCACGTGCGCAACAATACACACGGGCGTCCAGTCTTTACTACCCAGAGATCAGGCGAAATTACTAGAAGTCCACGTGAAAAAATTCCAGCCTTCACGGGGGCTTGAACTCGGGACCTCTAGCACTCGAGGCGGACACTATGCCCCGAGACCACGCAGCTCCTTGTGAAAGTACTAGTTAACTGTTTTTGTATCCTCGAGATTATTTGAGCGATTAGCGTAGACAGACATATTTGTAAATTGATTATCAACAGATTTGTCATCGTAACAGGATGTATGACACAATGCGAGACAGCGAACAAATGAAAGTGGAACATCGATAGAATTAACGGGGAACATTATTTGTACGGGGTAATCCATGTGAAATATGTAAGATAGTACAGACCACGCTCAGCTCCAGATTTTTACATATGCAGCTGGACGTGGTACAGACATACAGACTGAGAGGCAGACATACATTCCATTTGATATATGTTTGTTTGTTTTAGTATCCAGAAGCCATGAGTTGTAAACCCTTAGGCTCGGTATTATGGATATCGCTACCTTTCGGCCTTCATTCCATTGTAAATACCGTAAATCTGGGAGAAAATGTGGCTTTTCTGCCTACCCCCGGGATTGAACCCGGACCACAAGGAGTTCGTCACCCGGTCTCCGCGCAATCCGGTTTAGCCAACTACGCTAGAGAGCCGGGCCCATTTGATATATAGACAGACATACTGAACGAATATGCAGACAAACTGAGAGACAGATGACTGACGGACTATAGACAGACAAATAAACAGACGGACAGACACATCGACCGACAGACAGATAGGTGGGTAGGTAAGTAGGTAGGTGGCTGGATGGTATGAAAAAAGGCAGAAGGTATGCAGGCATTAGGATTTTTAACAAATAAATAAAACCGCTGACATCAAAGATAGAGTATTCTCATAGTGTAGATATTTACCTTGCTGGTAAAATATCCACCACCGGCCTTGACGTCAGTGGGGCGACTGTAGTCTCCCGGCATTTTGCCTGGTCAGTCACGACAGATGTGTTGTCTCATTCACTGCAGATATAACAGGCATCAAAAGTTTATTAAATATTAGTGCTAGGCGTTTCTCGGTCTTGCAGTCTCTTGGGTCTAAAGACAACTGAGCATCATTTAGAGCAGTGGTTTTCAACCTTCCTAATGCGGCGAACCTTTACTACAGTTTTTCGTGTTGTGGCTCACCCCAAACGTAGTTATTTTCGTTGCTACTTCATAACTTCAGTGAATATGTGTTCTGCGATGGTCTGTGCGCGACCCCTGTGAACGGGTCGTTCGACCTAAAAAAGGGCTGCGACCCACAGGTTGAGAACCGCTGATTTACAGCAAGCATGTCAAACTGAGGGCGTCCTGACGGCAACATGGGTCAAACTGTGTCGTCATGGGAGCTACACTCAAGTTATTTGAATCATTAAAAAAATTATTGCAGAATATTTCCCTTCTGCGGCCTGCAGATGTGATTGCACAGGGCCGTATGTATCCTGTAGATGTGATTGCACAGGGCCGTATGTAGCCTGCAGATGTGATTGCACAGGGCCGTATGTAGCCTGCAGATGTGATTGCACAGGGCCGTATGTAGCCCTTGAGTTTCATAATAACTCCCGCATTTGTTGCCAGTTTGTAGTGTACTAAACGATTTGATGTCATATAGTTCGTCACTGCCTGCTTCTTGGTCAATTTCTGTGTTATATTCAGCACTGCCTGCTTCTTGGTCAATTTCTGTGTTATATTCAGCACTGCCTGCTTCTTGGTCAATTTCTGTGTTATATTCAGCACTGCCTGCATCTTGGTCAATTTCTGTGTTATATTCAGCACTGCCTGCTTCTTGGTCAATTTCTGTGTTATATTCAGCACTGCCTGCTTCTTGGTCAATTTCTGTGTTATATTCAGCACTGCCTGCTTCTTGGTCAATTTCTGTGTTATATTCAGCACTGCCTGCTTCTTGGTCAATTTCTGTGTTATATTCAGCACTGCCTGCTTCTTGGTCAATTTCTGTGTTATATTCAACACTGCCTGCTTCTTGGTCAATTTCTGTGTTATATTCAGCACTGCCTGCTTCTTGGTCAATTTCTGTGTTATATTCAGCACTGCCTGCTTCTTGGTCAATTTCTGTGTTATATTCAGCACTGCCCGCTGAGCCAACTTCATCCTTTTTGAAAAGATGCTCTTGCGTTGGGGGAGGGGGTTTTAAAAAAAAAGGGGGAGGGGGGCTCTCATTTAGAAAAAAAAAACGTTAGGTGGCCCTTGTTTAACCAGTTATGTAAATAAATGCATGCTACGCGCTGCCTCTTATCTCTTGTGTAATGTGACTGAATACCTTGACTTCTCCGATAAGGGTGACAAAAAGACGTTTCGTTTTCACTGTGAAAATCTGGCAGTTGTAAATTACATACAGAAAGTAGTTAAATGTTGGCATCAATGCGTCCACACCGTTGCTAAGAATGCAAGAACTGGGAGTGAAGATTAGCATAGCCAGGCGATTGAGGCATGCAGACGAACGAGAATTTGTCTTAACACTCACACCTCATAGTACTGACACATTTAACCACGGGGTGCTGATGTGTATTTTGGGGGAAAAGGGGGGGGGGTGGTCTGAGCACCTAAGGGTGTTTCTGGAGTGCCAACTCATAACTCAGCAAAACAACTTTTATAAATAAATCTACTCACCAGCAGACTTTGAGGTATTGAGCAATAATGCCAGGCTCACGTGTGTAAAGATAAATCAGCACTTCTTCTTCTTCTTATCTTCTCTTCTACCTTTTACCTCATTGAAGTGTCGGAGGAGATGTAACATTCGTGGATGAGCTCTGTCAAGAGCACTATTAAGACTGATGTTAATTTCTGTAAGGCTGTTCTTAATGCCATCACTCCATATTTTCCGAGGTCTTCCACTCGCTCTATGTAACGTTTTAATGTGGCTCGCTGTGACAGATAGTACCAGGGCATTCTTGTTAGGTGTCCAAACAACTTCATTTGTTGTTCTTTGAAGATTTGTAAGACTGGCTTTATTCCTAGCATTCGTCTGATTTCATGATTTCGTATTCTGTCTTTCTTTGAAACTCGTGCAGATCTTCTAAGTCATTTCATCTCTGTTGTCACAATTTTACGTTCATTGGCATTGATAGCATAGTGTTGGCCCAAAAAAGGTTCTGATAAGATTCACTTTAGTACTCCGAGGTATTTGCTTGTGTGTCAGCAGTGTAGATTGTTGCCCCATTGCTTGATTAGGTTTGGCACATCTCAAGCTAATTTCTGTCATGTTTTCAATCACCACTAGGTGTGTGATGAGCTGAACATAACACCGCCCATCTTTACTTCCCAGGACTTTATCTTGTACTCATTTTAGACTGCTTTGACCTGGAAGCTAAAGTCATTTTCAGAAAAGATCCAACTTGATACGGGTTCGAATCCAAGACATTTGGGCTAGTGTATCAGTGCATAGCCACTATGCCACTGTGGCGTCCCATTGATCCTTTTAAGTAAAGTAGAAGTAAAGACCTTTTTCTGCGTTTTCGGGTGTATGGAGAATATAGGACTGCACCCATATTTTGTAACCCAATCGGCATTCTGTCTGTGTTGTGGTAAACATCACACCGGTCGCCTTTACTTTCCCACGACGCCACCTGGTACGCATTGTAGGCTGGGTTGACCTGCGAGCCAAGGTAATTTTTGAAAACTAAAAATTCTTACTCCGTCTGGACTTGAACCCATGAACTTCGAATCCGTAGACGAGCCTCTATTGAGCATTTTTCTCAAATGTTTAGAGGACTTAGTACAATAATGATAAGAGGACTTGGTACAACAATGTTTAGAAGACTTGGTACAACAATGTGTAGAGTACTTGGTACAACAATGTGTAGAGGACTTGGTACAACAATGTTTAGAAGACTTGGTACAACATTGTGTGGAGTAATTGGTACAACAATGTGTAGAGAACTTGCTACAACAATGCGTAGAAGACTTGGTACAACAATGTGTAGAGGACTTGGTACAACAATGTGTAGAGGACTTGGTACAACAATGTGTAGAGGACTTGGTACAACACTGTGTAGAGGACTTGGTACAACAATGTGTAGAGGTCTTGGTACAAAAATGCGTTAAGGACTAGATAGGTACAACAGTGTGTAGAGGACTTGGTGCAATAATGTGTAGAGGGCTTGGTACAACAATGTTTAGAGGTGTTGGTAGGAAAATGCATTGAGGACTAGGTAGGTACAACAGTGTGTAGAGGACTTGGTACAACAATATGTAGAGAACTTGGTGCAACAATGTGTAGAGGACTTGGTACGAAAATGCGCAGAGGACTAGGTAGGCACAACAATGTGTAGAGGACTTCATACAACAATTTGTAGAGGACTTCATACAACAATGTGTAGAGGACTCGGTACAACAATGTTAGCAAGTCCTTTGTTTATCAAGAGAGGCGGGGCTTATGGCGCGAGTTTCGTGTTATTTACTCTAAACCAATCAACAAGGAGTCAACGCTACGCAGCAGCAGCAATGAGAAGAAGGAAGTATAACATCTTCATTAAACACATACGTACATGGCAATTATAGCTGATTTTTAAAACTCATGCTGTCACAAACTTTTGCATGTGGCCTTAGATGGCCCGTGTACTTATAATTAAATAATTTAAAATGCTGCATATTTCTTTTTAAAGCAGCGAATTTCTTTGATCTTTGTTTGACTAATAATTTATGTACCCCTGAAAAATGGGAATATACAGTAAGTGACATTCGTTTGAGATTGTTTGAAAATCAGCTCACATGTGCAGCGATACGTCGTGATTATATTTTAATAGCCTATTCCGCAGTCAATGACAAATCCGCAACTCACGGAAGACTGATGCCGGAGATGACCACCTGAGAGTAGAACGCCTATCACACACGTGCATGTTGATGGTCTGGAAATTCCACGTTACTCAAATAACTCAAGTGTGACCACAGTCATCGCAGAGACAGGTTTGACGTCTTCCCTCCGAGTCGGAGTACATCTGCCGGAGAGGCAGGGAACGAGAACTTCACATAAATAAGCCAGTAAAACGGATGTACACGCAAAACTCAGGTCCAGGTTAAAGCCAAAAGTCCAAATGGACGAACAACCGGGACTTTCCGCCGGAACTCAAAGCCGGTGAACAAGAAAACGCAAGTTACTGTAAGCAAGATGATTGCTTTCACTCGGTGTTTGTTTTTTCATGTACCGCAAACAACAAAAAAGACAAACTGAAAATATATGTTTGTCCACATAACATAGACATTTTCACAAGGCCATGATTGATTAACATACTGTATGCCAAATTTCAACAACTTACACCAAATGGTTACTGGTTTATATATTTTAAACGTACTGCACGACTTTTTGGAAAATAAGCACAATAGTCAATGCGAATTCTAAAATTACAATTTAAATAATGTTAGCTATAAACAGAATGCTTACAGTAGTAAGTCAAGCAGCACTGTGGAATGGCTTCCACGGGTCAGAGGTGACCCACTATCTCATCCCTTTTGAACGAAGCAAAAGTGAGAGACGTCTGTTTCAGTTTGAACTTAAGACGGAAAACTTATACAACGCCGGTTGCCCTTCCCCGTCTTTGTAAGCGGGTTCATTACACTGGGTCCCAATCTGAGAAATAAATCAATAGCAGTATTTTAAGAGGGTCGTGAACCATCTGTCAAGCCATGTGGCTGATACGATTGCTGTCAAAACCATTAATATTGTTGAATTATTGGATCTGGCAAAATCGAAGAGATATGCAGTCTTGTAATAATGGCGTTATTGCAGGGCTAATTTGCTTTAAATGATGGATCAGTTTTAGGAATACTTCAGAAATGATAAATTGTGTTTCACTATAGTTGTGCTAAACTTGGTGGTTGGTGTGTACAATAAAGAGTATTTGCAATCGAGCTGATATTTAAAAAAATAAAAAAAAATTAACACAGCACAACAAGAATCTTAGCGGAGTAAAAGGTCACTTCAACTTCTGTTTTTAGAATTCCCGTTTGTTCCTTTATGCTTAGTTTCGTAGGATCTCTTCCAGTTAAAACTTTCTAATTTTCTTGTTGAATGTTGAACTTGTCGGTTTTGTAATTGGTTTGTTGTCTTGTCTTTTGATAAAGACTGTTTGAAACGTTCTGATGCATTTATTGAGTTTTCTACTTTCTCTCTGTTGTGTTCGCAAGTCTTAGTTCGCGTTGCATTCTGTTTGTTTATTTATCGTGTAGTAAGCGGGAACAAAATCACGTAATTAAGCTAACGGAGGTGTATGATGATTCTTGCAAAGTGAGTTTCGCGTCTTACACGTCAATTTTTGTTTCTTTGTTTTATTCTCTGTTAGGTGGGCTGGGAAACAATTTCCCCAGTTTTGGTGGGCCGCGGGTATAGCAAGGTTGAAGAACACTGCTCTAAAGTTTAAAGTTTCCATTTCGGACTCTACTTGAATAGTGTCATTTCAGAGATCATCAGTTATCTCTCGACTTAATTACGATACACGTTGTTTGCGACAGTCCGATCTGTGGAGAAAGAGAGAGAGAGAGAGAGAGAGAGAGAGAGAGAGAGAGAGAGAGAGAGAGAGAGAGAGAGAGAGAGAGAGAGAGAGAGAGAGAGAGAGAGGGGTTTGAACAACGAATCAACACCATGGCACGCGTGTAGTAACCTATGAAAGCTCCGTTCTTCTTCTAACTCAAGTCTTGAGTCCGAAGAAGCTCAGCACAATGCACAGGCTCTGTAGCACCGCGAAGATCCTGAAATACTTTGGGTAGATTTGTAACTCCAAATTTTGCCCGGGCAGCGTCATCGGGCTACTCTTTTCGATTTCAAACTGTCTATGGATTTTTTACGTGCGCAACGATGCACACATCGCCCGTGTGTCACCGGGGCCCTCACGGGAAGCAAAGAATAGTGACACTGCACCCTACCAGGCATGTCGTAAAAGGCGACTAAGGGTAGGGTTGGGCGTGAGGTTGGCTACCTCATCCTGTAAAAACCATAGCCACAAAAACCAACCAACCATGGATAAGTCAAAAAGAGAAGCAAATAAACTCCAGCCAACCAAGATGAGGGGAGGCTCTTCAAATAGAAGAAGTATGACACGGTGTGGAGAAAGCCGTAAGGAGTCCGGATCGTTGACTTACCTCCTCTCAGCTAGGAAAACCTCCAGAATTGGCACCTGGAATGTTAGAACTCTCTATGATATAGGGGAGAACAATGGAAGTAGCAAAGGAAATGAAACATTATAGAATTAGTATTTTGGGGTTATGTGAAACTAGATGGACTGGGACAGGGAAAAGTATTCTCAATTCAGGAGAAACTATTTTGTTCTCAGGACACACAGAGGAAAATTCGCCGCACAGTGAAGGAGTGGCCCTGATGCTATCAAAAGAAGCAGACAGAGCACTAATAGAATGGGAAGCTGTGAGTCCCAGAATAATAAGAGCATCTTTTAGAACAGTAAAACAGAAGGTGAACATGTCGGTAATACAGTGTTATGCACCAACAAATGATAAAGATGCATCTGTTAAGGAAGAATTTTACATGCAGCTTCAGAATATTATAAATAATGAAAGAAAGGGCAACTTAAAAATTTTGATGGGTGACTTGAATGCTAAGATAGGATCAGACAACACAGGTTATGAAGAAATTATGGGGAGACATGGTCTAGGAGAAATGAATGAAAATGGAGAATTGTTCACAAATTTTTGTGCAGGTAACCAGTATGTTATTGGTGGAAGTATTTTTCCCCATAAAAGAATACACAAGGCAACATGGGAATCACCAGACCATAAGACAACTAATCAAATTGACCACATATGTATTAACAAAAAGTTTAGATCATCCCTTTACGATGTTAGGGCTTTCAGAGGTGCCGATGTATTTACTGACCATTTCCTGGTGATAAGTAAAATCAAGTTGAAACTAAAAAGATATATAACATCTTATAATCATAGAAACCAATATAATGTAGGCTTTTTCAGAGATAAAGAAATTAAGGAACAGTTCTCAGTCACGGTCTCTAATAAGTACCAGGTGTTGCAGCAGTTAGCTGAAGATGTCAACACAGAAGTCTGCTGGGATCAGATCAAAGGAATCTGGAATGAATCTTGCGTAGAAGTTCTTGGCAAGAAAGAAAGGAAACATAAAGCATGGATAACACCAGAAACCATTAAACTGATTGAAGACAGGAAAAGTAAAAATGTCAGAATTAAACAATAGCAAAACTAGAGCTGCTAAAGCTAGAGCTCAGGAGAATTACACAGAAGCCAACAAGGAAGTTAGGAGGCATATAAGGGCAGATAAAGTGAAATATCTAAATGATCTAGCACAAGAAGCGGAGACAGCAGCAGCAAAAGGTAACCTCAGAGAACTTTACAGCAACACAAGAAAATTAGTAGGTAAATATAGTCAGCCAACTGGATCAATCAAAAATAGTCAAGGAAAGGTACTTACTAACACTAAAGATCAAATGGACAGATGGGTTGAATATTTTGAAATGCTTCTAAATAGACCAGGCCCAGAGGTTCCCCCAGATATCCAGCCTTTAGAAATGGAACTGAATATCAACTGTGAGATACCATCCAAAGAGGAAATTAGAAAAGCTATAAATCTTCTTAAGGAAGGAAAGGCGTCAGGCCCAGATGGTATCCCAGCTGAAGCCATCAGGACCAACATAAACACATCAACAGAATTGCTACATAGATTATTCAGTAAAGTCTGGGAGACCGAAGAAATACCAGCAGACTGGAGGGAAGGATATCTTGTGAAACTGCCCAAAAAAGGTGATCTACAGGAGTGTGAAAACTATAGAGGAATTATGTTGCTGTCAGTTCCTGGAAAAATATTAAGTAGAATTATTTTGGAAAGATTAAAAGATGCTATTGATAAAATGCTAAGAGATGAGCAGGCGGGTTTTCGGTCCAACAGATCCTGTACTGATCAGATAGCCACATTACGTATTATAATAGAGCAAAGCATTGAACTGAACTCACCACTTTACATTGGATTTATAGACTATGAAAAAGCATTTGACAGCATTGATAGGGAATCTCTCTGGAAATTGATGGGGCACTATGGAATCCCACAGAAAATTATCAACTTAGTAAAGGCAACATATAAAGACATGAAATGTCGAGTTCTTCATGAGGGAAAGCTAACAGATGCATTTGAAATAAAAACAGGTGTGCGACAGGGATGTCTTTTGTCGCCTCTCCTATTTTTACTGGCTATAGACTGGACTATGAAAACAGTAACTGCTAACACCAAGAATGGAATTCAGTGGACCCCTACAAAACAGCTTGATGATCTGGACTTCGCTGATGATATTGCCCTTCTGTCCCCATTCACGGAATCAGATACAAGATAAATTAAATATACTTAATGCGAGATCACAGCAGCTTGGTCTGAAAATCCATAAAGGAAAGACAAAGATAATGAGAATAAATCAGGCAAATAGTAATGTGGTTTCTCTTGATGGCACCCCACTCCAAGACGTGGGAGTCGTACACCTATTTGGGCAGTAATGTAGATAAAGATGGAGGAACTGATAGAGATATTAAAATAAGAATACAAAAGGCAAGAGGGGCTTTCATAGCACTAGGGAATTTGTGGAGGTCAAAAGAAATTAAAAGAAATACTAAACTAAAAATTTTTAATTCTAATGTCAAATCAGTACTATTGTATGGGCGGAAACATGGAGAACAACGAAGGCAATTACTAATAAATTACAGACATTCATTAACTGGTGCCTGCGCAGAATAGAGGGAATAAAATGGTATGATAGAATAACTAATGTAGAACTTTGGGAGAGAACTAAACAGGCTCCAGTGGATCAGGAGGTGAGGAAAAGACGCTGGCGTTGGATAGGGCACACACTGAGAAAACAGGAGAACAGCATAACTAGAATGTCTTTGCATTGGAACCCACAGGGGCATAGGAATAAAGGAAGGCCAAAAAACACATGGAGAAGAGAGCTGGAGAATGAGGTTAGAAAGATTGGGAGGACATGGGGAGAGCTCCATGTAATGGCGAAGGATAGAACGACTTGGCGTGAGTTGGTTGAGGGCCTATGCTCCATTGGGGGATAAAAAGGCAGAAGAAGAAGAAGAAGAACGATGCACACATGCACACGGGCGTCCGATCTCACTGCCCAGAGACCATGGGGAATTACTAGAAGTCCAAGTTCGCCGGAAAGAATCGCAGCCCTTACTGGGGATTGAACCCGGAACCTCTAGCACTCGAGGCGGGCACCATGCCTGGAGAACACGCAGTCCCCAGAGAGAGAGAGATAGAGAAAGAGAAAGAGAGAGAGAGGGGTAATGACGTTCAGCGCCACCAGGACCGCACAACGAGCGAGAAACACCCGGTGACACAAAGTGCCACCATTTGGATAACAATCACCATGTCACATGTCCTAGAAACCCCGTTTAACTGTTAGACAGAGAGATTAAAAAAAAACATTTTGAAAAAAAATCCAATGCAGTAAAAGGCGATCTTCTCGTCTTCTTCTTCTTCTCTTCTTCACGTTCACCAGCAGTACACTCTAGCGGAAAGTTCTGGTTGATCGTCCACTACTGAACTGCAGTCCTGCCCCAGAACCTGAGTGTTGCGTGTGTATCAGTTTTACAGATCTCATTCTCTTGAATACAGACTGTTGGTTCCTTGCCTCTCCGGCAGATGCAATCCGACTTCAAAGGAAGCTCCCTAATTGGTCGACTCTTACAACATGCTTTTGGGGAGGTAGTGGGTCTATTCTTATTTTCCCCACAATGGGGCCCCGGAACCCACACGGGCGTTCTCGTCTTCTATCACAGATGGCTGTTATATTAACCTTTTATATCCAATTGTTAGTTTAACCTCACCACCAACCCCCCCCCCCCCCAACTTGTGGGTTAGAGTGCCTTATGTTGGGGGAACAGAAAAGACCCACTACCCCCTGACAGACGTGTGTTAAAAGGCGACTTACTATGGCTGTTTCCTTCTAGCTCGGAGTACATCTGTCTGAGAGGCGAGGAACCAACAGTCTGCACACAAATAAACCAGATCTGTTTAAAAGATGTGCGGGTAAAACTCAAGTTCTGGAACAAACCCAAAGTCCAGGAGTGAACGAACATCCAAAAGTCTTCGTTACATTTGTAAGAGGGCCAAACTAATGTAGTCGATTTTGTGTTTCAGTTCGAAGGATTCGCTTTTTTCCTTCATTTTAATCAATTGTTACTGTAGTGTGTATGCACCTGGCGAGGTACAGGGAAAGACTTAAATCTATTGTTTGTTTTTTTTTTTTTTTTTTTTTTTTTTTTTTTGTATTTGTTGTTCAAATATACAAATATTATTTTTAATATATTTATTTATCATTCAACAAATTATTATGATTACTAAGCGCTTAAAGAAGGCTTTTTATGCTCCTTAGAAAATATGCTAGATCTCCTTCCTGCTCTTCTCCTTGTTTTCTTGGTGTCAGGTTCCTTGCTTCCAACAGTAGCAAATTGCCAGCAACACACGACAAGACTTGTCACTGCTTGATCCCCTAATCGTATCATTTCCAGAGCTCGTCTTTGATTGTTAAATTTCACAACCTACACAATTTCAATATCTCGCTGCGGGAGTTTTTCGATTCCAGCCCGGGAATTTGACGTCTGCAAATGATATCCCACAATACAGTTATCTCATTATGTTCGACTCTATACACACGGTAATGGAATTCAGAAACATTCTTCACTAGACTAATTATACAAGAGGATTGAACCAAACAACTTTATTTCTGTAGCTGGGTTGGATTACATACTCCTGGTTGGAAAGTTCCGGGTTCGGTTCCAATTGTGAGATTAACCCCAGAGCACTTTTAAATAATAGCTTGAGGTTTTGAGGTTTTGAACAACGGATCAACATCATGGCACACGGGTGTAACTCATAAGTGCTCAGTTCTCAAGTCTGAGTTTGAAGAAGCTCTGCACAGTGCACAGGCTCTGTAGCACCGGCGAGGGTCATGAAATACTTTGGGAAGATTCTTTACTCCAAATTTTGCCCGGGCAGCGCCGTTAGGCTACTCTTTTCGTTTTCCAACTGCCATTGGAATTTTTTACATGAGCAATAATGCACACGGGCGTCCGATGTCACTACCAATAAATAATATGTTATCTATACTAAAGCCAGTTTTAAAAAAAAAGCACCACTAGAATATATACTATTGGCGAGAATTGGTGGGGGGGGGGGTGTGGGGGGGGGGGGTGGGGGGGGGGATCAAAATGTCCCGTGTTTATCATGCCGTAGAGAAGGAATAGTTGACGTGATAGAAGGTGCATCATTCACCCAAGGGGTCTATGTACAGACTACGTGAAGACAATGAAAGTTACACGTGCAACACGATTCTCTGGCCCTGAGAATGTGTAGACTTTATGACAATATAGCGGTATGCAAAAGCCGTTGAGACAAAACACCCAGTACATGTGTTTACAATGTCACTGCTATCTGAAAACCACCGTCAATAAGCCATTGGTTTACTGAAGACTGGAATGAGCTCTAAGGTCATTGCCAGAAGAATAAGTACCCCTACAACATTAGTGTACATCTGAATGAAAGCTGCGGAACAACTTGCAAAACCAGCGATAGGCGTCGGATTGGCCTTTCATGAGTTAATACCCCAGCGCAAGATCGCCATTTTGTGCTGTCACCTATAGAAAAGTTGTTTTGGGCAAGTCGAACAGAAATGTTACTAGACATGAGTAACTCTATCGAATGACAGTGATACGTCTACTCAGATGTACAGGCTGTACTGCAAGACGACCTTATGTTGGGCTAAACTGGACTCACAATCTCCAGCAGGGCCTGCAATGAGCAGAGCAACAGGTCATGTGAACTAAACCACAGTAGAATGTTGTCCTATTCACAGACGATAGCATATTCAACCTATCCTTTGTCTTGATCTAGACTCTTCATGCAAGGACCTGCAGCTAACCCACAACAGCTCGAAGCCGCTCTTATACGTGAATGAGATTTAATTCATTGGAATTTTCTTCAGAGACGTGTGCCTTTCATGCAGCCATTGCCAAGCTGTTTGCAAGCATACGGTAGAATATGATATACTGAGAATATCTCGAATGAATTATCATTTATTGGTTGCATTTTCCCCCCATCACTTGCCCGCACAGAATTCGATGAATTTCGTCACAATCAAAAGTAAAAATTAACTACATGCACCGATTCAAATGAAAATGAATCAAGGTTCCATATGCGTAAACTTACAAACAACTTATATTTACACTTCACACTCTGTTTCATGAATTTGTTAGGTGGTGTGCATTTAATGTGCTTCAGTATATGATACACCTGTTAACAAAAATAGGGTTATACTACTACGATGACTACTGCTTCTACTACTACTGCTGTTATTGTTGCTGCTGCAGCTGCTACTGCTGTTAATGCGTCTGCCTCTGCTGCTACTACTGTTTCTACTGCTACTGCTGTTATTGTTGCTGCTGCAGCTGCTACTGCTGTTAATGCGTCTGCCTCTGCTGCTACTACTGCTTCTACTATTACTGCTGTTATTGTTGCTGCTGCAGCTGCTACTGCTGTTAATGCGTCTGCCTCTGCTGCTACTACTGTTTCTACTGCTACTGCTACTACTGCTGCTGCTACTACTCAGCTACTACCACTACTGCTGCTGCTGCTACTGCTGCAACTGCTACTGTAGCTGCTAGTACTGCTACCGCTGCTACTGCTACCGCTACTACTGCTGCTGCTACTGCTACTGCACCTACTATACTACTACTTCTGCTGCTGCTGTTGTAGCTACTACTGCTACTTTGCTACCGCTATTTTGACTACTGCTGTGGCTACGATATATTATGGAGAAACCTTCACTTATAATACCACAAACAACACATCTCCCTTGTAAAAAACTTTTATATTGGTCCCCAGACTTTAACGTTCTTACGCTTGATCAGGACTCCCCAACAAAAAGATATCCATTATAAACTCTCGGAATATTTGTTCCGTTACCGGTGTTAAGCTAAAAGTTAACGCTTCATTAATACAGTCTTTGGTTCTCTTTACTCTACACAGCTTCTTAAATAACATGTTTAAATGCCAATGTGTACGTCAACAATTAATAACGGTTGACATGAAAGTAGCATTATATTTTAATGGCTGTTTGAGGCCCTGGGATCAACTTAACTTATAATATATTCGATATATGATTAAGTCTGATCAAGCGGAAAGTCATGTTATGCTTGAATGGGCAAAGAAGCTAATGAAATATTAGTTTTTATACACACAGCGCAAAAATCCGGTGTTGGGGACATCTACTGATGAAGCCTACACGAAGAAACAAACTGTGCCATGGGGCATCAATATACAGAATTATTATCTATAATAAACAAAGTATTAGTAGTTATGTAGGTCCATTTTTGTGTTGAATCAGGAACGAACGAACGAACTTTATTTTCAAAGGGTTGCAAATTAGGCACACAGGCCTGTCTTACATTCGGCCCTCCCAAACTCCCATCTTTCACACAGCAGTTGTATTTCATCAATAAAGCATGTTATGTTCATGTAATATTATGCATATTATGAATATCAAGTCAAAAACAAATGCATGGGTGGTAAAATATGTGCGCACGCTCGCTTGCGAACACACACACCCACATACACTCGCAAACCTATTCACTCACTTACACACACATAGGCACCCAATACACACATACCTCCACTTACACACGAACATGCACATACACACATACATACACACATAGATACACACATACATGCACACAAACATACACACATTCATACACACAAACACACACACTCATACACCACAGTCACCCACACAGACACACGCTCTAAAATACACACGCATACAACCCATACACATACAGACACACACAGCTATACACACACACATACATACACACACGTAGCCGCATAAAAAGACCTATACAAACACACACACACAGACATAAACCCACACAGACACACACACACACATACATACACACACGAAGCCGCACAAAAAGACCTATACAAACACACACACCGACGCACACAGACATAAACCCACACAGACACACACATGCAATCACAGGCACGCACAAAAACACAAGCGCAGGCAGGGAAAACACACAGACACACACACAGATATACGCAACAGGAGCAGGAGCCTACAGCCTTCCGCTGTCTGCAATGGTTTGATGAATCGTGTGTATTTTTAAAAGGGGAGTGGTCACATGATGGTATTTTTAAGTAGCATTTTGTTGTATGCAGCTAGGATGCGATATTTTGTTAAGTTTTAGAGGTAATTAGGCTGCGATATATGGATAATTTTGATATATATGGTGTCAAGCATCTATGTGCTACTAGTATAGGTTTTTTGTGCCCCTGTTATCATTTTGTGTGTGCTTGGGTTGTCATCACCTGCCTTGTGTGCAGATTATCATCATCATGTGCCGTCGGTACGCTTCTCTACAACCTGTGCTGTGGCTCCTATTTGTTAGACTTTAAAAAAATAGTATGTTAACAGTGATAAATAACCAGCAGACGTATAATAGTTTTATATATATATATATATATATATATATATATATATATATATATATATATATATATATATATATATATGTGTGTGTGTGTGTGTGTGTGTGTGTGTGTGTGTGTGTGTGTGATTTTCAACATACAGAACAAAGCATGTAGTCATATATTAGCAATACATTGTTAGTTGTGTTTAAAATAATACACATTTTCCATTGACATAAGCAGTTAATTTTCATTGATATATATTTACAATAAAAGGCGAGGTTTTAATCGGAAATTTACAATAAAGCGCAGATTCATTTGTATATATTGACACACACAAAAAAATAAAAAAACAAGGTTCATTTACATATTACAATAAAGATGGTTCGTTCACGTATATATTTACAGTAAAGGCAAACTCGGTGTCAAAACAGCAAAGTCCTGATGATGAGAATTCACATGTGAACCAAGAAATAGTTCTTCTTATCAGAAATGTATCTTATTCAGATGGGAGTTCAAGCCAGAAACATTGCCGAGGATAAACAAATTGTTCTTCTCAACATCTGAGATCACCCTAAGCCAGGGCTGTTCTACTAAATTTACTCAGGGGCCAACTCGTCGACAATGAGGATCATCCTGGGCCAGAAAACCGGGCCCTAGCATAGAAAGATCCTTTATAAATACAATTGGCAATGATCCACGGGCCACTGGTTAGGTCTCCGCGGGCCAGATTAAATAGCACTGCCTTAAAGTGGTCTGCACTGTATTAATACATTCTAGTACGAGTGTATGTGTGAGTGTCATAACTGTAGGTCCTGCTGATCACTGTGAAACACAAGCCTATTGACCATTACTTGACATAGACACATCAGAGGGTGTTAATGCGTTTTCTTTCTTTCTATCTTTCTTCTTCTGCTTCTTCTTTCTCCTCCTTTCTTTCATCTTCAGCTTTCATCGTCATGTAGCAGCCTTTGCAGAGCGTCGCTCTCATCACGGTCTGTCTGAAAGAAACTCAGTCTCTCGCCAGTTCTCCCTCCTCATGTACTTTCATACTCAAGGAGTCACTAATATCATGTGCCCATATTCGTGTCGGTCGGCCCCTGCCCCTCCTTTCTGGTACCATGTCTTTTGCTATAATTTTTTCCAATCCGTCGTGGTGCTTGACATAACCAAAATATTTCAGCTTTCAAGAAAGGATACTATTTTTTAGCCATTCTTCCTTGATGTTTAAATCTTTCAAGATGTCAGTATTTCGCCTTTTCTTTGTCCAAGATATTCTGAGAATCTTTCTATAGCATTTCACCTCAAAAGCCTCTATTTTATTTTTTAAGGACTGAGAGATAGTCCACGATACACAACCGTATGTTGCTACAGGGAAGATGCATGCTCTCAAAATTCATCTTTTGATCTCTTTGCTGGTGCCTAACCAGAAACTTTTAAGGCTGTTCAATCTTTGCATTGCTATGACCATCCTCCTTTCAATCTCTGTCAAACAGTCTAAGTTGCTATTTATTATAGAGCCTAGATATTAAAAGTTTGTGACATTTTCAATTTCTTCATTTATTGTTATTTTTGGGTGGCAGCTAGTTTTATCTTTGGACATTATTTTCGTTTTCTTTAAATTCAAGAACAGATTTTGAACTTCACCATGCTTTTGGACAGACAATTTTAAATTTTTTTAACCCTTTACTATTTTCGAAAGGAGGACTGTGTCATCTACGTAGGAAGTTCCGGAAAACGATTGCCGCCAATTTTGAGCGGATCATAACTGTCACAAGTCTGGTCATTTTTTTTTTTACATTTCTCATTATATTTTCTGCGTATATATTAAATAGGTATGGTGAGAGAATGCACCCCTGCCCCACTCCCTTTTGCACCTCGAACCAATCTGATGTTTCACCAGCTTCTCTGATGGCTGCTTGCTGTTCATGATAAAGATTTTCAAATAAATGCACTAAATGCGATGGAAACCCTATACTTCTCATAATAGTCCACAGTTTGTGGTGTTGGACACAATCAAATGCCTTGCTATAAAATCAATGAAACAGGCATGAAGATCTACGTTGTATTCTCTGCATTTTTCAAAGATTATTCTCATATTAAAGATGTGATCCCTAGTTCCTCTACCCTGTGTAAAACCCGCTTGTACTTCATGTAGCTCATATTGTAATTTCCTTTCAATCCTCTTCATAATAATTCGTAAGAGAATTTTGCTAGCATGACTTATTTAAGCAATGGTACCGTAGTTGTAGCGAAGTTTAAGATTTCCTTTCCTTGGGAGAGGGATATAGATTGTTCTTGTCCACGCTTTAGGCCAAATACCACTGTTCCAGATCTTCGTGCACAGTGCATGGTAGATTCGGATGCTGGCCTCTCCTCCTGCTTGAATTAGTTCTGCTGGTATTTCGTCACAACCTGGTGAATTTTCTTTCTTTAGTCTGTCACGAGTTACAAATAACCAGGGTCGCCCGAAGACTTCGCCGTTTTTCGTTCTGGACTATCTCCTGTGGGCCAGACTTCTTATATCTGAAAATGTGGGATATGCTTGTTCGAAGAGCTTATATTCGGTGTTGACAACAGGAGTAGCCAGAAAACAGCAGCACATATAATATAGAACTAGGGGAATCGCCAAGCCAAACCAAACAGGTATTGTCGAACAAGTGGCGTTCGATAGATAATTTAAGCAAAATATCATGAAAATGTACTATGGCGGAGAAGCCCTAAGTACTAAGATAAAAATAATGAAAAATAGTTCGTTGGGTGAGGACTAGAAACAAGAATATCCTAGTCCAGACACGAGATCTTCTGTGTAAAGTCTAATAAGCCAGGCAACAGATAAACTACACACACTAACCGCAAGTAGTAGTAATGCATTACAATTCACAACGTGTTAGAAAATTCCCTACAACAGATGGAACCTATCTTTCTGCCTACACACCTCAACCCACGTTGCGTAAAACCATTGAACGCAACGGACAAATCAGAGCTACATGTTTCTCGTCCTAAAAACATTGGCATAAGAGAGCGAACTCAACACTCCCATCTGTTTTATCACTTCCTGACCCCCAAGTTCTCCAGGTTTTTAGCTCGCTTAAATAAGCCTAATTCAATTTATATAACAGTCGTCCAGCGCCTGTTTCAAAAAGATATCAAACCAAACGAACAATAGCACTAGCCAGCCTTATATTATGACAAACACAAGCGTCAAGTGAACTTTGCAGTCAGACAGTCTCCATCAGTGCACTACATGAATAGACAACATTACACAAAAATCACGTAACTGAAGTGTTCTTTGCGTTAACCGGCTGTAGACTCCAGCAGAAAGTTCTGGTTGTTTGTCCACCTCTGGATTTGAGTCTTATTCCAGAACTTGAGTGTTGCGTGTACAGATCTGATTTAACTGTATGCAGACTGTTGGTTCCTTGATTCTCTGGCAGATGCACTCCGACTTCGAAGGAAGCTCCCAATTAGTCGACTCTAACGACATGCTTTTGGGCAGGCAGTGGGTTTTTTCTGGTTTTCTCCACAATGGGGTCCCGGAATTAACAATGGGAATCACTTAATCACTTAACTGAAGTAACTCCAAAAGAAATCCACACTCTGTCCGGTAAGTTGAAGCTTTGACATGTGTCTTCAACAGTTGGTTCAACTGAACATTTCCTAGTACAGTTTTTGTGACTAAAGATCCTATAAATGTTTTTAAAATGTCTGCACCCCCCCCCCCCCCCACCACCACCCGGAAGGTTTTACTGCTAGCCTAATGTATTATAGTAAAAACTGCAGCATCAAGAAACACGTATGGCCTCATCATCATCATCATCATCAAACCCTTGACCGACCTGTGCGGGGTGTCATGTCTCTCGGCCTATTAGGTTAAATATTAATAACAACAACAACAAGGTTAACATACTGATTATATTCGACAGTAAATCTTACCGAACTCTACGAGTATCCAGTCCAGGAATAAATATATCGTTACACAGTAAGGAGAATACTGTTTGAGAAACGCCAATATGAAGTTGGACGTTTACACTTTATTAATCTTTGATTACAAGTGATCGATCAGTGGCTTGACTTAGAAATAATATCCACAACGAATCACTCAGTTAACAAACAGACCCCACAGTAACTTGTGTGGGTGGTTTTAAAATATAATGTGATATGTTGTTATCGTGCGTTGGTGATACAAGAAATTTTTCTGAAACAAGTTTTGTTTTGTTTCTACTACATTAAGACAGAATAATGATATCCCAGATTACTTTAAAAATTCCTAAAGATAAATTACTTTTATGATTACTACAGTTCTTTAGAAGTACTCTTAAAGTATATTCAACAGAACACTCTATACCCCTACCTACAGAATGTTATATTTAATTCATTGTGACACGATGATGAAGTTATGGTAATAGGCGAATCTGACAAGTCGTATGGCCGGCGCTCTGAAGGTCATGTGTTAGTTTTCATGCTCAGTCATTCGGTTTTAGGTGATTTCTCGTTTGCTGTTTAAATAATGAAATCACATAGGTCCCCACAGCTACGACATTCATCCCTTGTGTAGAAAGGAAACGAAAAAAATTACGTTTTCCCGGAAATGTTTTTTTTTTTAGAGTTTGTCTCAAGTACGAATCTATAGCCTATAGATATGACCTATAATATAGGTATACTTCGGGCCCGGTTTACATTTGATGAGGCGTTAAGCTATAAAAGGACCCCAAGTCCCTACTCTATCATTAAAGTATCTACTTCTTTTTATCGCCGTTCCCCTGAAGCTACTACACCAAGGATATTCAGCTAAGTTTACCAAGGGGCCAGAGTTTCCAACACAACTGGCAATGATCCGCGTGCCACTTCCTAACTCCCGCTGACCAGATTTGACACGCAGGCCGACAGTTGAATAGCCCTGTTCTAAACATCTCAAAATGAATATGTATGTGCAACGTAACTGTAGACTACTGCGCTTCTGGTTAAATTTGTCTCAAAGTGAATTAAGGATTTCACTCGACTTGTGTCTCTTTGAGACGGCTCCATTATTGATTTTTGTCCCCTTCAATCTCTTTATTTCAAGCTGGTTATTGTTATATATTAAGGTTAGTTGCGTATCCTTTAAAGGACGTTGCAGAACCAACCACAACAGGCCCTATCTGTTGTGTGGTTTTTCTATTCAAATTTACGTCCAGTAGTTAGTCATTGCTCCTGGATGGTCGGCGTTCTTGATACCACTGTCGAAACCAACGCAAGGCGCATGGCAAGCAGCTGGGATCGAACCTGATTATTGTATTCGCGTTAAATAGGATACAACAATTGAGAATAAATTATAACCGTCTGACACAATGTACGAAATCCAAACAAA
This sequence comes from Candidula unifasciata, assembly GCA_905116865.2. Lineage (NCBI taxonomy): Eukaryota > Metazoa > Mollusca > Gastropoda > Stylommatophora > Geomitridae > Candidula > Candidula unifasciata. The sequence continues at coordinate 278,789 of CAJHNH020001090.1, forward strand.
AAACATTTATGGGGGGGGGGGGGGGTGGTAGGGTGGGGGGTTGAAATATATTAAAATAAAACTGCATTGGTTGAAAAAGAAAGGGATTTTTTGGAGACGGCTGCAGATTGTCTTTTTCTTCTTCTTTGTTTACTGGCTGTAAGCTCCGGCGGTAAGTCCTGGCTGTTGGTGCCAAGGCCTGAGTTTTGCGTGTACATCCGTTTTACTGACTTGTGTGCAGTTGGTTGCTCTTTGCCGTCCGACTTCGAAGAAAGTCCCGAATTAGTCGATTTCTACATGCTTCTTGGGGAGGCAGTGGGTCTATTCTTATATTCCCCACAATGAGGCCCCGGAACCGACATGAGGAGCTGCATATTCTGAAGCCCTTAGCTGTAGCTTATTCAGCTGATACGTAGGGTAAAGAATGCCGGACATTGAACAAGTAACTTGACAATCGAGATGATGGAGATGTGGATATACAGAAGAACGTTTATTTTATGGAAACAGAAAATATTTACATACATAGATTCTGGGAAGCCGAAAACAGAAAACAACAGAACAAATAAAGTATTTGAAATATTTCGGTCACATTTTTCTTCTTCTTACGACATGCTTGCTGAGAAGGCCGTGAGTATTCTCGTTTTTCCCCACAATGGGGCCCTCAAATCCACACAGGGGGTTCGGTCACATGAAATCTATGGGTACCGAACAACCCACAATCAGTCATTTGATCGCTCCAAAGCCGATAGCTGTTCTTGCAGCGGCAACCAGGTGGTAAAAGTTGATTAATTGGGAGTTTTAATTCGAAGTCAGAGTGCATCTGCCTGAGTCAACAGTCTGCATACACATGAGTCAGATCTGTAAACCAGATGTGCACGCAACACTCAGATTCTGGAACTGAAGTTTACGAACAAGCAGAACTTTCTGCCAGAGTTTACAGCTGGTGAACGCGAAGAAGGAGAAGAAGGAATAGTACGAAACGGTGCACTACCAAGACAAGAAACAGAACGTTAGAGATCCATTGCAGCCAACAGTCATTGTAGAGACGGCATATAAATAATAGAATTGGCCATATATATATTGCTTCACTGTCTGCGAGTAGATAGGACCCAGTGCATTAGTTCTTTATCTATGATCTGAATCGTTCTTCATGAAACCCTGGTCATACTTCATATCAACACCAAAACCATAAGAACATGCTTTACTTATATTCTTCTTAAAGCTCATACCTTGTGACGTTGGTAGTCATGTCTGTCCACAACCTTTTGTCTCGTGTACTTTCAATCAACTCTGACACAGATGATCTTCCATGCCATGATGTCAAACCGTCCAGCATCTGTTCTCTCGGTCTCCCTCTGCCTCTTCTCCCCTCTAACTTTCCTACAGTCGTGATGTACTCCAGTTTTTACTTTCTCATCACATAACATTATGTATTTTGTCTCTTTCTGACGTAGGCAATCAGTTCTCTTTGTGAGTCAGTTTCTTTCGAATCGTCTTCATTACTCCTTGTATCTGTCCATTGTATTCTCATCATTCGTCTATAAAACCACATCTCTGCCGCTTCAAAAAAAAAAAGTTTTCACTAATTTACCAACTGTCCATGATTTACTTCCGTATATCAAGATAGTATTTAGCTTTTAAGAAATCTCTTTCTCGTCTCAGCTGACAAAGAAAGATTACATAAAATATTCTTTATTTTTTAACATGCTGCCTTTGCTTGAGCTATTCGACATTTAACTTTATCAAGGGCTTGTAAAGCGTCATTGACTATGGTCTTGGCCACCTCACTGTCAGCAAAACCCAGCTAGAAAGCCTGGACCGAGTACAAAATGAGGCCATGAGACTCATACTCGGCTGTACAAAAGACACCTCCTGCAACGCCATGCGTTATATCCTGGGTCTGCCGACGATGACTAGCAGATACAAAGTGGCACAGGTCAAGGCGTACATGAGGGTATCGACAGATGTTAACCACCCACTGCACAAAGCTATTCACGACACAAAAGAAACGCGTCTCAAAAGAGGCCGCTCTTGGATGGCAAAGGCCGAGGAATTAATTAAGCAGTTATGTGACCCAGACGTGATCAGTTACGGAAAATAATGGACGAATACACCAGTAAGCATGCATGGCATCTCTAAGGTCGTCATCACACTCGGAAGGTACAGCAGGGATCAAATTCCTGTGACAGTAGACACAGAGGTAAGTGAACTGACAGATCAGCATTCAGACCCAGGAGATATCATCATCTACACAGATGGATCCGTGAAGCGCGGATCAAGTTCAGCATGTGCATACACAGCGCAAAGAATGGGGACAACAATATAGGAGGAAGCGGCGCTTACCAGACTCTGAAAGGGTAGAAATCATTCGAAAATCGCTCTTAACCTCCCGCACGTGGATCTACACACCTGGTCATGCGGGCGTAAAGGGAAATGAGCGAGCGGACCAACTGGCAAGCACTGCACTAAGGCATGTGGGAAGAAGTATGGACAGAGCAGATATCGTCAACGTTGTACGGACTGGGCTAGTGAATAATGAGGAATCCCTGACACTAACACGACTGCGTGACACGGAAGTAAAGCATGGTGAAGCACGTCTATGCCGTCTTCAAGGCCGAGATAGGAGACAATATAACCAGCTTCTCATGAGAACAATTAGTAGAAGTACTTTGGAGTGGCTGCTGCATCGGAGGACTGAGCACGCATGGAAATTCCCAATGTGCAATAGCGTCAATTAAGATAACATAAGGGTACCCAAGTCCTTAAACATATCAATTTGCTTGAATTTTACAATGTATGTGGAACTCCAAATAAACAAAAGCTACTGTGAGATTTTAAATAAAGGGAAGTTATAAAGAAAAACAAAGTGATGGGAGAGATGTATCCTTTTTAACAGTTGTCTCTCTTTATTCAAAGCTGAGTTTAAAGTGACTTGCGTGTTGTAAATGTAACAATATTTTAAAAAAAAGTATAGGCAATCAAAGAAGCCATGTAACAAAATATGAAATAGTTAAATAAATACCACACAGAAACGTTACATAGGAAAGCTGACTACCTCAACGAAAGCTTAGAAGTGTATCCACACACACAATATATATATTCATACACACATACACACGTACACGCACACACACACTGACATATATATATATATATATAGACAGACAGACAGACAGACAGACAGACAGACAGACAGACAGACAGACAGACAGACAGACAGACAGACAGACAGACAGACAGACAGACAGACAGACGGACAGACGGACGGACGGACGGACGGACGGACGGACGGACGGACGGACGGACGGACGGACGGACAGACAGACAGACAGACAGACAGACAGACAGACAGACAGACAGACAGACAGACAGACAGACAGACAGACAGACAGACAGACAGACAGACAGACGGACGGACGGACGGACAGACGGACGGACGGACGGACGGACGGACGGACGGACGGACGGACGGACGGACGGACAGACAGACAGACAGACAGACAGACAGACAGACAGACAGACAGACAGACAGACAGACAGACAGACAGACAGACAGACAGACAGACAGACAGACAGACAGACAGACAGACAGACAGACAGACAGACAGACAGACAGACAGACAGACAGACAGACAGACAGACAGACAGACAGACAGACAGACAGACAGACAGACAGACAGACAGACAGACAGACAGACAGACAGACAGACAGACAGACAGACAGACAGACAGATTAGAGGGATTAGAGGGATTAGAGGGATTTGAGGGATTGGAGGGATTAGAGGGATTAGAGTGATAGATATACAGATAAACAATCTTCACTTAAAATTAGACACTTTTCAAACGACCTAGAACGTTTTCCGAACCAAACTAGACATTTTTCCAAACCAAACTACGATTTTTAAACCACCTAGAACGTTTTTTAAATGGATCCGAAAATCGTCCAGTGTGGTTTGAAAAACGTTATAGGTTGTTTGAAAATCGTCCAGTGTGGTTTGAAAAACGTTATAGGTTGTTTGAAAATCGTCCAGTTCGATTTGAAAAATGTCCTAGGTAGCCCATTTCTGAGCATTGGGTCTGGGCTCATCTGGGTAAAGATTCGACATCACAACTTTCAGGAAAAGCGAATATTCGCTCCGTCTCCCTCCCGAACATACAGCGGAGAAGTTGCACACTGATGGTAGCCCTGTCGTCTGGTCAACTACTGGACTTACCTTTCCACTGAGTCTATGGGTTTCTAGGTGTGGAGGTCTCAAAGTGCCCACGCCTTTTAACTGCTTAATATAATGAATGCTATTATTTTTATTATTGCGTAATAAAACAAGGCTTGACCACCCTTTCCCCAAGTCATTTCTCGGTGGCGGCACGCCTGATACCAGAAAAGTATTTGTTCAACCTGTTATATCCTATACTGTTGTAACTTAAGAGTACAAACTGTCTGTCGGTGATAAAAGGAGTTAAGATAATAGAGAAGGAAACAAACGAATATGTTTCTTCTTTCATTCGCTTGAAATAGATTATCAATATCTGCAGTGTTGTCTCTAGTATGAACTTCGCTTTCTTTTGAATTCACTGGCTTGCACCTATGTTTCTCTTGGCCAAAAGTTTTGCTTTCATATATTGTGTTTGGGACAGTCTTGGGTACGTGATCTGTTGTTTCGAGTGCTAATACACATGTGCTCATGGCTGATTCACCAATCTAACATTGGGTGTACGTGTACATATCTATCACACATAGGTGTAGAATAATGACTTGCCTTGGTTTGTCCGTAATATTGTCATCATCTTGCACTCTGTGCCGGTTTTGGTGATTTTCTAATTGATTTCATTATTCTCTTCTTCTCTTGATAAAATACTATTCAGACAAATTGTTCTTTATTTGTACCTTCCTTAAAAAGAAAGAATATTGGTAACGCTGGGGCGACTATACCCAACCCAGTGCGTCCACTGGTGGCGGATCGTGGAACGGCCTCTAGACATAGAGGTTAGCTTCTAATACCAATTAAGCAGCAGCGGACAAACTGACCGTGGGTACAGAGGCCGAGGCGGGATCTGAAATCCTTAGAAAATACCTCATATGCTCAATTAATCAAGTAACAGAAAGTATTGTGAACGGCACTCATAGAAAGAAGTAGAAAGATAGAAGAACACACTAGACAACATAAAAATCGAAAGCTATAGTTACCGTGCCGGGAATTGAACCTGTCACCTCCAGACGGCGTCATATGCTCAGAGACGTGCCTGCCAAGCGGGTCGGAGCGCTGTAACCCCTTTCCCCAGGGTAGGTGGAACCCGTTGGCTTTGAACAGCAGTCCATCTAGGAGAGGGCAAACTCCGAATATAAACCCCCAAGTGCAAGGCGGGTCACCATGCTGAGGAAGTGGATGGCCACGGGTGAGCTGGTCGTGAACGTCGGATGTCTGGCGGGCATTCCGGGCACCCCCCAGCCTTTTCCTTAGCAGGCAGGCAATACTAGTGTGACCGGCCATTTCCTGCAGTATTCTACTTTCACTTATGGATTTCAATATACAGAGGAATCGTTCCCGGAGTTATGGAGCACGTGCTCTACGCTCGACACCATTTTTTAGCAGATAGTGAAGAGAATGTGAGGAGCAGAAGACAACGAAATTGGGAGAGAAGAAGGCATAGAAAGAGGACGGCAGGTACAAGGAGAACAAAACGGAGAGATTGAGCTTCAATCTTATAAGAGTAGGGTACTGAAACTGTCATAGTGACACGCAGAGAGGTCATTTACTGGAGAGGCTAATATTTGATTATGATGTCATCATGCTGCTAAATACAGCCAGTTATCATTGCCCTGTGTACGTTAGCTATATAAACCCTACTAGACAAGGGAAACGCAGGCAAGGTCTGTTAGTGACGGAAGTTGTGAAGCATGTTTTACTCGAATTGAGCCAGTGGAATTACAGTGGACGAGTGGTTCAAGGGATACAGATGGAGATTGGTGGCTTAGCTTTATATGTGTGCCACAGTAGACTGTTTTGTGTGAAGAGAATAGTGGCGCTGGAATTGGAGGAAATGCGAGGTGATAGGTTGCTCATATGTGGGGACTTAAATGCAAGGGACAAAGAATGGGACAGCAGCGATGAGAACCGACAGGGAATTGCCTTTGCAGATGACATGTTTGACTCCAATGTGGTCTGCATCAATGATGGGAGGTCCATTAGAATGGCAATGAGGTCTGGCGTTCAGACAAAACTATTGATTTGGTCTCTGTCTCCCTGTCGTCGGTTCTAGCTACAAAATTGAGTGTCTTGAATGAGGATGGGAGTGATCACCTACTCTGTTCAGTCCTGATTTCCAAACCCATTAGGTTAAGACTGGGAGAGCACGCAAGACCTTCTGGTATAAGTAGGCAAACAATCTACTTGGACGTCTTAGACAGAGGGCATGCAACAGGGCTGTCAAAGCTAACTTTCTACAGCCCCCCCCCCTCCCTCTTCCTCTGTTGGACTCCAGAAGTAGAACAGGCGTGGAAGACAAAGAGAGTTGCAGTAAAGCAGCTAAAGAAAGTGCGACAGACACCCCTAAGCTCACAAGAGGAAGTGGAGATGGCGGGAAATGTTGAGAGAGATCAAGCGGATGTTTTCAAATGCTGTGCTGCAGAGGCCAAAGAAAGAAAGTGGGAAAATTTCGGGAATGATATGGGAGGCGATAAAACACTGAACAAATTCTTGAAACTGCAAAGACAGATGAAAAGAAAATGTCGGCCTATGATAGTAGGAACATTTTGTATAGATGGTGGTGTGTGCGTGACGACAGACAGGGAAAAATTGGAAGCGTTTCTTCATAGATTTACAGCCTAGACAGATCCCAATGATGCAGACATCATGGATGCAGTTAGCAAGGATTTATCTCGCACCACAAAGAATTTGCACTATGAATACATCATACTAGTGGAAGACTCTCTGTGTGGGTTCTGGGGCCCTATTATAGGTAAAACAAGAATAGACCAACTGCCTACCCAAAAGCATGTCATAAGAATCGACTAATTGGAAGCTTCCTTCAAATTCAGAGTGCATCTGCCTGAGAGGCAGGGACCAACAGTCTGCACACAAATGAGTCAGATCTGTCAAACGGATGCACATGCAACACTCAGGTTCTGAAACAGGACAGCATCCAGAAGTGGAGGAACAACAAGAACTCTCCCCCAGAGTTTACAGCCGGTGAACGCGAAGAAGAAGAAGAGTGGAAGACATTTTAAAAAAATTGAAAATGACAAAAGACACTGCTGCAGGGCCTGATGGGATTAGGTGTAGCTACTTGAAGGCATTGAGTGATGTATATGTCACATATCGCTCCTGTCACGTGCCTAATTTAAGGATTTCTCCTTAAGAACCAACAGCACTCTGAAATAATTATGTTGAGTCGTTGGTTCGTATTGGTCTAAGGGATATCCCGTGGCCAATATACGCTCAACTTATTTCAGGAGTAGGACAACTCAAGCTTTGGCACTACAAAATATATAATATTGCTAGGCACACTTGGCTGGACACCCCCACTACTATAAAAAGGTAGCCCCCAGGTTATGATAGTCTACTATCATAACCATGTTAACACAGATGAAGATTATTACTTGAACATACATGTATTTTAGACAGCTAAGAACAATGAATAAGTGACACTCCAATCAATAGTGAAACTTTAGAAATACTGTAATAAGTGTAACACATACATTATATAAGAATCAGCAAAGAACTTCAAGAACCCAGAGTGATATGAAGGACCAAAACTTCAAACTCGATCTTACTGAACGTTTATGAATGTTCCAGAGTCTGCCTAGATCATCCATATGATGAGTGTGGACATTTAATAGTGAAGCAATAAACCCATGATTGCCCACACTTATCTGAATCCCTGGTTACTTGAACTGGCTGGATGTTCAGCCACTCTGTTGTTACGTTCAAGACAGTCCCACACTAGACACTCGAACACTGGAGATACAGCCAAGCTCCTGGGGAGGATCTCAGGTACCAAGTCATCCACTTGAGGCACAAACCCACTGGAGGATTTCATTAATTGATGACCACAGTTAGGTTTACCATCTGATGCCCACCACTGGCTTAGACATAGGTGACTTCCTTGTAGGTGGTTTTGTGGACTGCTGATTCACTGCCTGGCCTCCAATGAGATATCATCCTAAGCTTAGGAAATGTCCTAGACACAAAAGGCCGACCCCTCAAAGCATAGATGTACGAGGCACATTTGAGAACATCTGTTCTTCTAAGCAGTCAGGCAGAAAATCCCCGCTTCAAACTACGTTTAGCGTCACTGGGAAAGAAGTCCCCTGTATTCATACCCAAGGAAGTAAACCGGCTTACATGAATATCTGAATTAAATACCAGAAATCTTCAACCTACAGTTGCAAGTTTGAAAATGAAGATTTATCAAAGCAACTAGAGGGTCTAGAAATGAATATATTACCAGATAAAGGTATATATCAATATAAGGGACTATATACCCTTCTGGACGGGTTTAAGTTTGAAATTTGACTGTCCTCGTAGGGAAGTCAGAGTCACGACTCGTCCATCGGGTAGGGTTGGCTGCTCACCTCACGACAGTATACCTGACGGAGATGACCAACTGCTTAACCACAGGCAGATGCATCAGGACAGCTTCAGTACCCTAGGACTGGGTGCACAGTTATCTAACATCACTCCCAAAACCATGTAAGGATCATTAAAAGCTCGATGGCTTTAGAATCAGCACCTTACACAACACTTTCAGGAAGATTCTAGAGAAGATAGTCGCAGTCAAGCTGCAAGAGTTTTTGGAAAGAGAATGCTTCTTCCAAGTGATCTGAGGAGCTACAGGCCAGGTAAAGATACCTGGTCAAATGCAGCCACTTTTGCCTTTGACGTCTGAGAAGGGTTCCATAACAGACAGGAAACGGCGGTAGTGCTGGATCTCGAGGATGCGTACAAAAGAGTAGGATACGAAATTTTGATGACCGCACTCATGGAGACGGGGTCAGTCCCTGGTTGGAGAACTGGATGGCACCTGTCCTGTATTCTCGTCAGGTTGCTCTCCTTCTGGGATCACGGACCTGAGAACAACATATTATAGGCCCAGGACTGCCACAGGGATCCACCGTCTGACCTGTTCTCTTTAATGTGTATACGAACAAGATTGCAGGTCTAAAAGCATCAGTAGTCGGAAGAATACTGACTATTGCAGATGATATACTCGTTTATAGGCAAGGGAGTGAGACAAAGAGAACAAACTGAAGTATTTGGGAATCACATTTGACAGGAGCCTGCCCTTCAAGGACCATGTGGAGTTTTGTGACAAGATGCCAAAAGGGACTCAATGTACTTAAGACTATGACTGCGATGGACATGGAGCAGAGAATGCTTTTCACGCTTTATCAGCATCTGATCCTTTCAGTGATTGATTATGGACTGAAACTGCTTGCCGTCTCAAAGAGTCAGATGGGTAAACTACAGTGCATACATAACATAGCGATGCGGGTAATTCTGTGTTGCACCACAGACACCCCAGTGGTGTGTATGCGATACATCCTTGGTTTGCCGACTGTTGCAGGTAGGATCAAGGTGCTGCAGGTGAAGTCATACCTAAAGGCAGCTGCAGACACAGATCACCCCCTGCACGAAGATCTAGACGCAGTTGGGGTTGTGACAATACGCGCGGTGACTTCAGAATGTCTTTCCTCAACCTACTTTTATTTGTGTGTATTTTGAAGTATACAGACAAATAGGGATTTGGATACATCCTTAATCTAAGTAAGACGACCACATCAAACCTTAATTCTCCTGGACCGTTGGTCATATCAAACACTACAACTTTTTCCCAGATGTTAAGTGTTGAGGTACAGAGATAAGACTGACCAAGCAGACTTACTGACTGGAGATTTGCACACCATTTGTTGGGGTCAGATAGTTATTCCCCCTGCCAGATCTTCAGGAACAGATAACAAGGGCTAATTGCCATTATCTCCCCCTGAGGTTACCTAACTCGACGGCAGGTCCGACGGTCACTATTGACACAGTGAGCGGAAAGTGTTGGCAGAAGAATTGACAAAGTCGGATTTTATTGTGATGACAGGTGAAGTAGACTAGAGGTGTGACTTGTCTTATTTGCTCTGGTCAGATGAATTGACCAGGAGATCCTAGCGTGGGAATTCAAACAATTGTTGTACAGTCACTGACTGACAGCGAATAAACTTACCCACAGGGGAGGAGCTATGATATCCTTGAATGAGAATGATTTTAGGCGTAATGTAGGAGGAGCTTGATAAAAGTTATAAAGGGGTGAACTATAGGTCTGGTAAATAAGATCCTGTCTAGCACATGCCATCAGTTGGGCTTAACCTAAGCTTGAGACAGAACTTTTGGCATCGTGGTTTCATTTTTCCAGGTAAGATCGAAATTAGGTTCAAATCTATATTTTATGATAGAGTTCTAACTGTCTTTTTACTCAAGTGTGTGTCTTCATCACTTTGTAGTACTCCTAGGCGGACATTTCTTCATTCTCGTAGGGCACTGTCACATTGCTTTATTTCCTATTTGATAGTGTCATGAATGTTTTTCGTGTACATGTGTTTCAATGTTGTAAAACCTAAATGTTGTTGTTGCCATTGAAATTTAATGAACTATCATGTTTTTGAAATCACAAGCGTGAAGATAACTTTGGCAATCTTTTCACGTGTGGTTAATGTGAATCTGTATTACATACAGCTAACACACTGAAATGTGTTTAACTCTCGGGAGGCAAATGCGGAGATTGATCCCGGAGAGAAAATCCTTGAGATTTGGTATTTGATTCGCCTCAGAAATATTGTTAGCATTCTGGGCGCGTCGATTGTTCCAAGCATAGATTCCAGAACTGGTTCTGTCTGACTGATTGTCATTTTGAGTCTGTACGAGAGATGGCACCTGACGTAGAAGACTTGACTATCATTACAGGACGTGTAGAGGAAGGCAGAAGATGTAACAGTTGGAATGTGAGACATAAGCCCTTCCAAATTGGACAGGAGTGAATGTGAGCATGAGGGAGAGATAAAATGTTTTATTTAAATAAACATGCTTGATGTTAGTATATAATATACATGCTTAGTGTACATCTAGAGCAGATACTACAAATATGCGCTTGTTTCTTCATTCTCCAGTTCCCACATTGGGCAGGGACTAGTAGGCATCCATTATTTGCCGACCGTCGAGTGTAACGACCCGCAGAAAGCAGTGAGGACGACAAACTGGAAAAGATAGGCAGGGTCTCAAGCCGAGAACTGTCCAAAGGTTGTTACTTTCCAATACCTTTATGAAATCATCATTCACATAACCTAAACTCTACTAGCCTAAACAAGTTCATTTTAATTTCGATTTATTAAATAAATCGTTTTGATGTTGTTACACAGAGTTAAGTAAATTGTGTACTTAGGTTCAAGTGTCTTTGTGCATATTAGTTTACTTCAGCTAACAAATATTTAAATCACTTGATGGGGGCTTTTAAGTAATGCCAGGAGAGGAGACCAGTCGCAGGGGTTAACTGAGCACCTGGATTATATCACAGTGGATTTATCCAGATATCTATCTATCCCTTCTCCTTCTCCTGTGGATACAAGTACAGCAACTTTCATTTCATGGAACGAGCCACTCGCTGTTTTCTTGGCTATCCAGGACTGTCTAGGATCAACATAGCTTAGATAATAGTCCAGTTTCTCACGTGGGTGGGCATTGTTAAGGATCAAACCCACACCCTCACTATATCAGTGTATTTACCCACGTGGGCGCGCGACAATGGTTCAGCGGCTGATAAGAGGGTAGTCATAGATGGCTCAAGCAGAAGACAGTCCGACAGGCCTGCAATCTGAAGAACATTAGGCGAGGAGATGAGTGGGTCACAGGGACAGCGGAACAGTCAGATTTATGTTATGATCACATTGAGCGGGGAGTGCAGAAAGTGGCCAGCAGGTGCTACGGAGGTGGAAATTCAGCAATTAATTTAAGATAATGTTCGTTCAGATTATTTGATTTTGTATACAGATGATTCAGTGTCAAGAGGCAGAAGAAGTGCTTCGAGGTTCTTAGCAAAATCTAATGGTCGACGTTTGATGCAGGAGAGCCTAGAATATGATACCATAACATCCAGACTAAGAATGATAATAGTGAATAGAGTCGGTCACTGCAGGTTTCCGCTGGTTAGAGAACACGACACACACACACACACCCATCATGATTGTAACTGACTCAAATCGTGTTGAGGAAGGTGAGGGCAAGCCTGCTTCGTGCTGAATGGCATGCTTCTCTTCTGAGGTGAAGGGTGAGGAGCATTGCCTGAATATTTGTCTCCGGGGTATGCCGGTTTCCTGGGAAACAAACAGGTATATTGGCTGGCACTGTACAACTTGGCGGAATGCTGATGCATGATAAGCCAAATGTGTTTAGGGCCGTGTATCAAAACGTGTACAATTCGGAGGAGCAAATGGATTACGACAGTCTGTTGAGAATGATGCAGCTGGAGTTGACGAGGGGATCTGGTCGATACTCGACCATCAGAGGAAAAACAAGACAAACGTCTAATCAGAATTTTGTTGGCACCATTGGAATTCTGCACTGCCTGCTAAAGACGAGGACGGAGCGCTTATGGAAATGCCCCGATTGCTGTGATGTCGGTTCTTGAATCAACTCAACAAAGAATCTAATTCGGGCGAGCAGTAAACACCATCGACACCGGCAGCCGTACTGATAGCCACTGCAAAAGCGCGTGTCTAGGAGAGCGGGCGAGAACTGGTGCGTGGATTGACGAGACTGACAACATGTCTAACGCCGGATTCTTCAGGGTACATAGATTACACTCACATTTTTCTTGTTTTTTGACGTTTTGCTTGTCAGATGTGCCTCTTTTGTTTACAGCCATTTAATGAGGGTTAAGTTTTCCATTAGTAGCGATTGAGCAAGCAAAAGATGTTGTCAAAACAAATGTTTTGGTTAGATTGTATAGCTGTTTGAGAGTGGTGATCTTGTCTTGACGTTGTTGGAGCACACAACAATTCATTGAAGTTTCGTCGTACCTGACGTTTTTGCGTTTCGTTAACCACATAACAACAATATGGTCATTTATAGTTATAAATGTCACTAGTTAAGGATGTATGTATGCTTTATAATTGCATCAGTGTTGTTTTATTTACCATTTGTTTATCATTTTCATTTTGAGTAATAGGCTGATTGATAGGGATTGTTGATTGAGGCGGGCTGTTGTTTCTCACTTTTTGCCAGTAAAAGTAAATAAATATATTATTATGTATTATTAAGTATTATTATTATATGAAAAATACCATGTGATAAAGATAACTTTAGCTGATACTGATATAAATCTAAGCCTAACTCTTTCAACATACACACTAGTCCTAGATTAAGATTTACCATGTTGTCCAAATGATAATAATGATATTAATTATTTGAAGTTTTAACTAAACAACAGTGTTAGGAATTTTAGCTCTCCTCTGAACTTCTACACCCCCATCCCATTATGGCAGCCTGAAATATCCATTCGGGGCTCAGTTCTATTAAAAATATGCCGGCTCCGTTAAACAAAACAAATGCATAAACAGGGTCTCAGCGATATGTTACTTGCGGACCTGTTTCTTATATTGTTTCTGATTTCCTGACAATTCTAAGAGACGGAACACTGCAGACGATAGTAGCAAACGATAATAGCGACTGTTAACCTTTCCATTGTCGGACTTTCTGTTGACGAACAAATTGCGGCAAATTTAGGATCGGCTCGGGAAAACGAAACAAATGCTCTAACAGGGTCTCAGCGATATGTTACTTGCGGACCTGTTTCTGTGACTATACCTCACCGCCGACCGTACCCCCCGCGCGGCGTGGATAGGGGCTAAACTAGATGGCTGGGACTCACGAGCAGCAGCTACTGCATCTCCTGCAACTTCCTCCAGTTACTTTGCTCGTGAGTCCCAGGCACCTAGTTTAGCCCCTATCCACGCGTAGCGGCGCGGGGGATACGGTCGGCGGTGAGTTTAATCACGTTTTGCGCATGTCGACAAGTCTGACATCTACCACTGCTAAATCCTCAATCAGAAGAACAGTATTGCTAATCTGCGTGGGAGCGCGTGGTCTACCCGCCATATCGCTTTCATCGTCTGTAATGTCTCAAAATTGTCAACGGTCGCTTTTATCGTCTGCAGAAACGCTCGACATTGTCACTGGTCGCTTTTATCGCCTGCTACTGTCGTCTGCAATGTTGCGCCTCTTGAAATTGTCAAGTAATCCTAGTTTTGCCGCGATTTGTTCCTTGGCAGAAAGTCCGCATTTTTCATTGGACTGAGCCCTGAACGGATATTTCAGGCCACCATAATGCGGGGGTAGAAGTTCGGAGAAGAGCCGGAATTTTGATTAGGGGGACAGCAAGCAAAGGACACCCTTTTTATGGCCTTGGCCTCAGGCAAATATGAACTCAACTGCTAGACTCGTAGTCTGCATACAAATAAGCTGCATCTGTAAGATAGATGTGCGTCTGAACTTCAGGTTCTCCAACAAGACGTCCTCAGTGGACAAACAACCAGAACATCCCGCTGGAGTTGACACCCAGTAACCACTAAGAAGATTTGTCGAGCAACTCACTGTTTTCACTCTTACACCTTTACTAGGACGGTGGTTCCCAGTTAGACATACAACAGATTCATTTTATTTTTTAAGGTCTGTCATTGACCTTATATTTTTAAAGGGGCCGCGTTAGCTTAGTTGATGAGAAGCTCGCTTTCAAATCCAGCTGCGATTGGCTGCAGCTTATGGTCCGTGTTCGAAACCTGGCAGTTCCCCGTGTTCACCCAGCCTCTAGTAAATGGGTACCAGAGTGATGCTGGGGCAAATGGAACGTCGCTGTAGGTACAGAGTTAAGTGCGAACGGCGACACAGGCAGACAATTCTTATTAGCTGTCCGTACTGGTGGCAGAGCACTTAATGGTTTATAACCGTGTGCAATGACGCTGGTTCACATCTCCTGACTTTACCTTTACCTTTGAAATTTAAAGAAAAGTAATTTAAATGTATATTAGAATTGCAAAAAGTTTTTCACCCCCCCCCCCCCCCCCCCCCCCCCGCCCCGCCCCACCTTTCTTTGTTTGTAAAAATTATATTTCAGATACTTTACATAATTGGCCCCTGAGGTTGCATACAGCTAAAAAAATTCTAGACAATAATATAGATAAAGACCTGTATAAGAAATAGCTTTGAAAGGTCTGAATTTTTTTTATTGTAGCACATATAAATATGTGTGTGCATGTATGTGTTTGTTTACCGACTTCCAATTTGTGGTCATGCATTTATACAGCAGGCTGACTACTTTCAGATTTCCACTCTTTGTTCATGAATTGTATATCATGTTGGAGGTAATAGAAATATATTAGCAACAGTGACTTAGTTTTCATGTGTATAGTCATATATTGTGACATATTATAATATCATAAATTTCCACTGTAAATAGTCCTAGAAAATTAAATTTGTGTGTGTCATGGCTGCTTGCTTCGGTCAAGGATGCACCTTAGAAATGTCACAGGTAAAACTGAACTTGATTGGTGGTATGGTCAAAATCTATCAGGCCACATTTACTTTGCATAACATGTCCCTATACGTGCTGTGTTGATCTAAAATTCTCCACCGTGAGGGCGATTCAGGCAAAAAATTGCTGGGCAAGCCACTGGGCTACAAGATCTCTTTTAAAACTTATTACAATTTTAAAAAATGACAAGTTGCCTGTTGCTGCAGAACTGGTGGTGCCTTATGTGACTAATTGCGTTTGCAGCTTCTGATCTGTTGAAACTGCTGCTGCCATCATTGATGAACTGCATTTCTGGTGTCTGTCTGTGTTGGCACTTCTGATGGCTGCCTTATATGCATGTGTATATGCTAATTCGATTTGCTGAGTTGCAGTCCGTGTCAGTTTTTCACATGGGACAGAGATTGACATTGTGTTTTTCTTGTTGTTGCTCACAAGAACAAAGCAACTACGGGGTGACCTGTTGCACATTTTCTGTAAATTTGGAACTGATTGCCTGGTTACATTTGGTTAAATTCCAGATTTTTGTCTCTGACAATAACACTTGAATTTCTTAGAAAATGTTTTAGTTTTCTGGTTTTAGTTGAAAGTGTTTTTAACAGTCTCTGTCCCCCCAGATACATGTTCTTTGTGAGCAGATATTGTACAGATAGCCAGAAGATGTAGTAAAATGTAAAGTTTAATGATTGTTTGAATTCGTGCCTCTAAATCATAACTTTTCAAACTGTCACGGCACATTAGTGTGCTGGCTGAAGTGTAAAGGCGCGTCAGCGTGAATGTAAAGCATTAGAACAGAATAATTGCCTCAGTGGTAGTTATTGTTGTTATTCAGTTTGCTTTATTATTGCTACTTATAAATTATAATGACATTAATCTTAAATATATATTATTAATATAAATAACTGGTTTTGCCGAAAAGATTTTGTTGTTACAGCTCATGTGTGCGTCCATATCTCTTGTAGGTGTTTTGTTTAACTTATGCTTTGCCAGTAGACTGAATTACTATGTCACACATTTTGTCTGAAAAAATATACCACTTACCTGAAAAGCTTGGAATGTTTTGCTCTAAACTCTTGTGCCCAACTAAGTCAGTGGTGGAGTTTATTTATCTGACCCAAGACACTTGCTAGGTAAATAGCTTGTTTAGCAGTTATTTTGCTTGTCCAGCCATCCAAGTTAATTTTTAGTGAAAAGGGCAAGGTTAAAATTGAAACATTTCTATTGTTTTAAAACAAGACATCTTGTTTTTTTTTTTTTTTTGCAGCAGATCTATAATCTTGCTTTCTACTAACTTAATGCCAGCCAGTTGTTTAAAATTATTAAAATAAATTCATAGAAATTAAGATTTTTATAGATTGTATTCAGGATTGCTATTGAGTTGAATGCTTTAGAAATAATCAGCAGTAGATGAGAAATAAGTTGTTTTGAGAGGCAAACATATCTACAGAGAAAGAAGTGCTAAATAAGCTTTGCATTCTGGACTAGGATGGTTACATGTATCCTAGTTTGCAGATATTAAATATAGATTGCTTTTGATTTCAAACGTGTTGCTTATTTTAAATAGCATGTAATTTATAGTTTTCTATATCTGGAGCTCCAAACTGGGCAAGAAGTTCTTGATATTATTCCCCATGCACTGAATTTCAAAGTTAATTTTTTTTAAGAAAACTGTTTTGTGACCCTAGTAAATTTGATTCCGTCTCCTGATTCTAATCTGCAATTTGGTATTTTTTGCTTCAGTTTTGAGGTCCTATCCGCTGTTGATCATTCTTAGTTGGGTTTTAATTCTGACGAAGGAGTTTCTCAAGAACAGGCCAAGATGCATAATTATGCGGTAGGCATCTTAAATATCTCTCAACAAATAAATAATTTTGTGCTATTCCCATTCATAACCATGTATAGTAGTCAACTTTGGCAGAAATAGTTAAATTATTTCTGGAAAAAAAAATCAACAATTCATCTTTATGACTAATGGGTGTAAGTTACTTAAGTTGACATACCTAAAAGTTACAGTAGTGGAGAGTTATAGGTATTATAGATATGAAAAAATCATTGTATATAGCAGGGGTGGGCAAACTAAGTCTTACTTTACAGTTCAAAACTGGTCAGCTGAGCTGTTTTTACTGGCCTGCAAGGCTAGTTTCAAATGACTCTAATGTGGCTCCCTCTGAGCTGCCTACCACTTTCTTTCATTTTCTGCAAATAACCAGCTTCAACGAACATATTTGGGCATATATAGAAGGGCTTCAGTGGGTGAGTGTGTCAGGCCAGAGGCGCAGCAAGGAATTGTAATCTTAGAGTATTCCACAAAAATATTATGTTGTAGTGAAATCTGGGTGTTATTTTTTACATTGGAATTTTTCACCATGGTCTACGACTGGGCTGGTAATTCTAAATTTGGCCCGCAGGCTGTAAGAGGTTGCTCACCCTTGGTATATACTTATTGACTTCTCACTGTAAATTGGTTTGCTTGTGATGTGCTTAAAATACCCAGAAGCCTTGTTGGTGCCCCCATCATCATGTGTTTTTGTTGTCTTTAGGGCACCACTGCCCAGCAGGATACTCGGTTTTCTGACAAGAGAAAGAAACTTTTAAAGACAATGAAGTTTGGTGAAGGATTAGAAAGAAAGGTAAGTAATGGTATGGATAGAAACTGTTCAAGAAAAAATATGTTTTTGATGTCTACATTAGAGTTGCAAAAATGTTTTTTTTTTTTCTGCTTTCTGCATTTTCTGTCTTTATCAGAATTGTATTTGTAAAATTACTGTTCATTTTATGTATTCAGTGTCCCGCTAACAATTCTTTGGCTAAGCACCAAGTAAATGAGAGAATGCACCTTTCTTGAAGCAACATACGGATGCAAGTCGTGGACTAGCTCACAATCATAAGGAAATAAAATGGCATTTTAAAGATGAGATACAGTAGAAAGATTCTTGAAATACCATAGGCCAAGAAGAAAAGAAATGTTGGCGTCCTAACAGATCTGAACATCCCTGTGTGGGTTCTGGGGCCCCATTGTGGGAAAAACAAGAATAGACCCTCCTGCTTTCCCAAAAAAGCATGTCGTAAGAATCTACCAATTAGAGACCTCATTTAAATTTGTAGTGCATCTGCCTAAGTGACAAGAAACAACCAGCTGCACACAAATAAGCCAGTAAAACAGATGTACACGCAAAACTTAAGCCTTGACACAAAGCCAAAGTTCAAATAGACTAACAACCAGGACTTACAGCTGGTGAACAAAGAAAGAAAGATCTGAACATCAAAGAAAAATGGCTTGAAAACAGCATCTTTTCTCAGAACTAAAATACTTTGGCGCTAAGACCACAGGGATGGGAAAGAACAGCATTAAAGAAGATGGGCATGGACTGACCAGCATGACGATGAGAGCAGTGTATAGAATACACCTTCAGGGCTCGTTGCGAACCTTGAAAACCCCTTGAAAGGCTGCTTGTCTTTCAAGGTCTTCAGAAGCCTGGAAACATTTAAAGGACTTGAAGTTTGTCATCAGTAACCTTGAAATAAAAAAAATGAAACAAATCAGAAATATAAGACCCATCTGTTAGACAGTCATCACTCTATTAAAGAACAAACCAGACATTGTAGTAAAGCAGCTGCCTGCCTCTTTCCAACCAATCAAAGTCTTGCTGTGCTTGGGGGATAGGTTCAGCAAGCAGCCAGGCATTGTTTTCTTCTATATTAGTTTTATTTGTTTAATATCAGCATGGTTTTATTGCCCCTATGTCTTTTTTCTCTCTGTCTCTAATTGTCACTTGGGCTTTACGTGCACATCCATTTTACAGGTCTGGTTTATTTCCATGCAGATTGTTAGTTTTTAGCTTCTCAGCCAGATGCACTCCAACTTTAAAGGAAACATCCCCAATCAGTCACCTGTTGTGACCTGCTTGTGAAGGGGGCAGTAGATCTATTCTCCAGCCTCCACCAGGGAAGCCCCTGATCCCAAACAGGGAAAAATCTCCAGGCTCGAGACCCTCCCATCTAAACTGCCATAAAAAGTGACATATCCAGCCAGTAACGTTTAAAAAAATGATACACATTTATTGCCAGGTTGATATGACGAAAGTCAACGTTGACAGTTTGAAGCCGTGGATAGCTCAGCGGATCACAGAGTTGCTAGGAATAGAAGATGATGTCGTTGTCGAGTTTGTCTACAATCAGCTTGAAGAAAGGGTAAGAAACCAGGACATGTTCTTTCTACCATTTTTGTTAATTTGACCTTGATTTAAATGTATTTTTAGTTTAAAATATTAATTGATATGATATGTGAGAATGTTTCTTAACTGTACATTGTTTCCTAATGCTGTTATCAAAGTTATATACAGCTTTGTTTAAAAAAAAATATGTATAGAGTCCTTTGTTTCTGCTGCTACTGAAAAAGGCACATTATGTTGATGAATGTCTACTTTTATTGAATGGTACACATCAACGTCATCATATGTATATTACCTTTAAAGGAGAATTATCATGGTTTGTCAATTTACTGTCATGTCTTTTGTATGGTCTGTTCTGTTGAGACATTTTATCATTTTGTCTGCCCTTAGCTGTTTCTTAATTGTACCTACCAGTTTTCACAAAATTGCGACTTTATTTCTCCATGTCATGTGCCCTAAATACTTTTTAACTTTTTTTGTCTAATGTTTCTAATCAGTTTAGGAGATTCGTCCATGTCCAGGACCGCCTTATTCACTTTCTGTCTGCCTCTTTGTATTTGCATTTTCGCAGGAACCACAATTTCACTGCAGCTAGGTATTTGTCCATGTGTTCATATGCATGACTAGTGTAGATTCTCTTTTTTCCCCACTACAGTTATCAATCTTTTTATTGTATATTTTTCATTTTGCTCAAGTCCACTTTGCCAAAATGATTCTTTGAATCTCTGCAAAGCATCTTGTCCTCTAAGCTATTGTGCTGTGTTTCACACGTTTATGTATTTTCCTATCTTCTTTAATGTTTTCTTATAGTGTAATTCTAAATCTAGTTTCACTATAAAATGACAATATCCTCTAAGCATATATATGATTAAAATTATTGATTTTAAGTTGAAAAAAATCGTATACAGAATATGGACTGTCTTATTATTTAATTTAAAAATATTTTATAATACGCTTTCAACCTCAGCGTTGATAAAAACTTTGTGTTGGGCCAGTGTTGGATGTTTACTCATTTGTTGACTTTCCTCTTACGCTCAGAGAAGTACTATAAACAAATTGGCCCTCACAAGCATAGTCACTCACAACTGAGCACGGATGTGGGCTGCCCCCAGTTTTCTCAATGCTTTGGTAGCTAGATACTCTTTTCAGGCTGCCTCAGAGATAAATCATCTGCTTACCTCAATGGTGGGTTTGTATCATTATTATCCATTTGGTTTTGTGTGGGTCTAGTTTTAGCCATCTAGTGCCATGAAGCCAAAAGAGATAGTGGGATGGCAGGGTATTGCTACTCTGGATTATAGAACGTTTGTGTATTAGCTCTTGCTATGGGTGAGTTGGTCAGGAAGTTAAAAGGTTGCTTCTTGAGTTTATCTAAGTGCGTAGTTCAAACAGGTATCTCTTAAAGAAACTCGGGCACACAAATGATGGGGACAGCAATAATATTTTAAGGAACCGGTTATCAGTAGGCTTATACGGTCGGGGCATATAAAAAGAAGTTCAGATAACAGCGAGATAAAATTTGTATACGCAAAAGATGTGAATGGAAGCAGGCTGCGTAAACGATATAGAGGTAATATACAAGCAGACCTACAACACTTGAAGTTATAAACTGGAAATAGAAAGCCAGTTAACAGAGATGCATCGAGGCAGGTGATGTTTGCAGCTGTGAATCTTAAAGGTTTGTAATGCTGAAAAAAAAAAAAGAAGTTACCAAAGAAACAAAATTTTTGAACAAAAGAAATATTCTTGAGTTATATGAGAACAGAAATAATTGATATGCATTTACCAATTCTTGTCATGCAAATTTTACCTTTGAAATTAAAGTGGTTGTAATGATGTGAATACATCTGTGTTAAAAGTAGAGCACATTAAAATAGGTTCAGATTACATTTTAAAATATGTTGAAATTACACATTAAAATATCATAGAATTGCTTATTAAAAAATTTTAGAATCACATATTACAATTTGCTAGAATTACAAATTAAAACATCGTGGAATTGCACATTAAAATAGCTTAGAAACAATGAATAACACAACAAGAGAACATATGAAGTAGAGAAGATAAGGAAATGGTACATAGTTTTTTTTTTTACAGTGCACTGTCTCATGAATTGCAGTAGCATATGCTGCTACTCATATAGTACTGTTATAGGTTTAATATCCACATAGTTACTTGCCAGGTGTGACATGGAATCTCAGAAATAAAACATTACAGTTCACCTTTACATCCATCTAGTGGAATTGGAGTCACCAAACAAACAACTATTCGTGAAGAATGTATGGCACACACAAGTTGAGTATTATTATTGTTAACAGGAAATTGTAAATTGTTTTTGCAGAAGAAGACTAATTGAAATATATAATTTATCGCCTGGCATATATTTGCCTGTTATGTCATTTGCAATACTACAAATTACATCAAGTTATAATGAAGCACATAAACCAAATCTTTTCTACTAGAATACACTAATGACATAATCTGTTTTTATACATCTTATTACCAGAACATCAATATAGTCACTGCCCAAATTAAAATTTACCAGAAATAGGTCTGCAAAAAATGGTGTGTATGCTGGTTGGAAAATTAATATAATTAAATATGCTAAGAACAATGTCGGTGACAATACTCCCCCTTGGGGTACACCTTGTTCTAGCATTATTTTGCTAGTTTGTCCTTGTACTTTAGTCCTGCCTGGCAGTTCTATTCTCAAGTGTTGACTGATCCAGTTGTACATTTTCCCACAGATGTCCATTTTTTGTAGTTACTTTCAGTCCTTCCTTCCATACTTTACCTTATGTTTTTTTTTTTTTTTTTAGTTTACCCATACTGCTAGTGTGTGTGTTTATTTTCTTGACAGGCATCCTCTTTTTTCATGGCTGTGTATGTTATTTGGTCTTCAATGGATCTGTACTTTCTAAATCCTGTCTGTTGTGTAGTTAGTAGTTGCTTTTCTTCTAGATGACCCATTAATCTGCTGTTATATATAATGAGTTCCATCAGTTCCCCTACACACACAGCTGAGTACGCTGATTGATCGATGGGCATTTGGTTCTACCGGGTCTTTTCCTTTCTTCTGGACTGGTATTACTGTAGCTTTCTTCCATGCCTCAGGGACTATTCCTCTCTTCCAGCTGCAGTTAAAGACTGCTAGTAATTGCTTTTTTTGTGTGTGCCCTAGTACCCAGTCCTATTATCATTTCATTTGTGTTTTCATCCTTCCCTGCTGATTTCTTCTTTTTCACGGGGTGGGCCCCTTTGAGGCATAGGGCCCAGCACTATCTCAGCTTGGTGGTGGCTCCATGAGATTAGCATCATATCGATATATTTTCATTGATGACATACCATTTAAGGCATGTCTCTCTTTGTCTGGCTCCTCTCCTGTCTAACATGGGAGACCCTTCCAGTGGCTAAGCTACCATCAGCATAACTCTTAGAGTAACTGGAACACACAAACCCCTTAACCACTACAAGGATAGAGACACAACAAAGGGGGGACACGCTGTCTACGCCACACAGCGACAGATATCAGCCCGACCCCTAAGCATGTGGTTTCTCGAGGCTACATGGTTTTCTAAGTTAAAGCTGCGTTTTATTCTTGTAAGCCACTTCTGTTGTTTTATTGGGGGGGGGGGGGGGGGGGGGGCACCCTGGACCTCTGTTAAACAAAGACATGAGCAGAAAACCATTCTGTTCTGACCGGGCGTTTTTTGGTGGAGTTGGACAATTGATAAGTTTGTCTGCTGCTTACAATTAGACTTGCTAAACTGGGAGTTGTAAATTTTGTATTAAATATGTAATAGGTATGGATTATAGGATTTATGTCTTAAATTGATCTGTGTGTGTGTATTTATATATTTATAAAAGCAAAACGTAAAGCCCCCCCCCCCCCCCCCCCCCCCCCGTCTCCACCTGGTACCCAATTAAGGCTGGTTCAACCTGGGAGCCACATGTTTTCATATTTATATCTGTTGGTTAATTGACTTTTTTATGTGGTGTTTGGGTGTGTGTATGTTAAGTAGTGTTTTTGATGTTTGTATGTCATTTGACTTGAATGTGTGACTGGTATCTGTATGTCATAAATATGGTAAATGTACTATTTGTCTGTTGGTTAGAATGGGTGTACATCTGTGTGTCAGTTGGCTTCAGTGTGTGTACCTCTATGATAATTGGCCTGAGTGTGTGATATCTATCATTTATGTATGTGTCTGGATGTCTTTTGGTTAGATTGGGTGTACATCTATATGTCAGTTGTCTTGTATGTTCGATATGTCTGTCAGTTGCCTTGAATATGTGAGAATGTGCACACTTGTACGCGCTGGTGTTACTGATGGGGCACATCTTTTTTGCAGAGATAACAGACATTTCATTTGATTGGTTGGATGCCTCCTAGGTTGACCCAGGTCAAGGCTAGAACGTTGTAGCCTTGACCTGTGTGGTGGAGGAGCGCAGCGGCCTTTGGGTCATGCTCATCGTTATCCTTGTGTTCAAGTGTTGGTTTTATGGAGTCATTCATTGGACAAGAAACTGAAAACTTGCCATTTGATGCCGCAGCTTATGGAGTAGTCTTTGATGCTTTGTTCTTCCACGGTGCTGCGTCCTGAAAGAATGCAGCTTGGAGCAGTGAAGTGAACAGATTTGTGTCCATTACATCAGATCATTTACATTGCCATTGTTCATGTATATACTTAAAAAAATTTCTTCTACTTTTAAACATTTTATTTACAGATATGAAATGACGACAGTAGAAATAGTTTATATTTGATACACAGTTAAAATAACTATAATGTCTTCCATCCGGTGTATTTCTGCCTGCCATTTTCTGTTTGTAGCTTGACAATTTAATCTAAACAAGAAATAAAACTAGTAAATTTATCAATAAAACAATTAGAAATAGAATGAACATTTCACCCAGAAGGCCTTCACCACCATATGGTAAACACGCCATGATTCTGTGTAAATGAGTATATATATATCTGTCTGCTTTGAAAGCAATATTAGCCACGACAGACACTGACAATGGACCGAGGTTTTGCTGTTTTAGAACAGTCTCTGCCTGTGACTTGTAGTTTGATTATAAATATTGGTAGAAACATTTTTCATTAGCTAAATCTCTTTAAAAAAATGAATAAATTTCATGTCTTTTCTACACCTTCACTGCAGCAATTACCAATGTCACTTGACAAGGACAGAATTGTTGATTTAATTTAAGGCTTTGAAATATAGTCAGGTAATTTATTTACTGCGCATAAATTATGACTAAAGCTCAACGCTGGGCAAAAAGGAAGACAAATAACACAGGTACAGTTGAACATTTCGGTCAAATTCTTTGTCATCTGAAACAAAAAGACTTTATTCAGCCTTATTTTCAACTGTTGAGATGTATTCATACAATAAGAATGTCGACACAGTTTCTGTAGCTGTTAGTACATTTTAAGGCTGGACTCTGGTATGTTCTAAGACTTATGCATGGCTTCTTCCCTTTATGTATATCTGCAGCACCCTGATGCCAAAGAGATGCAGATCAACCTGACTGGCTTCCTCAATGGGAAGAATGCAAGAATATTTCTCAGTGAGCTCTGGGACCACCTGTGTAGTGCCCAGGATAATGTTACTGGTATTCCTAACCAGTTTTTGGAGCAGAAGAAAAATGAAATCAAGCAAAGACAAGTTAGTCTAAGTATATCATCTGTGGACAGTACCAGTCTTGCATTTACTGGGGGTTTAATAATTATATTCTTTGAAACATCCACTGAAAGCCGTTGTTGTTCATCTAGCTTTGACTTTAGCCTTGTGCCAGGTCTTGCGTGTTGCATGCATGCCCATTTTACCGACCTGGCTTATTTGCGTGCAGATGTTCCTTGCCTCTCTCAGGCAGATGCAGTCTGACTTCCTAGGAAACACTGATCCTACCCATTTTGGCTAGCCCCTGGTAGGCAACTTGTGGCTAGCACGACCCCAGAGATGTATAGGTAGGTCTTGACAAGTTTGTGCCCAGTTCCTGGTGCATCAGTCTGTGTGGCTCAGCAGCTCTACATGTCTGTGATAATTATGAATGGTGTTTCTGTTTCTGAGGTATCTGAGGAAGATCGTCCAAAGTATGCAGTCGAGCAGTACGGTGGGACCTTAAAACCCAGGCCATACAAACTCAAGTAGATTAGTCGCAGTTACGATGGTTTGGATATGTTCTGCAAACAAAGGATGCCCAGAACCAGACGACCCAGGGTTCGCTGGGAAGACAGTATCGGACAGTCCCTGGCTGACGAAGGACGAATGGAGCGAAGCCAAGAAGTAAACTGCTGATAAAGAAGTCTGACGATTTCTCTGACAAACCTCAACTTCCTAAGATATAAGAGGATCGACTGAGTAAAGTGAAATTTCTATAAAGGTTTTAGCGTGATTTTCTAATGCTAGACTGAACTGACCACCAGAATGTACTGTTTTATGGTCAGAAAGGGGTGGTGAAATTAGCAACTTATTGTTCATAACCTTTAGTGTCTGAGATTCGACGTAAATGATAGCTGCTTTTCCATGCAGTCGCAGCGCTGTTTGCCCCTTGGGATTTTAGCAGGCTGATATATTGAATGCTCTATGAGAAGTAAGACGTTGTCAAGAACCATGGGACTGAATCTAAACCATAACCAGACTGCAAGAACTGCAGGTTAAAATGGGTATGGCCAGACAAGAGAACTATACAGGAAGCCAAAGAAAAGTTTAAAAAACAAACTTAACACAGAACTGGTGTTATTGTTGCAAGCTGCAGAATCTTCTGAGAAGAGGATTCATACACTATTGGACTGAATGGCTCAGTGTGCAGTGAGGATGATCTGTCAACTAAATAATTAACAATCTTGGTATTTTAAAAGTCTAGCTCTGATAAATAACAAATTGTTTGTTTCACAGTGTATTAGAACAAGGGTTTTTAATGTTGAGACTGATACATTTACCCATCGGCCATAGCAGTTTGATAAGGAGGAAAATATCCTTTAATTACAGATAATAGGAAGCAAAGAATAGCGACACTGAATTCAAAACCTGGTATGTGGTAAGAGGCAACTAAGGGTAGGCTTGGGGATATCTACCCCATGCTGTAAAAAAAAATTACACAAAACTGCCAAAATTACCAAATCATGAGAAAGTCAAAAAGACAAACAAGAAATACTGCCATGTGGCGTGAGTTGGTTGGGTGCCTATACTCCATTGTGGCATAGAGGGCAAAAAAAATAAGGGATTTAATCAGGTAATAGAATGACTGACTTGTGCACTTTTAAAGCTGAAAAAGTGATTTGTATTGCTAGCCAGCATCACAAGGTCATGTTATTTGATCAGTTAGCACACTTCGACATGGTTTTACCAGACATTAATCTTAGATTTATGTTGATGTTAAACAGGAAGAGCAAGAGAGGATAAAAGAAGCTGTGAAAAAGAAAGAGGAGCAGATAAAGGAACAGCTTGCAAGAGAGAGACGGGAGGTTGAGAAGTTGGAGCACAGAAGTCTGTCGCCCGAGAAAAGGTAGGTTTTTAGTTTAGACCCCCAGTGTGTGCGAATTGAAACATTTAGGTTTGAAGTCAGGGTGGTGGAGCTAATTTGCCTAAATAGAATAAAATTACTATTGTTAAGAGCTGCAGTCTTGATGTATATTTGGATATTTGTGTTGTTGGGTTGGGCTATTTTTGTATATTTCGAGATGCTTTTGCTCTTCATAGCCTTTGTTGTATTCATATGAAAATGCCCCCGTGTGGGTTCCGGGGCCCCATTATGGGAAAAACAAAAGCATGTCGTAAGAGTCGACTAATTGGGGAGCTTCCTTTGAAGTCGAAGTACATCTGCCGGAGAGGCAAGGAACCAACAGTCTGTATTCAAGAGAATGAGATCTGTAAAACTGATGCACACGCAACACTCAGGTTCTGGAGCAGGACTGCAGTTCACTAGTGGACGAGCAACCAGAACTTTCCGCCAGAGTGTACAGCTGGTGAAGAAGAAGATGTGAAAATGATCTGGATGAGGTCATTGCGCGTGTGAGCTTGGTGAGTATCGATGGGTGGCTAACTCATCTCTGAGCAAACGAAATGGGTGTCTGAAATCTGCACCAGGAAAGTTTTTTGTTAATCCAGTTGTCTGTGAAGTTACCACGTTAACAATGATTAGCAACACGACAAAGGCTTTAATGTTCGTGGTTACAGGTATGAGGCATTGAGAACACTGCAATATTGGTCCAATGTTTGTGCCATTGAGTATTAACTTGAATGAAACTCTGAAACAAGGTGAAGAATGTACTTAATTGGTTGCACATTGGTGGAAAATAGCATATGCACAATAATACACATCAAGTGACCAGCCTGGTACTGCTAATGGGAAAATAAAGGGCATAGAACATTAACCGTCTCGCCCTAGGAACACTAAAATATGCCATGACCCCGTTGGGATTCCTGAAAGAAAATCCTTTCAAAAAAATTTTAATATTACCCCGGGCACTAATAAATTTGTAAACTGTTTTTAATTTTCATTTGTCCAAAACCAATAGATAAATAAAAGGAGTAATCATTGAATTCAAACAGGGTGAAGCACCGTATTGAATACATTCCCAGGGTAGACACAAACATTTTGTGTCTATGATGAGACTCATGCTGTAAACCATGACCTCTATGTCAGTGAGGCTTACATGTAACTTTGACCTGATTTTGCTAGTGAAAAAAGCTAATGGGCTTAGAGGAAACTCCCACCCTTCAAATGTTAATTTTAGTTCATTAATTAGTATCCGCACCTTCTAAATATTTACACAGGCTTGAAGACAGCCACTGGCATAAACTGCATCTCATAAACTGGTCACTATAGATAAGTCAGGAAAGTGACATTTAAAGGGAATTGGACTCAGCCCGAAGTTTTAGTTTTGCAGCCTTATGGGGTGAAAGGGTTAATGCCAATATACAGGGTTCTAGTCTGCTGTCATGACTGCTCTTTTATGTAACTTTGACCTGATTTTGCTAGTGAAAAAAGCTAATGGGCTTAGAGGAAACTCCCACCCTTCAAATGTTAATTTTAGTTCATTAATTAGTATCCGCACCTTCTAAATATTTACACAGGCTTGAAGACAGCCACTGGCATAAACTGCATCTCATAAACTGGTCACTATAGATAAGTCAGGAAAGTGACATTTAAAGGGAATTGGACTCAGCCCGAAGTTTTAGTTTTGCAGCCTTATGGGGTGAAAGGGTTAATGCCAATATACAGGGTTCTAGTCTGCTGTCATGACTGCTCTTTTATGAGGGTATAAGAAATGAATAACTGACCTAAGATTAAGGAACCAAATACAAGTGAATAATTGGTCTCCCTGGTATATCAAGGTAACCTGCTGCTAAATTATCTGCATTAAACTGTCATTTTCCAGCAGAGCATAGAACCCCAGTCAACTCACACAAAGCAATGTGTATACACCTTTTTGACTTAGGCCTATGTCAACTTATGACTGCCCGCACTTATGTTAACCCATACTTGGCCGGTCGAGGCAGGCTTTGTAGGCAGACAGTGGATCGAGTCATTGCAAAACTCCACTGTGCGTAGAGTTACCTTCATCCTTGTCCCAGGGCATGCGGGCGTTGTTACAATGAAAGAGCCGACAGATTTGCCAGCTCTGCTTTAGTTAGATGGATCATGCTGACATTGTTAATGCCATAAGATAGGTAGGACGTTTGGAGGATTTTTGGAGCAGCACATCGACGACTCTGCCTAGAGTGCAAGAATTGGGGGTTAGATCGGCACAGCCATGCACGAGAAGTCTTGTCAACCGACGTAGGACTGGGACCATCAACCGCGGGGTGCTGATGTATATGTTAAAAGAAGAATGAGCACCCATGAAGGTGTTAGGAGTGCCGTGAAGATAACCTAAATCATAACTCATAACACACACACACACAAAATAGGAAGTAAAGAAAGACAACTACATTAGCAGTGTCAAAAAGTTCCTGCAACTGTGTTCATGTTATGCATTGTTCACTTTTTTTTGGGGGGTACATTAATGGTATGTGGCATAAATTAAGTTTTTGTTTTTTGTGTGTGCAAATGCTTGTAACCCTTTTGAATAAAAATAGTGTTGAAAAATATATTGTCGACCTATGACCTGTTGGAACAGAAGTCGAGGAGACTCTGTACTTGTTTAGGATTAGTTGAACTTTGCAGCTACAGTTTTTTGCATATGGTATTCTTATTATCTGTAAAGAAATAAAGTGCCAGTACTTTGGTTTCAAACTCGTAAACAGTGGTAAATGACTATCAGTGTTTTGTTGATTGACATATTTGGGAATCTATGATAATATTTGTCTACGAGCAGGTCTTCTGGTGACAAGGAAGAGAAAAAAGATGCTAAGACAGATGCTGAAGATGGAGAAGCCTCTCCTGGCATCACAGATTTAAAGTCTGAGGTTAAAGTAGAAAATCATGAAGATAAAGATTCAGAGAAAGCAGGGTAAACACACTGTAACTGTGAGCTTTACTGGCTGTTTTTTTCTGTCTGGGGAATCCTTTGTTCTTTCTTTGTGTGTGAGCTTGTGTGCTTTCTTCTTGCTTTATGTTCTTTGTTTCTTTCTTGTTCCATGTTCTTTTAACCTGGGTTTTACTGTTCTCTTGCAAAGTAAATACAATACTGAGTCTGGTAAACCAGCTGTCTGTTGCTTTGACTAGAATGGGTTATATGGAGGGGACATGAACAAAACAGGAGAAGATACTGATGGGAAATCATAGGCAGAAAAAGAAGGACCCAAACAGTTGACCATTCTGGACTCTTGAAACTACATTGGTTTTGCTGTGTAAATTTTCCATTTCTTGGACATTAACTATGCATATATTGCTATATGTGCAAGTTAGAATTTTGTTGGAATAAATCACAGCAGCCTTTAATTTCTTGGACATTAACTGTGCATATATTGCTATATGTGCAAGTTATAATTTTGTTGGAATAAATTACAGCAGCCTTTTTGTGGCGACTTACTGTTCTCTTTTCATGTACAAATTATTTTCCTCTAGGGGTGTATTGTTCCTGATAAGTTAGCTGTTGTATATTAATTTCTAAAGAAAAGTCAGTGTCATATCAAACCTCCTTTTCACTTGTTACAAGATACCTGATGTCACATTAAGCTCTGATAGCTCTTTGTCAGGCTCATTCTTTTCAGTTTTCTTGCAGGTCTCAGTTGCGAAGTGGTCAGACTGTTTGCCTCACAGTACATAGTTTATGCTGTGCGCACCGCTCTTGGCAGATGGCAGGTCATTCTGCTGAGAGAGACTGAGCCATAGAGGATATAACTTGGTGCAATAGAGTCAGTCCTCTCCGCTTTAACTTTAAAGTTCCCCCTGTTTAATAATTTTCACAGGAGACACATACTATTGATTTACTTTAATTCAAAAGGCTAGTCAGTTAACCCATTACATCAAGACCTGTGTGGAGTGTGACACGATAATGCCTACATCAGGATTCAAACTGGACACTTTGTGGCAGATGCCATAACTCTTTTACTTGATGCTCCATACTAAGAAATGTGTGTAATCTGTCAGAAAATGTGAAAGAGGATAAAGGTGAATTTATAATTGCAGCTTAACTATATGCTAACGTCAATCACTTCTTTTCCTATATAACTGTTGAAAGATTTGTAATCTGCACTAGAGTCCTTCCAAGTTGCTCTCCACTTTCTGGTAAGGCCAGGCACCTGATACTCTACTGCAGCACTATTCACCTGGCCACTTATCAGCCTAGCGAGTGACCTGCCGATTATTGCCAGTTGCATTGTATTGATGATCTTTCCATGCTGGGACTCGGGCATCTGGTCTGTGGTGATCCCCATTTTCACAATTTTGGCCTGTGAATAATTTAGTTGAATAGCCCTGCCCTGCTGGTTTGGTTGCTGTCCAAACTGCGTTTTAGATTTAGAAAATATACACAAAGTATTATTTGCCTATGTGATTCTTGTTTACACATTCCTGTTATTGCCACAACTGTGGAATTTATGAATTGTGCTTAGATTTACCTTGGATGATCTATGAGTGGATTATGGCATTACATGTTGACTAAGGATCTTTATTTAAACACCAATACTCTACTGTTTTAAGATCAGCAACCAGAAAGAAACCAGTTGTTATACATGTTTGTTTTTTAGTTGCTATTTTGTGTTTTAATTAATTTAATTTGTCTATCTCTGCCAGGGATGCAAAAACAGATGAAAAAGAAGAAGTGAAAACAAGAGATACACCAGAGAAAGACAAGGAGAGGACCAGAGATAGGACACCAGAGAAGAGACGTAGTGATAGAGACAGGGAGAAAGATAGAAGGCGCAGATCTCATACACCAGAAAAACGTTACAGCAGAAGGTCAAGATCTCCAGATAGGAGAGCCCCACACAGCCGTCAAAGGTATGTCAATCTAATTGTCTTTAAAAAAAAATTACTCCTGTTTGCATCCTTAAAGATTAACACCTATTGACTCAGAGTAAAACTATTTAGATGCAGAAAAAAAAAACAGGAGCAGATAAGAGATATCCTTTTCAACAGTATAAAACATATTAGGGAACACTGACCATGAGGTGACCTACTGCCCAGTGTTGGAGGGCTGTGACCTACTGTCCAGTGTTGGAGGGCTGTGGCCATGAGGTGACCTGCTGTCCAGTGTTGGAGGGCTGTGGCCATGAGGTGACCTACTGTCCAGTGTTGGAGGGCTGTGGCCATGAGGTGACCTACTGTCCAGTGTTGGAGGGCTGTGACCATGAGGTGACCTACTGTCCAGTGTTGGAGGGCTGTGGCCATGAGTTGACCCACTGTTCAGTGTTGGAGGGCTGTGGCCATGAGGTGACCTACTGTCCAGTGTTGGAGGGCTGTGACCATGAGGTGACCTACTGTCCAGTGTTGGAGGGCTGTGGCCATGAGTTGACCTACTGTTCAGTGTTGGAGGGCTGTGGCCATGAAGTAAATGAACTCATCTCTACAGAAAAAGGTTGACTGCACTATATCCATCTCTTAGTTTATAAATATGATGTTTCAAAGGCACAATCTCCTGCAAGGTGTGACTCTTATACCACTGTCATCCCTGTGTGGATTCTGGGGATCCACTTGGGGGGGGGGGGGGGGGGGGGATAGACCCACTGCCCAACAAGCATGGGATAAAAATCAGCTAAGTAGGAGTGTTTCCTTCCAAGTCGGGGTGCGTCTGCCTGAGAGGTGAGGAACCAACAGTATGAGTACAGATAAGTCAAATTTGTAAATATAATGTGTAGACAAAACTCAAGTTAGGTAAAGTCCAGAAGTGGGAGAACAGGTACCGCTGCCAGAAAGTCATGAGAACAACCTTTAAATTAAACCATCTGCTGTGTAAATTGAACTTTAGTGTGTTGCTAAAAATTTGAGGTGCATTCACTGACCTTTGCATCACTGTTAACCCAGTGTATTCCTGCTGTTACTTTAAATCCTTCTGCCATATAGCTTCCATTTTAACTCATCAAAACAGCCTTTGTTAGTAAAGAATACACAATACCTGGGTAAGAACAAGTTAAAGCAAGTTACTTGGGACACATAGTGAAGTAATACAACCCCATTATTGCAGGATGGCTTAAGTTCAGATCCTGTCACAGTTTGAGATGACAGACATCAGTTTGTTTTAAAGTGTTGTTATTACTGTGGCTAGTTAAAAAAATACAGCACACCTACCACACATCATACCTACCACATATCACAATCAGAAATGAAGAAATAGAAAATCACACCGATTTAGAATATTTGGGCTCTTTAGTGAACAACAGTGGAGACTGCTCGAATGAAGTCAGAAGAAGACTTGCATTAAACAACATGAAGAACTTATGGCAAAGCATCTTTAAATTAGTAAGTAAAAATCTTGAGATAATGCATTTTTCCTGTGATTACTAAAGGTTGTGACTCCTGGACCCTCACTCAGTCATTGAAGAAAAAGATTGGTGCTTTTGAATTAAAATGTTACAGAAAAAATTCTCACAATACCATGGATCAAGAAGAGGAAAAGCGTGGACATTCTGCATGAGTTGAACATCAATTAGAACTGGCTCGTAAACAGCAACCTGTCCTGAAAGTTGAAGTATTTTGGCCCCATTAAAAGTCAAGGTGGCTTGGAAAAGACGATGATAGAGGGTGCAGTTTGTGGGAATCGAGGCAGGGGTTGACCTCCGCGAAGATGGATACAGGACGCACTGGCGTTAAAAGCACATGGTGCTGGAGAGGGCTAGGGAGAGGGATACTTTCTGGCGTGCCATGAGGGGAGCGACGTTCTGTAAAGGACTTGTTGATTGATGAGTTTAAAACAAATGATGGCATGTCAATATATAGTTCTAGATTCTTTGGAGATAATAGTGGTGAAATGTTAGTGATATGTATATGTGCAAGGGTCAGGAATGCGATTTAAAAGAATTTTTGGGGGGTTAAATTACATATTTTTCTCTTATCTTGGTTTTCTTCTAATGACCACTTTTCGCAGTATCTGCATGTGCACATCAGTGCTGTTTACTTAGTATTGTTTTACTTTAATTGGGGGGGGGGGGGGGGGGGGTTATACAACAGTCTGCGCTTCCTTAGAAGCATGGAGTTAGCTGGTTGTACATGTGATGACAATTTTATTTAATAGGTCTGGATTTGGTCGTAGCCGGTACTCACCTCCTGCAGTTCGGCGGAGGTCAAGGTCTCCGCGCAGATCCAGGTCTCCAAGGAGAAGATCCCCATCTCCAAGGAGAAGGTCACCTTCGCCCAGACACCGTTCACCACCACCAAAACGGAGAAGTCCTCCAAGACGAGCGCCGTCATCACCTCCTCGTCGCAAGTCAAGATCACCTCGCAGAACCGAACATATTAAAAAGAAAGCTAGGTAAGTGGGTTTCAGTTAATTTGCTCAACCTGGCTTTGCTTCTTTTATACTTTCTGATGAGTCTAGGAGGACCCCCCCCCCCCCCCCCCCCCCCCCCCCCCCCCCCCCCCCCCCCCCCCCCCCCCGGAAATTCTAAGAGCTCCTTTGTATTAACGAACCATAAACTCTTGGAAAGTTGTTTATCCACTTCTGTACTCTAGTCTTCTTTTGGGAGCTTGAGTTTTGCACGCACATATTTTTTACAGATCAGGATATATTGTTTTCAGACTGTTGATTCCTCGCCTCACAGGAAGATGCACTCCACCTTTGAAGAAGACATCCCTAATTAGTAGATTTTTATGACCTAATTGTTAGGGAAGTAGGGGGCCTATTCTTATTTCACCTGAACGCATACTAGGAATCTAAGCATCAAGCGAAGACAATTTGAGAAAGATAAGAAGTGAAGATTATGCAAGGATGGGACTAAAACATTTCAAGGCCCTGGACTTCATTTCTATGCCGTATCATTCGTTTCATATGTCCAATTTTTAAAATCACTGTAGTCTCAGATTATAGTCGCTAGAATTTGAAATTAATATTTTATCAAGTCTCTCAACAGGCACTCTGTGAAGACAGTCAGATGCTAAAAAATCTGGCATCCAGATGTTGATCTCCCTTCTTAAAGTCCCATGTGTTTTTTTGAATAATCAATTAAATTAGGACACAAGAGACTAAACTCTCACTTACAAAGGCTGAAGTTGGTTCAATCTTCCATGTGGTAAACCTTGTTCCACAACGTAGGCTGCATGTAAATTGTAAAAATGTACAATTGTCATGTCAGTGGTATTCTTATCATTTGAAGGTCTAGTTCTGAAGAAAGTTCTAGCAGTTCTGAAGATGATGATGACGAAAAGCCAAGAGGATCCAAAGCTCCGGTGAGTTTTAATTTGAGAACGTGTAACTATGGCATAATGTTAATTTCTTTTTCCTCTGAGTATGTCTTTTAAAAAGCTGGTTTCATGTTGTGATTTACAGATAGGTTGCGATATTTGCACTTCTGGCCCAAAACATCTGATTTGAGCAAATTTTTAGTTATTTGCCTTTTATGACATGTTAGGGGTATGCCTTTTTAGTTTTTGCCTGACCCCCCCTCCCCCCTCCCTCCCTTACTGGCATTGGCAAGCATGCCTGTTGACACAATCTACGATCTTCAAACAACATATACCTGGTGGTGCGTATGTTGACAACTCCATGCCATGACAAAAGGCTTTCAAGAAACTTCTCGCATTGTCTTCCTGTTTCTTTTTTTCACATATCTTTCCAGTGGTCACAACATGTTCCAGTTTCCATCTTCTCATAACATGACCAAAAAATTATATCTCTTTCTGGTGTTTGTGAGGTTGTCTTTGGGCCCTCGTCTCTTTGAAATCATCTGGGTTGCTCTTGTTTAACTGTTGAAGGAATTCTAAGGATTCTATGTAAAACCACATCTTGAGGACTGGAGAAATTGTTTGGCTGTAAACTACATACTAGGTGATGGCTGTTGCCAGCTTCTGCTCCCCTCATGCGCTGTCTTCTAGTTGGCAGCCACACTTTCTTGGTGACTAGATGCTTAGTTTGCCTGCTCAGAGGTCCTGAGTTTGGATCCCTAGCAAGACAGATTTGTATAGATGACCCGGGAGGTCAACCCAGGCTAAAATGGAAGTGAAGGGGACCATCATGGTGATGACTGCTGCCCAGTGTCACCTGATCCATTAAATAAAAGAACTTCTTGCTAGTGTGAAAAAGGGTCATTTACTGAGAAGTTTCCCCCCAGAAAATAAGATCAGGTCTGATATTAATTTTTGCTTCACAAAATGCATTAGGGTTAATTTTCGGGGATGTCTTATTATTATTTTTTTAAATACAAAAATCTACATTTATTGAATAACACAATTCTACATTCGTTCAAATACAGTTCCTCTTCTGGGACATTATCATAACTCTTAATCCTAAATTCTAACCGGAATTCATTTGTTTCACATGGGTAACTTACTTGAATTATAAACCACATCTGCTCATTATCAAGTGCTTACCAGTGGTCTCTGTACGGTGACTGGCTATTTTGCAACACATCTGCTCATTTTCAGGTGCTTACCAATGGTCTCTGTACTGTGACTGACTATTTTGCAACATATCTCTAAATCTAGATGATGATCCTAATTATGGCCTATTTTTGGTGCAAGGCTTATGTTAAAAGCATCCTGAAAAATCATGCTACAGATTAATTTTTGGGGCAAGTATTGTTTAAGGGGGAACACAATAGTTAGTCAGTGACCGCGGATCGGAAGGTCGTGGGTTCGCTTCCTGGCGGAGCCGGACTTTTAAAAAAAAATGACCTTGGCTCCTAGGTAAACCCAGTCTTGAGTGGGTTCACGGGTGCAGTCCCGGGAGGTAGAGGCGGCCAGCGTGATGCTGCCCACATCACCCATCTTGTGCCGATTGTCTATAAAAAATATATGTCTAGTCCTGTATGCTCTATACGCCTAAAGGCGTGCAAAAAAAGGTCCTTTACTTATTTTTATTTTTCAGTAGTTAGTTGTAACAAAACATCTTTGTTTTTTTCAAACAGAATGAAGCAGCATCTACACCAGAGAAAGCCAGTGTCCAGAAGAGGAGAAATTACCGAAAGCACGATGAAGATGACAGTGGCAAAGACTCATCAAGCTCATCATCCGGAGAATCAAGTGATGAGGAGGGAGCATCCCAGCCGCCAGTTAATGGTGAGGGTTGTATTGATCTGTTGTAGTTCAGTGTTGAGTGATTTAGGTTTGGTATTAAACTGGTGGTGTCGAAGCACAAACTGTTCTGATGATGGGAACAAACATGAGTTGTGTTGCTGCAAAGAACAGAGAGTGAATCAACCACATACTTAAACCAGAACTAGTCAGATTCTACCTTTACTTCATCTTCTTTCTTGGTTGGCATGTTATGTTGTGGTTTACAGCTAGACTGTGAAATCTATCCTTTCAGCACATCCTTAGTCTCTTTTACAACTACGTTTACTCAGAGACCAACATTGTGTAAATGGGTAGGTATCATTACGGGCCAAAGGGCCAAGCACCAGCATAAAATGATAACAACTGGCAGTGATCCACAGACCACTTGCTAGGCCTCCATGGGCCAGATTTGGCCCCTGTTTCGCTAGTTGAATAGTTTTGTTTTTCTGCATACTTAATATTAATATAAAGGAATAATGAGAAAAGAGAATTCTTAGAAGCTGTATTAAAAAAAAAATCCCAACCTGTACAGTCTGGTGTCGGCACCAGCTGTGCGGCTGTAAAGGCCCAACCCCCCACCAAACACACACACACATACCACAAAAGTTAAATACAAGTGGTAATGGCAGTTATTGTTACTATTGATAATGTTTAAACACACCCCCTCCCGCCCCAGATTTACTCACACTGAAAGAAAGGAATGCTTTAGTAAGATAAAACTGGTCACAAGAAGACATTATGATCTAGAATATGCAAGAAGCCAACACTGACACTTTCTGATTTGAGAACTTAATGTGTACACTTAAAGTTTTCTTATAGTTGTTTAATAGTGTAATTGAAAGTAAATGAATTTGTTTCCTCACCTCGAGTCATACTGGTACATGGTGCCAGCTGATGAGTGATCAGTGATTACTCAGGCCGCCTTTACTTCTCCGGGTGTTTCCTGATCCATTTTTGGCTGGGTCAACCTGGGAGCCATGATCAGTTTTCAGAAAGAATCTCCACCTCGATGGGTTTGAACACTTGAATCTCTACCTCGATGGGTTTGAACACTAGAATCTCCACCTCAATGGGTTTGAACACTAGAATCTCCACCTCAATGGGTTTGAACACTAGAATCTCCACCTCGATGGGTTTGAACAATTTTAGCTGTGACTCAACAGACGAGTTTTCTAGCCACTGTCTAAAGGCGGCTGCTGTGATCAGGTAATGTGGTCAGATCAATCTGAATATGTTCTTTAGCTGCGCCTGATTTATGATGAGGTCTTTCTTATTTATTAGGGAGAAGACAAGAACATGAACCTAGAACTCCATCACCCTTTGTTCGTCGACACAGGACTCCAGAGCCAAGGCGCCGCAGTCCAGTAATAAGGAGATATTCTCCGGCTCGCAGAAGGTACATTATGAAGACATGGAGGTTGAATTATATATATATATATATATGTGTGTGTGTGTATATATATAAACATGTTGGAAAATATTTTTTTTGTTGGTAAAGGCTTTGGTCAGCCTGTAATGGGATATGAAGATGTGTGCAAGTGGGACATGAGTGATACAGGTGTTCCGTTAGATTTGTTATAGCTGGATGGCATAAGAAGAGTGATGTGTACTTTGTGCTGCAAGCGAAGTAAATCTCTTGTCTACATCTGGTGCATCAGGCATATTGTGTGGACACATTTCTGAGCCAGTCATCACTTGATGACTGCTGTGTTCAACATCACGTCACCCAGTTTAACTCCTCTTGTTATTTCCTGGTACCAGTTTTAGGCCTGGTCGATCTGAAAGCCCTCAGTGGGTTAAAGAAATGGTTTCAGTGCAGAATTAGCTTCAAGACTTTAGGACTGCAAAGCCTGCATTTAGCAGCTTGACCACTACTGCTTACAGGACCATAGGTTGAGAAGTCAGTCAGTGCATTGTGTGCTGCATGTCAAGTGCCATGATGGTCTAGAGAGAGCGGTGATGAGGGATGCAAGTTCTGGAAGATGAGGCAGAGGCTGACCGCCAGGAATGTGGATACAAGACGTTGAAGATGCATTGGTTGTGGAAATACACAGGGCTAGCGAACTGCCTAAAGAAAGGGAAACTTCCGGGCGTGTCGTGAAGAGAGCGATGTCCTTGAAAGGTCCTGTCATTGATTAATTGGTTGTGAGCTGCCTAGTTCGGAAAGAGATGAGAGGCATCATTATAAATGTAATTTGTTTGTTTCTTTAGGAGAAATCCTTCACCCAGGCGCCGATCACCGCCACCAAGGTATTCTCCTCCCAGGTCAGTGTGTGCTCATGTAGATTTGATAGAATAGTTGTCTCAGATACCATGTTATAGAGTATATCATCTCTCTTGTCTCACTGTGTGAATAATATCTCTGATGCTGTGTTTTGCAGTATCTCTCTTTCTCACATTAGTGTAGAATGGTAATCTTAGGAGTCAAATGGGGTATATCCTTTTGTTTTCTACCTCACTGTTTGGTACAGAATGGCCGTCCCATGTTATAGGTGCAAAATCAAACCCTAAGCTTTCATGTACAAGCACTTGTGAAACAAACAGCTAAAAAAAAGGTT
Organism: Candidula unifasciata; assembly: GCA_905116865.2. Classification (NCBI taxonomy): domain Eukaryota; kingdom Metazoa; phylum Mollusca; class Gastropoda; order Stylommatophora; family Geomitridae; genus Candidula; species Candidula unifasciata. The sequence goes on from CAJHNH020001090.1 coordinate 318,661, forward strand.
TACCAACTTGCAGAAATTGAAAACTTTCTTGACAAAAACGCATGAAAGATATTCTAAATTTCTCACTTCCAGACATATAACTATTGGCTATACAATATGGGGTGGCTGTTCCAATTCTGTTATCAAGCAGCTCACATCACTGTAAAAGCGCGCCATTCGCTTAATAAGTAATAATCATGAGACAGTCAACTCTGAAACATTTAAAGGTCTTGTGCTACTACCGCTTACTAAACGTCTACCTTTCACTAAGGCAACATTTATTAACAAAATATTCTCCCAAAAGGCTCCATGTTACTTATGGCCGTTTAAATATAATGAAAGGCAAAGTAAACGCCTAAACATATTACACATCCCTAAACGGAGGATAGACCTATACCAAACAAGTTTGGTGTACTCGACAGCTCAGTTGTAGAGCTATCTTGCAAAAGTAAAAAAAATACGATTAGTCTCTATACGTACAATTGGAAACTTTGAATATTATCTGAGCACGGATTATATACAGGATAAAAGATATTTTAGAAATAGCGCACATTTCCCAAGATTTATTACAACTTCTACTGGTTACTGTAGTTAGGAATGTGCAAATTCCAATCCTTATATTGAATATTTTGATGCTATTGATGTTTACTATTACTTGATGTATGAAAGGAGGGAGACTAGAAGGGCAGAATGGTAGACTGGCCTGCGTGCCCTATTCTTAACCCTTTAAAAATAGTTTGCTTGATCACTCATTGTGTAGTAAATCCTGTCTGTCTTATTCTTTAGTATTTAATTGTTGTCTCAGATGCATTATTAGGTTATATATCTTGCTGTAGTACAGAATGGTTATTTCAGAGGTCATATATGCAGTATACCCTCTATCTCGCTGTGGCACAAGATGGTTATCTGGTAGTAAATGGGTATCTTTTTTGTTGTAGGATATCCTCTTGTCCTTCTCACTGTAGTCTAGAAGTCTACCGCAGCTAGATTGTGATACCACATAAGGGCAGTGAACTAAAAGGTCAGCCCTTTTAAACTGTTATCGTGTAAATGATGAGAACTTGCCCTAACTGCCTCATGATGGTGCACTTACCTAATCTTCACATCAACTTCGTTTTCTAAAGACAAGATTCCCCAGTGGCATCGATCTGTGCACTTCCAGACATGGGTTCTTGCCATTATTGGTTGTTCCCCGCTTGAAAGCAGCTCAGTTTTGCCATCTTTTGCATTCACCATTAGAGGGGCAGTTGACATATTGTGTTGTGGATTACAGCTAGATTGTGATACCTGCACACTTTAGCCAAATACATCTGTTTTCAGCAAACTCTTAATTAGTCATGATATTATGGACTGTGTGGTAATGAACTGTGGGTTAACCACCACCACCCCCCCCCCCCCCATAATGCATCGCTAGAAAACAATTTAGAGCCATCAGAAGCCATGTGGAATGGGGCGGTGAGACTACTCATTCCCAAAAAGGTCTTGGACAGACATTGAAAGTCATTGTCACACACATAAATGACATCGTTATTTTCAACTCCTTTCCTGCTATGCTGACTTAAGGATTTCATTTGCTCATTTCAGTTAAAAAAATTAATTTGTTGTTTTACTACTAAAGTTGTTTTTGTTATTATAAACTGTTGTAATTAAACTAATGCTACCTGTATTTATTTATTGATGCAGCCACTAATGTATTTAATGCCTGCCCGTATTCTCATTTAGAAAATAACATACATGACCTTTTCTTTCCTTAACAAATAGACGCCATCCATCACCAAAGCCTCGGCGCGGACGTGTGTCTGCCTCGCCAGCTAGACAACCTACACATTCACCTGTACGTAGACGCAAGGCATCCCCACCTTTGTCTCCACTACTGAAAAAGAGACAGCATTCTCCAGTATCGGTATCTCCACCACCTGTGAAGCCGAGGAAAAAGCCACCCCCAAAGTCAGAATCGGAAGAGGAAAGCTCCTCTGGCTCCGAAGCCTCACCAAAAATGCGTGAAGTGCCTCCAAAGTCAAAAGGTGCTCCAAAACCTAAATCGCCTCCTAAGGAAGAAGTTAAAAAGAAAAAAGAAGAATCTTCATCGTCAGACTCTGAAAGTGAAGAAGAGTCGGAAGAGTCTGGGTCACCAGAACCAAAGAAAGCTAAAACCTCTTTCCGTGCCCCTCAAAGGAGATCACCTTCTCCTCCCAGTGTGAAAAGGGCATCTAAGCCTACGTCAAGGTCACCTCAAAGAGGAGGCCGACCAGATAGACAGCGTCCCTCCAGAAGTCCTAGCCGGGGTAGTCAGTCAAAGTATCTCTCTCCTGTCAGGCAGATGCAGAGGGGATCTGTTGATGGTGGCGACTTTAGAAGAGACAGGCGTGGAAATGAAGGATCCCCTTCAAGGAGGAGACAGGCAAGACCTTCCTTGTCACCACGAAGCAGAGGCAGACATGTCTCCCCGAGATCACCACCCCCCAGAAAGGCACCAGTGAAGCAGAGGTCAGCCAGCCCTGAAGCACCGTCAAAACAACAGAAGCGGCGACCTGCATCCCCGTCAGGCAGCAGCAGTAGCTCGGAGGATGAAGCACCCAGGAAACCTCAAGAGAGAGATGTCAGCAGGAAAGACACACGTACAGGCAGCAAATGGAGTCAGTCCCCATCCCCTTCTAGGAATGCCCCACCTGTGAAAAAACGTAAAGACCTTTCTCCGAGCCCTGCTCCAAAATTCCGCAATAGGAGCATACAGGAGGATAGAAACTCTAGAGGAATGATGAGGGATCGATCCTCTCCCATGAGCCCTCCCAGGGAGGGCAGAGACAGACCCAGGCAGAGGGACGACAACCTGAAACAGAGAGACGGCAGAGACGACGATGACCGTAAGATTGATTCAAGGAGGAGACGAGAGGAGGATGTGAAAGAACGAGGTAGAAGCCCAAGTCCTTCTCGAAATGGGCGTGATCTACAAAGTAAACCGGCAAAACCTGACAAATCAGTAGCATCAGGCAGTGAAAGTGAAACCGAGGTAAGTTAAACATTTGCTAGTAGGTGTCGTTCAGTTTTTAAGTTCGGTGATAGATGTTTGACAAGTGAACTGCTCTTCTGATTATGTTTAGACTAACCACACAGTGACTTGAAGTTGCTTTTCCTTTTAACGAAGCCAGTTTGTAGTAGCTTCCTGTTTTGTTTGTACTGTCTCCATGGTAGAGGTTGGTCACAGTGATGTTGTGCGCTGCTTTCTTTCATATTTTATGTATTTCGGCACCAGTCTCGTTCACTGTGTTTCTCGTATGACTGCCAGAAAGTCACGGTAGTGTGCTTAATGTCCCATTGACATCATTGGTGGGCAGTGGACTGAGCTTAGCACAAACAGCAGGCCGGATAGCCAGGTTGGCATTCATTGGGACATGAAGGCAGTGAGCAGATACATAACGATCTGTTCTGTAGCTTGTTTCCAACACTGCAGAAAGTGGGCATGTGGTCCTGACCGACACATCCTCATTGGGACATCCCTGGGGAGCAGAGCCCTGAAAAAAGACAGAAGGCTGCACTCCAAACTTGAGATATCTTGAGTGTAGTGTAAGGACTTGCCAGAAGGATGGCATAACTGCCTCCATCAACCATTAGAACATGTCAGCTTTGGCACAGGGGGAATGTCCTTTAGTTTAGCAATTTGTTGAACAAGGCCATCCGTATTTGGTGATAATACTTGCTCACCATGTGTGAGACTGGTTGAATGTGGTAGCACGCTTGCATCCTTCTGCGTGGGGCGATCAGTTTAAATCTCCTGTATGCCGCCTCAGCCATGAGGTAGCCCGCAGGAGACATCTCTTTTGTGATCTAAAAGAAGGCTTCATTGTTTTTTCTTGTCTAGTGTGTAGTCAGTTTTATGTTGTCTCTGTCTTCTCCGAGTTCGGTCTAATCACACTTCTAATTTAATTATAGTATTTCATTGGCCTCTTGGGTTCTGCATGGGTTTCCTCTCCGCACTGAGTAAACTGATTGGACCCTGATGGACCTCACCAGCCTTCCAGGTCTTCTGTTCATGGCATTATCTGGTGATATTCTAGACCTAGCATAATAGTCCAGTATATTAGCTGGCCTATCTGTGCTTGGTTGGTGGACATTTCTGTGGCTTGTAGCACTGCATGGAAGGCTGGCTGTGAATTCTGCCCATAGTCCATAGTTGTGGGCTTGCACCACTGGAAGATGTGGTTAATGATGGCACCTTTTTTAAAGGGCATCTGGTTGGATGCTGGTCACAGAAGTGCACTTTAACCTTCAGCGTTGTTCTGTCATTGTTTGGAGGTGTTAGGTTCAAATCCTTATTTGCACATAGCTTTCTCATATGCCTTTTTATTTATACACTATTTTCCCATGTCATCTATAAGTGCCATTCAACACTTATATATTTTTTCTGGTCTTGTTTAACAGAAATGTAACGATCCTCTTGAAGTTTGGACTGTAAAGCTGAGGTATTGCCATGGATCTTCCAGCAGCTTTCTATCTAAATTATGATCCACATAATGATTCTTAAGTAGTTGTACCATTCTGTACAAATGTTCTTAGACAAGCAGATTTTGAGGACTTCGTGTTCTTGTATCTTCCAAGTGTTCACTGCCCTGTCACCTTGTGGATGCTCATTGTTACCTAATTATAATTTTTATACTCAGGACTCAGATTCGGATGAAGGATCAAAAAAGAAGAGGAAAAAGAAGGAAAAGAAGCATAAAAAACACAAGAAACATAGGAAACACAAGCACAGAAAGGATGGTGCGGATGTACAGGTGAAGTGTCTTGTGGTCATTGTCAGTCCTCTCACTGTTGAACATAGATCAGCCGGTCTGCAGTAGCTTCTGGCATGTAGCTTGTCATTTGAGAAAGCTTCATCTAAGGCTGACAGGCTAGACCTTCTGCAGCTTCTGGAGGACTTTAGAGACAGTTCCCATGTTTCCTGGCAGGCTTGAGACCTGTTTTGGCAAAGGTCACATTTTCAGAGTGCATTTTCTGAAGACAATGTTGATTTTGATGTAATACTTTTGGTAGGTTGCTGATGATAACTTACAAAGGAGAGTTGGTGGTAGGTTGCTGATGATATAACTTACAAAGGAGAGTTGGTGGTAGGTTGCTGATGATATAACTTACAAAGGAGAGTTGGTGGTAGGTTGCTGATGATATAACTTACAAAGGAGAGTTGGTGGTAGGTTGCTGATGATATAACTTACAAAGGAGAGTTGGTGGTAGGTTGCTGATGATATAACTTACAAAGGAGAGTTGGTGGTAGGTTGCTGATGATATAACTTACAAAGGAGAGTTGGTGGTAGGTTGCTGATGATATAACTTACAAAGGAGAGTTGGTGGTAGGTTGCTGATGATATAACTTACAAAGGAGAGTTGGCCAGTCCTAGCACAGATGGCTGACAGTGTCGAGGGCATGGACATCTGGAACCGCTGGCTTACAATATCAATCACATGAAGGTCTACAGTTACTGGCTCATGCTTACAATATCAATCACATGAAAGTCTACAGTTACTGGCTCATGCTAACAATATCAATCACATGAAAGTCTACAGTTACTGGCTCATGCTTACAATATCAATCACATGAAGGTCTACAGTTACTGGCTCATGGTGACAAATACACGGACATCCCTGGATGTCATAGCTGAAAGATACAGCAGGAATAAGAAAAAGAAGTGTCTAGCCCTTGGTAGAAGATGGGGGAGAGGAGATGTACTTGTGCTGCTAACTTTATGGTGCTGGAGGTTCATCCCAGTGATGAAATGTAGAGGAGAAATGAATGTGAATATTTTAGAAGCAATGGGTCACCTTTTCTGCTTTGCTTCACATTCATGTCATTATTGTGGGTTTTTTTTTTTGGGGGGTAGTTAATTTGTATTGTCTTCCTATTCTTTTTAATGTCTGTGGTTATTTGCTTGTATCATCCATGTTTTTGATAGGTGGTAGATCTTGATTATTCATAAATAAGCCATTTATCTCCAAAAATATCTTTCCCAATATTTGCTTAAATTCAGATCAAGCTGGTTAACCTCTCCTTTCTTGTCTTGTCTCTAGAACCCTAGAAACCTCTTTTAACATTCTTTAGCTGGTTTTAAAGAGTCCTCTTGTGTGAACCTTGCAAAGATATTGGTGCTGACAGCCTCTGATATTCCATTTATCCATTCACCTTTCCATTTCTCTTTTTTTCTCTTACTAGTGCTTATCTATCTCTTATTATTTATTTATAATACATGGTTATTTTTATTCAAAGTGATGGATGCACTTTCATTCATATATATTACCTTGGATATACATTACATAATAATAATATACCCACAAGAAAAAGGTCTAAAGTTTACAGATATTGTGAGCCTGGTCTGTTGCTTGGCACAAATCTAAGCAATAGCCAGACTAATGGCAGACACAAAGAAGCATCTCTTACATAACTGAGTTCACTGCATCTGCGATACCGTTCTACAGGCCGGCCAAAGTTTTTGATAGAGGTGTATTCAAAACATTAGGCCTTCTCTCCCTGGCCACCCCTTCCCTTCTCTCTCTCTCTATGTACAGTATATTAATAATATGTAATGTATGTATTTGGAAATATACATGACTGAAAGTTTATCCCATCATTTTAAATAACCCTGTATTTTGGGGGTTCTTAACTGTTTCAAAACCAAAAAACTTGCCATAAGCTTGTTGGTTACACTATATGTGGAGCATGTCTCTCAACTTTTCCTATCCTATTCTTCTGTTGTGTTAACCATTTGTTTTGCAGTTCTTACTGAAACACCGTTTTTTCTCCCCAAAGCTATGTTTTTAAAATTTACAAGTCTAAAAAAAATTGTTCTAGGATACAAACTCTTGAGTATAGGCACAATTGAATTCAACACTTTGTGGCACTGGAAGAGTTGTAAATTGTGGGTATTCCTCTTGAAGTTATTCTTGGTTCACATTCGTGTCATTTTTCTGTTATAGGAGAAAGGAGAGGACCTTGAGCGTCGTCTCAGGGAGAAAGCATTGCAGTCAATGAGAGCCAAAGCTGCCGCCGCTGCTGCAGGAGGTGATAGTCAGTCGAGCGAGAGTGAAGACAGCAGTTCTGGCTCTGATGAGCCAGCAAAACCGTCAAGATCATAGATTTTAATTTGTTTAAATCCCAGGGTGAAATTGTGAGCAGTTGACTTGGTTGCTAATGTGAAATTGAATATTTTGTATTTTTAACCAATATTAAATGTGGATCAGGTTTTGTTTACCGCATAGCACATATATTACTACTATATGTGCAGAACGTCCGCAAATTAGCTAACACTGTTATCTAAACATACAGTCTTACGGGGAGGTTTACGTTATTTCTTCTTCTTCTTCTTCCTGGTGTTCACCTGCTGTAAACTCAGGGTACAGTTCAGTTTGTTTGTCCACTTCTGGATTTTGGCCTTGTTTCAGAACTTGAGTTTTGCCCGCATATCTTTATTACAGATATGACTTTTTTTGTATGCAGACTGTTGGTTCCTTACCTCTCAGGCAGATGCACCCTGTCTTTAGAGGATACACCCTTAATAAGTCAACTTTTCTACATGCTTGTTAGGGGAGACAGTGGGTCTATTCTTTCCCCTCACAAAACATTAAGTCCCTTATGAGGGAATGTTTGTTTCAATGATGATAATTCGTTTAGAGAAAACTACTCTCCGAACTTAACAGTGAAAATGAAATTTCATTTTAGCCGCATTTGGTGGACATTTTCTTTCTCAGTCTTATAGTCCATGCCTGGTATCACTGCATCGGTCATGGTGCCTGCCAGCTGACGGCTGTCTCCTGTATTGCCAGTGTTTGGTTTTTATTTGTACATTCCTCTGTGCCGTGGTCCCAACTGTTAAAATATCTTCTCTTACCCCCTTTTTTCTTGTTATGAAATACTGTCGTGTTTGTTACTCTCCTCATGCTGTGGCCGGAGGTGGGTGGTTCTCATGTAAGCAACCAGTTTTTGTGAGTGAGTTTCAATCAAGACATCCTCATTACTGGTACATAAAGAAAAAAAATGTGTTTTTTATTTCTTTTTTTTTTTCCCTTCTGAATTTCTATCCCCCAATGGAGCATAGGCCCTCAACCAACTCACGCCAAGTCGTTCTATCCTTCGCCATTACATAGAGCTCTCCCTATGTCCTCCCGATCTTTCTAACTTCATTTTCCAGCTCTCTTCTCCGTGTGTTTTTTGGCCTTCCTTTATTCCTATGCCCTAACATTCCAGGTGCCAATTCTGGAGGTTTTCCTAGCTTAAAGGAGGTACGTTAACGATCCGGACTCCTTACGGCTTTCTCCACACCGTGTCATACTTCTTCTACTTGAAGAGCCTCCCCTCATCTTGGTTGGCTGTGTTTTACTTGCTTTTTCTTTTTGACTTATCCATGGTTGGTTGGTTTTTGTGGCTATTGTTTTTACAGGATGAGGTAGCCAACCTCAAGCCCAACCCAACCCACGCCTCCGGTGACTTGACTTGACTCCAACCTTCAGGTTGACGAAGCTAGCAGATTATTTCAGTGACCAGGCTTTCTTGTTTTCTCTGTCTGGTGCCCTGGAATAAACTATTAGTGGACTGTGAAGTCTTGGACCATTGACCAACTTTTGGCTATGAGAAAATGAGGTGTGGAGGCCAGCTCTCTTCTTTCTTCGCCACCTTTCCATATTCCAGTTTATCTGATCCACATTCTGTGAGATGGTTTGTCTCCTTCTTGGAATTCAGTTTCATATACTCAGTGGCTTGCCTCTGTGAGCCTCACTGTCAGTTGCAGGTCCTCCATAGTTTTCCACTGCTCGTTGTGCACACTTTGCTCTGGAGTCAGGTTTATCTTTGTGGCGTCTCACGTACTGTATAGGTTAGGTCTGAGATGCACACTATGGGGACTGAAGTCTTTTGTTTTATGCATGTGGTCGTTGAGCCTGCAGTCACCTGTTTGTAGATGGACAATTGTTCTGTATTGTTTTTGTTGAGACTGCTAATGGGGTCTTGTGGATGTTTACTGTTGGGTTGTTCTCCCTACAATTCCTGGTATTTCCCTTTGAAAATTGATTTGATTTTTCTGGTAATGACAATGTAGAGATGTGTTGTTTTCTTTGTTACATCTTTTGCAACTCTGTTTACCATTTCCCTTTATGCCGCAGTGGGTCTGTATCCACTGGCTGTTTGGATCCTGGAGCTGTGCCGGTCGGAGAGAGGAGGGTGGGTCTGAACCCGGACTGCTATCTTGGTGAGAGAGTGTGCTGTCTGTCACAGCACATCTATCTCTTTCTTTTATAATGAGCAGAGCTCTAGTGGTAAACTCTGAAGAATGATTGTACACATTGATAACTCCACTGGATGTTTCTATCTCTGTCATTAAACTATACAAGGAGATTCTCAGCTCAGCGCACAGCTGCAGCATAATTCAGAATCCCACAAATAATTCTGTGTCTGGTGGGGGGAGGTGTGTGTTTTTTATTTTCAAATGTTGCTAGAGCAGTGTCCTTAAAGCCTACTCTAAGATTTCCTACTGCTGAGTTATTTGTAATACTCAAACAACACCTGTTTTACTCCTTGATCTGAGAGAGTTAGACATCCAGTATCACTACCTAGATTAGATTTTAACCTGCTGCCTTTTTAATTGAAGGCTGTCTTTGAATTTTCAACCCTTGGTGCATGTATAAATACTGAGTCGTGTCTTTAGCTTTAGTTTCCTGGATCAGCCTGAACACTAGTGATAACAGATTTAGTCAAAGTTTTCCATAAAACAGCCTCAAATTCAGCTTCATTCTTGATCAAATCTGTTGCACATAAATTCTTCAGTAGTCGTTTAAATGGCCACATAGAAAATGTTGAAACCTTCTGATGTACCTGAGGTAATCAGTAGATTCTCAGACAGCTTCGGGAGAGCTAGAGAAAATAAGTGGCCACGGGGCATGATATAATGTCATTGATGTGATGCGGCATATGGAATACACATTATTGAATTCTGTGGGGGAAAATTACATTTGAAAACGCGATCCAGGAAGGGTTAGCCATGTAAGATATGAAATCCGCCACTGAGAAGATACTCTTGCTTATGTAAAATCATTCAACCACTCACTCACTCTTATGAATTCATACATTCAGAATCTAAATTTTTGGTTCTGTGTGAGTTTGATAACTTTTATGGTCAATTGGACATCTTCAGCCGCTCCCTGCAAATCAGTGGCTAGTGGTTAGCACTTTCTGTAAGCTTTGTGTTGTGAGCAAATAACTTTGTGAGTAAGTGGTAAGAGTTGGGAGTGAGCGTACATTTGACTGTTGTGTGCTTATACATCTGCTGGTGTGCTGTCATGTCTGTGATTGAGTCTGCAGGTGGGTAACAGGTGTTTTGGCTCTCCTTCACTTCCATATAATGAATCTGTAAAACAAATAATGTGCATGCACGTCAGCAAAAGAAAAACTTGGGTAGAAATTATGATACAAAGTTAATAAAGAATCATAGAGTGACCACAAGTGACTTTGACTTTTTCAACTGATGTTCTCAGGATGGTTACTGTTAGCAGCCAGACATAAATGGCGTACTACTACTGCTAGGACATCATACTGTACGAGTGCTGCTCATGCCATTATTTCTTTCTGAAATGTGACTATGGCAGTTTTTGTGTGTGATACATATCATTTAGAGTAATGTGTGAGTAACGGTATATTGTTAAAGAACATCAGGCTACGCATGGCTGCCATAATTTGATCTAATTTTAAAGACCCAGAGATGCATCTTAAAGTGTGTATATTTTGTTGTTTTTGGGTGGAGTCTGTCTAGTGTGTGTTATAGGCATCCAGCTTAGAGTGAATGTGGGTTGTCAGCCATGTACACAAATATGAGGTAACACAGGCCAAAGAATAGGACAGACAGCATTTTTATGTTTTTTGACTTGGTGTTTGGAAGAACAGCTATGAGAATGGTACACATTTGTGAGGTGATATTTCATCTGGGAGTGGAGATTAAAGAGCATTATGTTGTGTGACTTGTTAGTGTTTGAAAGAACAGCCTTGTTGCTGTGGATTTCTCGGCTTGTACACAGATTTATAGGGAGCATCTGCCCGAAGATATCTACACTGAACTCATGTAATTGTGTTCATGGGTGACATTTTCATTATTGCCACAGCTGTGTTGTCTGCTGTGTTTGAATATGGTCTCTTGTGTGTTGTCTATGAGTTGGTCTCCACCATCTACACTGTCTGGTTCAATTGCCACAGTTTAGAGATGAGTAATTTGACTGAATCTGTGTCTGCTGTTTTATTTGTTAATTTTGAAGAAAAATTATTTTATTAATTAATGTAAGGTGGAACATGGGGGTTTGAAAAATGTTATGTCTTTGATTTGGAAAGTCTGCTTGTTGTGCATGTGTTTTATATAAAATATTTGAACCGACAGCCAAGTCTTAATTTTTGGAATAAATTAGAACAGATAGAAGTCACTTTGGTGGCCATACCTCAAATCCATAGAAAGGAACATTTAAAAAATCAGTTGGACTGCCTGGTTCACCAATCTAAGGCTAGAATATGTCTTGGGAGGTAAAGATGAGTGGTATGATGATGACCTAACACTTGCTTGATGGTTTTTTTTTATAAAACTAATAATAGGCTAGAACTACATGCCAGGTAAACAAGTAAAGGAAATCTAGAGGCTGGAAAACATGCCAGGTAAACAAGTAAAGGAAATCTAAAGGCTGGAAAACATGCCAGGAAAACAAGTAAAGGAAATCTAGAGGCTGGAAAACATGCCAGGTAAACAAGTAAAGGAAAACTAGAGGCTGGAAAACATGCCAGGTAAACAAGTAAAGGAAATCTAGAGGCTGGAAAACATGCCAGGTAAACAAGTAAAGGAAATCTAGAGGCTGGAAAACATGCCAGGTAAACAAGTAAAGGAAATCTAGAGGCTGGAAAACATGCCAGGTAAACAAGTAAAGTAATCCCCTGTGTGGGTTCCGGGGCCCCATTGTGGGGAAAACAAGAATAGACCCACTGCCTCCCCAAAAGCATGTCGTAAGAGTCAACTAATTGGGGAGCTTCCTTTGAAGTCGGAGTGCATCTGCCGGAGAGGCAAGGAACCAACAGTCTGTATTCAAGAGAATGAGATCTGTAAAACTGATGCACACGCAACACTCAGGTTCTGGAGCGGGACTGCAGTTCAGTAGTGGACGATCAACCAGAACTTTCCGCCAGAGTGTACAGCTGGTGAACGCGAAGAAGAAGAACAAGTAAAGGAAAACTAGAGGCTGGAAAACATGCCAGGTATACAGTTAAAAAAATATAGAGGCTGGAAAACATGCAGAATCTTTTCTCCCGGGCCCCTTTTGCCTTTCAGGGTCAGGTTTTGGAAAGAGGTCTGGTGCGAGACTTGTGTTTGCTACTTGGGTGGAGGTTGACAGCCTCAGATATTCCATCTGCCTATCGCTTGCTTGCATGACCTGTGGCTCTGCTTTCACTGTGACAGGGCTCCCTCCCATCTTGTGGTTGTCTTGACCCTTGCTTGGACCGATGTGTTGTCTCTTTCTGTGGGGTAGTTCTGGTTTCATCCCAGCTTGTTTACGGATATTATCATTTCTCATCAACGCAAAACCTCACAGAATATATTTGTTAAGGTAGTGAAGTATTCCAGCACAGCCTCAGGTTTTTGTTAGCAAGTGAACAAGTCACTGGCCGCTAGCAGTGCCAACTTGCTTTTTTAACTTGCATTGGTTGCATGTATGGGGGTATCAACTTCATTTTCTTCTTTCCTCTATAGTGACCTGTTTGTTTCTGAGATACATAGTCAATGCAGCTGGCAATGTTTGTGCTTGAGCTAACATTTAGAATGTTGCAAGTTGGATGATTGTTTCTGAGATACATAGTTTATGCAGCTGGCAATGTTTGTGCTGGAGCTAACATTTAGAATGTTGCAAGTTGGATGCAGATTTGGGGGAGGGGAGGGGGGCTTTAGGCACTCTTTCAAAATCAGGTTGTCAAATTTTCCAACAAGTTTCAACGATAGGATTCATGGTTTTAATCACCTGGTATTTTTTTGTTCTTTAAAGGCCCCATGGAATTTATTCCGTTCAGTGCTTTACCCTTTTCATGTTTATTCATTACTGCCTTTATGTATTTTTTTTATACATAAAAAGAAATTGATCAAGAAAATAAATTTTTACTGCATGCATTCATTATCAGTACCTGCATACAATTTAAAAAAAAAAAAAAAAAAAAAAAGAATTTTCTGGAATTCGATCCAAGCTCATTTAAAAAAAAAAACTGATTCCGGGGCGGGGAGGATTGAATGGAATTTAGTGTTGTTCCTGATGGACATCATCATCATGTGTCACGCAACACTATTAGGCTCTTTTTTTTTTTTTTTTAAACAGGTGTGGCGGAGAGGGGGTTGTTATCTTGTGTGGTGCCCTAGGTACTTGTTAGGAGAGGAGGATGGTAGGGGATTCCTATCCCTTTTGGTCTCAGATTCTTTTAACTAAACCATATGATCATTTTCATCAGCTTCGTATATTCTAGGCAACAATCATTCCCATAATATCATTAGTTTCACTTCTAGTAGATGATGACATTGGATTCCCATAATCACATTCATATGAAACACATTTGAAGTATTTTGTGTGGGCTAAAATGTGTGACATAATTTAGTATCTGTACAGCTTCGCTTCAGCGATTCCATGCCTGACTGAAATGATTGTTTGATGAAGCTGTTTCATATTATATATGTTTACATTACATCAGTTTACATTTGTTCATGTGTATGTTCAAGGAAAGTTCACGTCCAGTTGTCTGTATCCACGTTATTGTTGAAGATTGATTTAGTTTTGTTTTCTCCGGTAAAACATTAAAGCATGTTGTATAAGACTGTGTTGTTGTGCCTTTGTTATAGAACACATAGTTCCACATATAGCTGTGTTGTTATGGTGCACACAGTCCCACATATAGCTTCCGACATATAGCTGTGTTGTTATGGTGCACACAGTCCCACATATAGCTGTGTTGTTATGGTGCACACAGTCCCACATATAGCTTCCCACATATAGCTGTGTTGTTATGGTGCACACAGTCCCACATATAGCTTCCCACATATAGCTGTGTTGTTATGGTGCACACAGTCCCACATATAGCTTCCCACATATAGCTGTGTTGTTATGGTGCACACAGTCCCACATATAGCTTCCCACATATAGCTGTGTTGTTATGGTGCACACAGTCCCACATATAGCTGTGTTGTTATGGTGCACACAGTCCCACATATAGCTGTGTTGTTATGGTGCACACAGTCCCACATATAGCTTCCCACATATAGCTGTGTTGTTATGGTGCACACAGTCCCACATATAGCTTCCCACATATAGCTGTGTTGTTATGGTGCACACAGTCCCACATATAGCTTCCCACATATAGCTGTGTTGTTATGGTGCACACAGTCCCACATATAGCTGTGTTGTTTTAATATTTATCTTTGTGTGTCCTACTGCTTCTGCCCTAAAATATCACATAGTAGTAGTAGTTTCCTATCTGTTGCTAGTTGTGTAGCTCATGTCATATTGTGTTTCTGTAGTATCTCTTTTACTCCCTTCACCCATCTCTTTATTGGATGGCCTCTTGCTTGCTGTTATGTAGCACCCTCTACCTGCTGGCTGAGTTTGTTTCATTCTGACGAGGTAACCAAACCATTTTTTTGACATTCTATGAAGTTATTTATTACTGGACACATTAAAAAAATTTCTTATTCCATTTAGGTAAAAAAAAAAAAAGCCTTGGCTAGAGAGAATGAGTTCAGGAGAATGTGTTAGGAGATTTGCCATCCAGTGACTTGGAGCCACTTACCAGACTTCAGTTCTAGATATCCGTTCAGTCAGTTTGTTTTTCATTCACTCTGAAAAATGTTTGGCACAGCAGTTAGGTGACGATGTGGGGCCCAACACTTCTTTAACAAACCCTGTATTCGTTGCCTTTTACTAAAAGCTTGTTGGTGGCACAATAATACAGCACACAAAATGAAAACAGTCTGAGGGTATTTCACAGAGTAAAAACATGTCTTTGGTAGTTGCAGAATATTTTTTTTTAATATTCAAGTATATAACTGTAAATGTATCAAGTGTTGGACCTACATACAAAATCGTATCAAGTGATGAACTACATACAAAAATATCTTACATGTGCTGATAGCCACAAGAAATAAACAGCACACTGGCTTTGACAAAAATTAGGCATGCTGATAAACAGAAGATGTAAACATATTCTGACAATATTAGATGTGATGGACACACATAAGAAGTAAACAACACATTAGTTCTGACAGTGTTAGATGTGCTGATAAACACAAGATATAAACAGCAAGTTAGTTCTGCAAATGTTAACTAACCAGGAGAAATTAAACACATTAGTCTTGACAATATTAAATGTGCGAATAAACATCACATTAGTTCTAAAAATGTGCTGACAAACACAAGACTAATGATTAGTTCTACTAACTGCAAGAAATAAACAACACACTGGTTCAGTAATATGCTGAGACACTAAACTAATAACAAGACGTAAACCACACACTGGTTCTGACCTGTTTTCAATTGTTGAACCTGAACATGGGGAGGGAGATGTGAGTCGGAGTGGTTATCATATTAACAACAGTATCTACACATAATCAACATGCCATCTACAACATGGAACCGTGGGTAAACACAATGGGAAATTTGAGCAATGGTTGAGGAAAGCAGTTGATCAGGAATACTGTTATATGACTGAACTTTTGTGGTACTAGAGAGAGGAGTCTACGACTTGACTGTCATAGTGGTAGAGTAGCAGCACCAACACAACTGTCTGCGGTTTGATCCTCAGTGTTGCGGTATTCTCTTCCAACCCAACCACCTACATTTGTATGTCTGTATGGTAACACAGAACCACGGAATCCTTGTTTATTGACATCCACCTAAACACTAGATCTCTGTATGGTAACACCCACCCACAACTATCTTTGTGTGTTAACTCAATAGATCTTTGTATGGTAAAATATCCACCCTTAACTGGATTTCTATAGAACGCCCAGCTACCTCTGAATCTCTCTGGAACACCCAGTTACCACTGGATCTCTCAGGAATACCCAATACCATTGGATCTCTGTATGGTGACACTCAGCTACCATTGGATCTCTGTATGGTGACACTCAGCTACCATTGGATCTCTGCATGGTGACACTCAGCTACCATTGGATCTCTGTATGGTGACACTCAGCTACCATTGGATCTCTGCATGGTGACACTCAGCTACCATTGGATCTCTGCATGGTGACACTCAGCTACCATTGGATCTCTGCATGGTGACACTCAGCTACCATTGGATCTCTGTATGGTGACACTCAGCTACCATTGGATCTCTGCATGGTGACACTCAGCTACCATTGGATCTCTGTATGGTGACACTCAGCTATCATTGGATCTCTGCATGGTGACACTCAGCTACCATTGGATCTCTGTATGGTGACACTCAGCTACCATTGGATCTCTGCATGGTGACACTCAGCTACCATTGGATCTCTGTATGGTGACACTCAGCTACCATTGGATCTCTGTATGGTGACACTCAGCTACCATTGGAACTCTGTATGGTGACACTCAGCTACCATTGGATCTCTGTATGGTGACACTCAGCTACCATTGGATCTCTGTATGGTGACACTCAGCTACCATTGGATCTCTGTATGGTGACACTCAGCTACCATTGGATCTCTGTATGGTGACACTCAGCTACCATTGGATCTCTGCATGGTGACACTCAGCTACCATTGGATCTCTGTATGGTGACACTCAGCTATCATTGGATCTCTGTATGGTGACACTCAGCTACCATTGGATCTCTGTATGGTGACACTCAGCTACCATTGGATCTCTGTATGGTGACACTCAGCTACCATTGGATCTCTGTATGGTGACACTCAGCTACCATTGGATCTCTGTATGGTGACACTCAGCTACCATTGGATCTCTGCATGGTGACACTCAGCTACCATTGGATCTCTGTGTGATGGGTGACATCGACAAACCCCACCTACCACTGGACATCTTATCACTTCTCCAAGGAGATCTTATACACTAATCACAAGCTGGGAAAGAAACAATGCCTGCCTAATAAATAATCACAGCAACATACACAACTGCAAAATACCTCACCCCTTTTAGGGCACAAGTGTCAAGGGGAAAAATGCATCAGTCTCTCTTCAAGAGTAAGCCTCACATGCTACCAGCAGTTGCAGTGTACAAAACAAATAACATGCAGAATAAATAGTCAGTAAAACAGCATAGTCAGTTTTCCAGTTCATCCCATGTGGCTGTGAGAAAACTGACTTAATGTAACAAAAGCTGGGGGCAGATAGTTTTTTTTTATAGAAGAAAGTTAACAATGGTAGGTATGTACACAATCACAGAATGAACACATCCTTGTCACACACAAGCACAAAATGAACCTGATCCTCTATACACACACACAAGCACTGTTGCCAGTTCACAGTCACATATGACAACTCAAAATGTGTACATTTCAATACAAATGCATTGTCTCTAGAAGTCTGTAAGTAAAGAGGGAAAACGTCTGGGAGACAGGTTAAGGTAACCTGGACAGTGACACAGGCGAGGGGCATGGAGGTTTGCAGTGAATCTGATCAGCCTGAAATGTGTTGTATTCTTGCAGATGGGAGGATACAGATCTGTTGTATAGCAGTGTAATGGGACAATTGGTGGGTTGGTTCTGAAAGAGGACAGTAGATGGATTAAATGTGTGCTGTGACAATCAACAGAGTAACTACTGGCTTAGACAATAAGTAGCTAACTATCAAAAAGCAATCAACAGACTGACACAAAGCAATCTATAGATTGTCACAGGTCAATCAACAGACTGTCACAAAGCAATCCATAGATTGTCACAGGTCAATCAACAGACTGACACAAAGCAATCCATAAATTGTCACAAGTCAATCAACAGACTGACACAAGGCAATCCACAGATTGTCATAGGTCAATCAACAGACTGACACAAAGCAATCAATAGGCTGTTTTAGAAAAAGCCACATCCCTGTGTGTTTTCGGGGCCGCATTGTGGGGGAAACAAAAATAGACACACTCCCCCCCACGCAAAGCATGTCGCAAGAGTAGACTTTCTTAGGAGCTTTCTTCGACGTCAAGAGTGCATCTGCCTGAGTGGCAAGGAATAACCAACTGCACACAAGCCAGTAGAACAAAGCACACATAAAACTCAGGCCCTGGCACAAAGCACGTCCAAATAACCAGGACTTTCTGCTGGAGCACACAGCCGGTGAACGAGGAAGAAGAAGAAGAAGAAAAACAAGCAATAGACTGTGTGGTGGGACAATCAATAGACTGAGTAGGATAACCAATAGATTTACTTACTATTGGAGAGAACAGGCAATAAGATTCACTGTTGGATATGGCAATCAACAGGTTCATTATTGGATAGAGCAAGAATTTCAGGATTCTCGCCGGTGATACAGAGTTTCTGCACTGTGCTGAGATTCAGGCTTGAGTTAGAAGTAGAATAGAGCACTTATGGGTTACTGCCCCTGTGCCATGATGTTGATGTGTTGTTTAAACCAATCAACAGATTCATTACTGGACAGAAGAATCAATAGTAGACTACCTACTGAAAATAAATGACAACCAATACACACATGATGCAACAGATCAACTGTAACAGAACAGGATTTTGTTTTTAGCTGAAGCAGCAAGAGAATAGATGGATAATACTAGCTGGCTTCACAAAATAACAAGTGGATTACACACAACAAGAGGATAACACAAACTGGATTAACAGTAAGAGCTGTGTAAAGAAGAACACGCAGAGGGGAAATATACAAGTCTGCAAATAAATGAACAATACAAAGAAATCTACTGAAGTTTGAGAGCAAGACAAGAATACAAAAGACACTTCAAACCATAAAAAAAAAAATACCAGGTGCTGAATATGCTAATAAATCACATACAAGTGTGACGACTCCTTCTTTTTAGACAAATATTTTATCAAATAAAACTGTGTCTTCGGTCCATCACCACATATGGACTTATCCACTCACCTACTTTACATATATCAGTTATTTCATAGCAGATCATTCTACCTCATGCTTACAATCTGTACACAGGTGCCAGTTATTAATACACACACACACACACACAGAGAAAACATGCTAAGCTACAACCGCGGGACATCAGCGAAGTCCTTGTGGCACAGCCATGATTGTGTTAGTTACAATTAGCAGTCAATACCCAACATTCTGCCAGTGTAGGATGAGTTTAGCAAATTGTCATTCCACTCAGAATGTCTAATCTATTTACAATGTCTAATCTGCTCTGTCTAGTCTGCTCACAATGTCTAATCTGCTCTGTCTAGTCTGCTCACAATGTCTAATCTGCTCTGCCTAGTCTGCTCACAATGTCTAATCTGCTCTGTCTAGTCTGCTCACAATGTCTAATCTACTCTGTCTAGTCTGCTCATAATGTCTAATCTGCTCTGTCTAGTCTGCTCACAATGTCTAATCTGCTGTCTAGTCTGCTCACAATCTCTAGTCTGCTCACAATCTCTAGTCTGCTCACAATGTCTTATCTGATCTGTTTAGTCTGCTCACAATACCTAGTCACCTTGAAGTAGCATCCAGTTGAACAGATATATTGTTGCTTCAGACCAACTCAGTATCAAGCTGAGCCGCACTGTCGTATCAACTTAGAGTCAGTTTAGCCATACTGTCCTCTAGTCAACTTACTAGTTTACTCACATTCTCTAGTTAATGAAATGTATTCTTTTTCCACATATTCTAGTGAACTAAATGTCTTGTTTGTCCACTGTCACTAAAAGTCTAGTTTATCCACAATGACCACTCAACTCATAAGGTCAACTTTTAATGTCGCGTTGATCAGCCCTGATCAGGAAGCATAATGTCTAATCAATAGAAAGACCAACTGACTTAGTGGTCAACTTTCTGTATTCAGCTCATGAAATGTTGAGTCCACCCAGTTTCCTGATGTTTCACTGTCCACCCAAACTCACATTTTGCCCCAAACAAGAAATAATACAAGAATCATATGTACATATTTTGAAGAGCACTGTGACTAAACAGTTTAGCAGTAACGGCAACTGGTTTCAAACCCTTATCAGTTTTCCACCACAAACAAGATTTGTATCTGAGCTAAAGACCAACAAACAAAACCAAAGTGAAGCCAACTGGTCGCCCACCTTATTCAAACTGCCAATTACTGCCTCTGTTGTACCACTTTTGCAGTGTAGGCAGAGGGGGGATTCTTTGAGCCTGAGGATTTATGACTGTGTGGCTAGTGCTGTCGCCACGGACTGTGCAGGTGAGGGTTTTATTTTGCCCCCCGACAGAAGAAATCCCCAGCCCTGCCGAGATTCGAACCTGGGTCTCCCATGCAAGAGCCCAATGATCTAACAGCACGGCCAGTTGCTCATCCACCTTTTTTCAAACCAACTACAAACAGGATCTACAAGAGAATCTGGTAAACAACTAAATGTCAATTAACTTCCAAACTTGTGTAATAAGAAGCTAAAAACGTTAACAGTTGTACACTTGTGTTGTTACTGTTAACAGAAAATTATTTTCTAATACCTGAAACAAATTTTTGTGTTTAAAGATACCAACAATTTAATATAACAAAACTACAATTATGTTAAACAATGTTCTGAGAACCAAAGTTTTAACAAAACTATTGTTATTTTGTTATTCAAATAACATGTTCGTTCACAAATACAGGACTGAGCTTTTTACCTAGACCAATAATGTCTTCTAAACTTGTACTGCAATCTAAACTGCGCTACTTTATGCAGACAATTGTATTTGTAACTATGCAAGTTCTAAAGATTTCAATTAATTAAATATAATAACTGTAAACAAAACACTGCAAATTGTGTAGACCCTGGTGTTTGACCCATAATGAAATTTTTAATAACTGAAACCATAACCCATCCATGGGTTTATAAGAGTATTATGAATCAGTCCACTGGAGGCAAGAGGCCCATTCTCTTTTACCACTCTCCTCTACAAGAACACTATAAATATTCTGTTGGGAGACACACTTTCTAATTTTGAAAATGTAGCTATTTGACCTTAATTATGATTTCCAATTCACAAGTAATATTTAATGTGCATAACGTATACACAGGATGACTTTTTATTATGTCCTTATCCGAAAAGACTTGGTTTCCAAGCTACTAACCAGGGATTAAAGACAATAGTGAGATGCTCAGGATTGATTGTAACAATTTTCCCTCCTCTGGATATGAACTGTATACACATTTACAAGAGATGTGCTTTGAATGGATGTTAACAAACTCCTTGGTCTGCCAAAATGAGTCAGTTAAATCAAAAATCAATCAAAATGTAAATACCAAAAGTAGCCAAAAAGGAGAGGCAACTTTTCACAAGGAAGTGGTCAATTTCTGGCCACATTCTAAGAAGAGAAAACTGCAAACATGTGATAATTGGAAAGATATCGTTCTCATAAAGTTGTATCTCATATATGGCTCACAGTCTGTCCTCTGCAATCCTATCTATGACATGAGTAGAGTCTAGTCCAACGCTTATGGCCTCTCTCAATTTTTGTGTCAGAGTTTCCCTTGGGCACCCTCGTTTCCAAATTCCATTTGTTTCCTATTTATGTACCAGGCCAAGCCATTAGTTTTGGTGCAATTAACATTTCTTAGCCAACATAACTGGTACAAATAAAACAGACCACAATTATAACTGATACTGCATCAGTAGGTTGAACATGGCTGATTTTTTGTTTTGTTTTTCATAAATGTGCCTGTTTAGTGATTGTCTGTCCGATGTCTCCTCTTGATATGCACAGTACACTGCGATCATCTTTTTTTTTCTTTGAATACAGAGATGGGAGGAGCCAGTAAAAGATACACTATACAAACACAATATGACATTAACACACGCTACACAACAAGCTACAAACACAATATGACATTAACACACGCTACACAACAAGCTACAAACACAATATGACATTAACACACGCTACACAACAAGCTACAAACACAATATGACATTAACACACGCTACACAACAAGCTACAAACACAATATGACATTAACACACGCTACACAACAAGCTACAAACACAATATGACATTAACACACGCTACACAACTAGCTACAAACACAATATGACATTAACACACGCTACACAACAAGCTACAAACACAATATGACATTAACACACGCTACACAACTAGCTACAAACACAATATGACATTAACACACGCTACACAACAAGCTACAAACACAATATGACATTAACACACGCTACACAACTAGCTACAAACACAATATGACATTAACACACGCTACACAACAAGCAAAAGACAGGAAACTACATAAAACGCTTCTCTGCAATACTTTACTGTATAAACAGAAGGACACAAGAAGAAGAATGCTGATTACAGCAGTTGACCAGACATGTCTTATTCCTGCATCTTTCTTGAATTCATAAAAGCCACATGGAAAGACACGGAGAAGAAGTTTGACAGCCTGTTGTTATAGCACAGAAAGTGTCAGCACACGAACTGACAGGCTGTTGTTATAGCACAGAAAGTGTCAGCACACGAACTGACAGGCTGTTGTTATAGCACAGAAAGTGTCAGCACACAAACTGACACAGGCTGTTGTTATAGCACAGAAAGTGTCAGCACACGAACTGACACAGCCTGTTGTTATAGCACAGAAAGTGTCAGCACACGAACTGAGACAGCCTGTTGTTATAGCACAGAAAGTGTCAGCACACGAACTGACACAGGCTGTTGTTATAGCACAGAAAGTGTCAGCACACGAACTGACACAGGCTGTTGTTATAGCACAGAAAGTGTCAGCACACAAACTGAGACAGCCTGTTGTTATAGCACAGAAAGTGTCAGCACACGAACTGAGACAGCCTGTTGTTATAGCACAGAAAGTGTCAGCACACAAACTGACACAGCCTGTTGTTATAGCACAGAAAGTGTCAGCACACAAACTGACACAGCCTGTTGTTATAGCACAGAAAGTGTCAGCACACGAACTGACACAGCCTGTTGTTATAGCACAGAAAGTGTCAGCACACGAACTGAGACAGCCTGTTGTTATAGCACAGAAAGTGTCAGCACACAAACTGACACAGCCTGTTGTTATAGCACAGAAAGTGTCAGCACACAAACTGACACAGCCTGTTGTTATAGCACAGAAAGTGTCAGCACACAAACTGACACAGCCTGTTGTTATAGCACAGAAAGTGTCAGCACACAAACTGAGACAGGCTGTTGTTATAGCACAGAAAGTGTCAGCACACGAACTGAGACAGGCTGTTGTTATAGCACAGAAAGTGTCAGCACACAAACTGAGACAGGCTGTTGTTATAGCACAGAAAGTGTCAGCACACAAACTGAGACAGGCTGTTGTTATAGCACAGAAAGTGTCAGCACACAAACTGAGACAGGCTGTTGTTATAGCACAGAAAGTGTCAGCACACAAACTGAGACAGGCTGTTGTTATAGCACAGAAAGTGTCAGCACACAAACTGAGACAGCCTGTTGTTATAGCACAGAAAGTGTCAGCACACAAACTGAGACAGGCTGTTGTTATAGCACAGAAAGTGTCAGCACACGAACTGACACAGGCTGTTGTTATAGCACAGAAAGTGTCAGCACACAAACTGACACAGGCTGTTGTTATAGCACAGAAAGTGTCAGCACACAAACTGAGACAGGCTGTTGTTATAGCACAGAAAGTGTCAGCACACAAACTGAGACAGGCTGTTGTTATAGCACAGAAAGTGTCAGCACACAAACTGAGACAGGCTGTTGTTATAGCACAGAAAGTGTCAGCACACAAACTGACAGCCTGTTGTTATAGCACAGAAAGTGTCAGCACACAAACTGACAGCCTGTTGTTATAGCACAGAAAGTGTCAGCACACAAACTGAGACAGGCTGTTGTTATAGCACAGAAAGTGTCAGCACACAAACTGAGACAGGCTGTTGTTATAGCACAGAAAGTGTCAGCACACAAACTGACAGCCTGTTGTTATAGCACAGAAAGTGTCAGCACACAAACTGAGACAGGCTGTTGTTATAGCACAGAAAGTGTCAGCACACAAACTGAGACAGGCTGTTGTTATAGCACAGAAAGTGTCAGCACACAAACTGACACAGGCTGTTGTTATAGCACAGAAAGTGTCAGCACACAAACTGAGACAGGCTGTTGTTATAGCACAGAAAGTGTCAGCACACAAACTGAGACAGGCTGTTGTTATAGCACAGAAAGTGTCAGCACACAAACTGAGACAGGCTGTTGTTATAGCACAGAAAGTGTCAGCACACAAACTGACAGCCTGTTGTTATAGCACAGAAAGTGTCAGCACACAAACTGACAGCCTGTTGTTATAGCACAGAAAGTGTCAGCACACAAACTGAGACAGGCTGTTGTTATAGCACAGAAAGTGTCAGCACACAAACTGAGACAGGCTGTTGTTATAGCACAGAAAGTGTCAGCACACAAACTGACACAGCCTGTTGTTATAGCACAGAAAGTGTCAGCACACAAACTGAGACAGGCTGTTGTTATAGCACAGAAAGTGTCAGCACACGAACTGAGACAGCCTGTTGTTATAGCACAGAAAGTGTCAGCACACGAACTGAGACAGCCTGTTGTTATAGCACAGAAAGTGTCAGCACACAAACTGACACAGCCTGTTGTTATAGCACAGAAAGTGTCAGCACACAAACTGACACAGCCTGTTGTTATAGCACAGAAAGTGTCAGCACACAAACTGACACAGCCTGTTGTTATAGCACAGAAAGTGTCAGCACACGAACTGAGACAGGCTGTTGTTATAGCACAGAAAGTGTCAGCACACGAACTGAGACAGGCTGTTGTTATAGCACAGAAAGTGTCAGCACACGAACTGAGACAGCCTGTTGTTATAGCACAGAAAGTGTCAGCACACAAACTGAGACAGCCTGTTGTTATAGCACAGAAAGTGTCAGCACACAAACTGAGACAGGCTGTTGTTATAGCACAGAAAGTGTCAGCACACAAACTGAGACAGGCTGTTGTTATAGCACAGAAAGTGACAGCACACAAACTGAGACAGCCTGTTGTTATAGCACAGAAAGTGTCAGCACACAAACTGAGACAGCCTGTTGTTATAGCACAGAAAGTGTCAGCACACAAACTGAGACAGCCTGTTGTTATAGCACAGAAAGTGTCAGCACACAAACTGAGACAGCCTGTTGTTATAGCACAGAAAGTGTCAGCACACAAACTGAGACAGCCTGTTGTTATAGCACAGAAAGTGTCAGCACACAAACTGAGACAGCCTGTTGTTATAGCACAGAAAGTGACAGCACACAAACTGAGACAGCCTGTTGGGGGTCATAGATATGCACCAGCATGATCTTCCATGCCAGTTGGCAAGGCACTAGATAATGATGTTCTGCATTTTAGTCTTCATGTTCACATTCACCTAGAGAGGTTCTGGTTCTTCATTCACTTCTGGTCTTTATTCTGGTTCCAGAGCTTGAGTTTTGCATGCACATCCATTTTACAGGTTTGGCATATTTAACTGCAGACTGCTGGTTCCTCACACTGCAGGCAGAAAAAAAGCTCCCCAACTTCACACATCAAATCTGTTCACTTTTTACAACATGCTTGTTTGGGGGGCATTGTGGTCTGTTCTTTTCACACCCCAATAGGGCCCTTGAACCCACATGGGGTTGCATTGTAGTCTAGACGGAGACCGTACCTCCAAGTTACTTATAAAGCAATAAATTATAATTTATATAAAACACCCTTTTTTTCTTCTTTCTGACAGACCCTGGCATTTCGACTATAACAAAAATTGATGTTAATTATATAAAAAACATAATAGATAATTTAATAGAGTTTAAGCTGTCACAAAGCATGTATAAAAGATATTACAATGTATACTGTGAAAAAAATATATCAAACACAGGCGGCAGAGTCCAGTGAACATGATTATATATATAAATATAATTGCAAATAATTTTTTCTGTTAAACTGTTTGGCATCAACATAACAGCAGCGAAAAACGATGCAAGGGAAGCCAAGGATGAATATGTAGATTCTGATGCAGCAGAGAGAAGGTAATGAAATGAAAGCTATTGGCCGCAGCATATAAGAATCAACAACAAAATGAGAGGAATCAACAGTGAGTACAAACTCGATTGATCGATCAGTTCACTCCTTGCTACCTGAAGGTTCACCAACCTGAGATAAAACAGGACTCAGGTATAGATGTCAGGCTGACAGTGTAGATCCCAGACAACCTACTCAATCTCCAAAGAAACTGTAATTAGGGCATCCATAATAGCTAACCATCTTCGCGTAACCTGCAGTTTTATGTGGGTCAGGAAGTCGATCAAATTATGAACTCAGAAGGAAAAACCCCAAGTACTTAGCTCAGTTAATACAGCCTAATGACAGATTATTTGTAAACATGCTGTCTTCACTTGCACACTGCCTAATGACTGGTTACTTGCACAAGTGCCATTGTACACAGTTTATTTGAATACTGTCCAATGGCAGGTTATTTGTACAACTACTGTCTAAATAAGTATTATTTAACTTGCTTGAATCCTGTCCAAAGACAGCTTCTTTGTACAAATGCTGTTTTTGGTAAATCTGTTCAGTGAAGTATTATTGAAGCCTGAAGCAAGACAATAATCACAGTAAACAAGCATAAGTGTATTACTTGCACAGAGGCAACACCAGATTTTTTCAGGATGCTCAGACCAAATGTTACGGACATAGCAACACAATGACAATAAATAGCATGACATGTTTGTAACTGAAAGAATTAACAGACTATCTAGCAGAGGATGATCTCATTCAGAAACACAACAGCTGATAATTTTACAACTTTTAATTTCAAGAGGTCGTAATATTTCATAAATACTATTTAATTTTCCTTTCTAGCAGCCAAGAGGAATCCATATTATACAATGATCTATACAGAAATTTATATTTGGTAACCAGTGTTGCAATAATGTTTTTTCGGTGACCAATGCTGTGGTCAGTTCTCTTTGATTGTTTGTTTGTTTTAGTATCCAGAAGCCATGAGATGTTAACCCTTAGGCTCGGTGTTATGGATATCGCAACCTTTTGGCCTTGATTCCATTGTAAATACCGTAAATCTGGGAGAAAATGTGGCTTTTCTGCCTACCCACGGGAGTGAACCCGGACCACAAGGAGTTCGTCACCCGGTCACAGCCCAATCCGGTTTAGCCAACTACGCTAGCGAGCCGGGCGTTCTCTTTGATAAGCAATGGAAGTTGTGGTTTATTACTGCCTACTCAATCTAGCAATGGTTTACCTAAAGTAATCAATGTAGCAGTGCTTTACCTACAGAAATCAATGTAGCAATGGTTTACTTAAAGTAATCAATGTAGCAGTGGTTTACCTAAAGTAATCAATGTAGCATTGGTTTACCTACAGTAATCAATGTAGCAGTGGTTTACCTAAAGTAATCAATGTAGCATTGGTTTACCTACAGTAATCAATGTAGCAGTGGTTTACCTACAGTAATCAATGTAGCAGTGGTTTACTTAAAGTAATCAATGTAGCAATGGTTTACTTTAAGTAATCAATGTAGCAATGGTTTACCTAAAGTAATCAATGTAGCAGTGGTTTACCTAAAGTAATCAATGTAGCAAATGGTTTACCTACAGTAATCAATGTAGAAATGGTTTACCTACAGTAATCAATGTAGCAATGGTTTACCTACAGTAATCAATGTAGCAATGGTTTACCTACAGTAATCAATGTAGCAATGGTTTACCTACAGTAATCAATGTAGCAGTGGTTTGCTTCTGGCTGACTAAAGCAGTAGTTATTTTTCTGTAGCTGCCTTTCATAGCAGCGATTTATTGACAAAGAAGTGATTTTGTTGAATGCAGGCTGACATAGCGGTCTCTTAACACTATACTGCTGATAAAGTTGTGGCACTCTTTCTATAAAACAGTGGCTCAGTTTCATATTACTGATGTAGAAATGATTTTCTTCCTATGATACAGTGATTTATCTTCATCTAACTGATGTAGCAAATTTCTTCCAGTGTTTCATTGGTTTATCACCAACAACTAACGTAGCATTTATTCAATCCCCAAAACCAGTCTTCAACATTTGAAAATGTTCATCTCATTAACGGAGACTGCTTGCCTTTAGTGAGAGAAAAACTAAAACAACTAAAGGAGAAACAATCACCCTTATCCGACATCCATTAGATATCACCATGAACAGGTAAAGGAGAAACAATCACCCTTATCCGACATCCATTAGATATCACCATGAACAGGTAAAGGAGAAACAATCACCCTTATCCGACATCCATTAGATATCACCATGAACAGGTAAAGGAGAAACAATCACCCTTATCCGACATCCATTAGATATCACCATGAACAGGTAAAGGAGAAACAATCACCCTTATCCGACATCCATTAGATATCACCATGAACAGGTAAAGGAGAAACAATCACACTTATGCTTCATCCATGAGATGCCACCAAAATATGATCTTAAAGACATTCTCTTTTAACTGACAATTCTGATCATTAACCAAAAATATCCATAAAAGGGTATTATATTCATTACTTTATTCAAAGGTTCAAATGGAGTAATGATGCACCATACAATACTCTTTAATGTGTGTTTTAGCCTTACTTATTACATGAGATCGTTGCCTTGTGGGATGACATTTTTTGTTATTTGAAGCCCCACCCTAGGTTCTGCTGGGGCCCTGAATATAGCCAGATATGGCCTAGCCATAGATATGGCCCAACAGCTAAAAGGGGTTTCTGGGACCTCTCCACATATGATCCTCATCTGCATGGTAACACTGTGTCACTGGGTGTTTATCACCTGAGTGATATCCTGGTGTGGTAGAACTACCTGCCTACCTACCTTGCTCAAGGCTATACCTAACAGCTACATGACAGACCTTATTCTCCTCAGTAATCCAGTGGAAGGTTTAAGTTTCAATAGGAAAATGGATAGAACAACAGAGATAAAGGTGAACTCTGATCTGTTGGGAAGCCACTGAGTTGTGCATGGTGCGACACTGTGAATTTCATGGGAAATGCTTATTGTCTGTGCTCCCGGAGATGTGTGTTGTAAACTGCATAATCAGGAAATAGCAAGTGGCTGGTTGCCTAGGAACTGGCAATGTGCCTTTGCAAAAGGTAAAGTGCATGTGCTGGTTTGTCATGACTGCTGTTTCAATGAACTATGAACAGTAATTCTAGTGACAGACTGTCGGTGCTGGCACTTCTGGCAGCTGCCTTAAGCATTTGATTCCAATGTGAGCTGTAGGATTTTTCCAGAACTGATGTCTGTCTGACTTTTCACTTGAGCCAGCAATTGGCATTTTGTGTGGTTTCCACTGACACAGAAACGGAGAAACTATGGGATAACCTGTTTGCAATGATGTTGGAAACCTGAATGATTATATTTAATCCCCTGCAGTTTTTAAGTGTTTAACAATAACAAATCTTTTAATATTAATAATTAAAATTAATCCGTAAAAGTAAAGATCCCTGGTCATGCCCATGATGCCCCAGGCATATGATGCAAAATTTCTTTTTTTTTTACAGCCCCCTGGTGTCGGATGTGGTCAACATCACTTTGGAATAATTTCAAATAATGATTCCTAAAATGTTTCGTGTAATATTTGTTGAAAGATTAATATAAATTATCAGTTTATTAAATTATTAAAGAGCTAATATATGTAAATGTAATACTTTAAAAATATAAGAACCGTTAATATGACTGATATTTTTAATTTATTTCACATTTTCAGAAGTGTTTTTGTTTAATACTCCAAGAACATTGATTACTAAAAGTAAACAAACAATAATTACAAATTTTGTTTCCAACAAAACTTTCAATCGCTGAGAACTACTCTTAAACTAACAAAAGTGAATCTTCCAGAACATTTCATAGTGCTATGACATCACATATTAGACAAGCCTGCAACATCAGCACTCACAATTCCGCAGTTCTCAAATCTGAAAACTGTCCTGAACAGCCTGCCATATTGTTTCCTCCATTGCTTTGTCTAGAGTGCCCTCCCCTACCCGTCCAGGTTCTGCTATCCCAAACTCTTCCAAAACTTCCTGAACAACCACCTGCTTGGCAGCCATCACGACCTCTGCCTTCCGCCACAATGATTCTAACTCATCAGGGGTCATTCCTCTATCAGAAACTCGCTGGGCTCTGGTGTTTACAAGTGAATCGAACATATTCAAATTTCTATTACTTATGGACTCGGTACTGTTGTTATTATTGTTACTGTTGTCTAAGCCTGTTACTAAGTGACGATAATTACGATTACCAGTTCTTCCAGCATCTGATTTGTTGCGTCTGTTGGCATGCAACAACATAACCTCTGACCTCCCAAGACTAAAACTGTTGCCTCGACCTAGAAGAATAACACCAGGTTTTTCTTTCTGAGAACTGTTTGTAAATGTCAGTAAATTGGAGAGCCTTTCACCATCTACCTCCTCACTATTCTCCTCATCTTTAATGTTCTCATCAATAACACTAATATTCTTTTCAATAATACTATCTTTCTCATCAAAACCGTCAACTCCTGTAGAATGATACACCAAGGTCTGTGCCTCTAAATTCACAATATGTTCAGCGTTAAATGCCATGTTCTGGTTGATATTTTTATCCAGCAAAGACTGCTTGAAATCGTCTACCGTATTCTTGGTTTCTGCACTTCCCTCCTGTGGGGACACCTCAAAAAATGAATAGCTCGCATCGCCCAAAGGAACTGTAGAATCAACCGATACAACTTCCTCAGATGAGCCTGAAGCTGCATAAGCAACTCTAGTTATGTCATCGTGATTAGCAGACATCCTATCCATATCATTATCCACAATTAAATCCATCCCTGTAGAAGCAGACTCCTGTGATCAAGCAACAACATAAAGCCAGACTTTCATTCACAAGAAACTTTATTTCTGTGGCTTTCAGATACAAAAATATTAACAAGAAACCTGAAGGAAATCCATCAGCAAATCACAAGAGAGCAACAAGAGCAAATACAATGTTCAACATTATACCTCATGCTTGCAAATAAAGTGTAAAGAAGGTACTTCAAGGTACGGCCTGAAAGATTGATTTGTCAATGTCCAATGATGTCTTCTTCAATATAACAATGTCACTTCAACCTCAACCTGCGAGCATTCAAGGGGAGACAATAGGCATAAGGGAGAGCATGAAGCACAGGAGGATGATGATGAGCAGCTCTAGCACGCTGACAAGGTAAAGCTTGGGAGTGCCGAAGCAATGCTACAATTGACCAGAAGCAGCTGGGTGGTCCACACAGCCCGGGCTCTCAGGCATCATGGGAGACTACTGCACTTGAGAAAACTGGGTCATAGCCATCAGGACAAGGTCATGAGAGGTATTCTGGGGAGAAAAATGTGACATATTTATGTCATGACAGTCATAAACAGTGCTTTGTTTATCATGCATCAAATCTGGTGTTGTTCTTTTTAAAAATGTCACATTCTGCTCTGCATGTTTAGCAGATATTTTACATTCTGACATGTAAATTTTGTAAATATTTCACATTATAGTTCTCTAAATATTTCAAATTGTCATATCCTGCTTGGGTGTTTTCTAATATTTCACATTTCAGCATGGGTGTTTTTAAAATTCAAGTCCTGACAATGTTTTCTAAATCATTCATTTATGGCAGACTTCAGGCTTTTTCGATTCTGACCATACAAGGGGAGACTACTGGGAAGCTACTGTTGCTAATTGTAGCCCCTTAAAACGTTTTCATCCACAACAAGGAAATTAAACACAGGCAGAAAACCAGAAAATGTGCAGATGGTTAAACAATGTTTCGACAGACAATTGGTGATTAGAAGAAGACAGTGATTAGAAGACAGACAATGAGTAGACAGCCTGACAATAGCAAACAGATTAAGAACTGACTAGAAATGACAGAAAGTCAGATAATGGACAGATAGTCAGATAACTGACATACAGGCAACTGATATATGGTAAGACAATGGACACACAGATAATGGACAGACACTGAGACTGGGTAGATAGTGAGATAAGGGACACATAGTGTCATGTTCCAAAACTGTCCATAGCTGAAACAAACAGAATCTGATCACCACAGGGCTGACTGGTCAAGGAGCAATCGTGTAATTAATACTTAACTGATACCAAGTATAGGGAACCTGACCCTTTAGAAACCCACACCTAGGGGCGACACCTTCATCACATCAGAGGACTTCATGTGAGGAGATCAGATAAGTTTTTCCAGCCTGATACAGTCACCAGAAACTGTGAGCCCATCCACTGCTCTGGCCCATTCATGAATGTGAAACTGAGAGGCCAAGAGTATTGGGGCTGTAATTATTCTATGCCCAATATCACACCTCTGATCAGACTACTGACTGCTTATAATTCTCTCTTTCTTACATCAACCCACCCACACCTATATATATATATATATATATATATATATATATATATATATATATATATATATATATATATATATATATATATATATATATATATATAAAATTCACCACAAGTTTATAGGCATCTGTGATGACATAAATGCACAAGCTATGACTGTGCGTATCTCTTGAGTCAATGAGCTCTGTGTGGTTGAAACAAAACAAAACTAAACACCCTTAACTCCTACACAGATAACCTGCCAGAAGTACCATAACTCCAACACAGATAACCTGTCAGAAGTACCATAACTCCTACACAGATAACCTGCCAGAAGTACCATAACTCCTACACAGGTAACCTGCCAGAAGTACCCAGAACTCCTACCTGGTAAGCTGCCTGAAGTACCCATACCTCCTACACAGGTAACCTGCCAGAAGTACCATAACTCCTACACAGGTAACCTGCCATAAGTATCCATAACTCCTACACAGGTAACCTGCCTGAAGTATCCATACCTCCTACACAGGTAACCTGCCAGAAGTACCATAACTCCTACACAGGTAACCTGCCATAAGTATCCATAACTCCTACACAGGTAACTTGCCTGAAGTACCCATACCTCCTACACAGGTAACCTGCCAGAAGTACCATAACTCCTACACAGGTAACCTGCCAGAAGTACCCATAACTCCTACACAGGTAACCTGCCTGAAAGACCATAACTCCTACACAGGTAACCTGCCAGAAGTAATATAACTCCTACACAGGTAACTTGCCATAAGCACCATAACTCCTACACAGATAATGCCAGAAGTATGACCCCACAGGGTCTGTACTCCTACCACAGCCAGTTCTTGACAGATAGTTCGGCAAATAGTTAAAAATCAGACACCGGTAAGCAAGCCAGGCAAGTGATTGGTGAGCATTATTATGAAAGCATTTCAGACCGACCCGCAGGTGTTCAGATCTCCTCCACAAAAGTTCTACAGGCGTAAAATAACTGATGATGCCTGTGCTGTGTTGACTGATCAAACATCTTGTCCCCTTGGTAGAATGTTAATTTCTTGCAGCTCCAGACTGCACTCCCATGTCCATTAGTCTAGAGGGGGATATGGAGCGACACCCTTTGCCATCTTCTTGGCAAGTGCTGCACATGGCATTGATAACATCACTTTTATCCAGTACCAGACCAGCTATAGCAACTGCAGAGTCTACAAGATAATCTGCATGCTCAGAAATCCACAACATCTGGCACAAATAGAGAGGTCAGGCTAGCCATTTATAAAGAGCTTAGTGATACAATCCATTTTTGCACAGCATGGATTTTCTCTTAAGCACATTCATTGAGTCCCAGGTAACTGACAGACAGGCAAACTTGATTTACTCAACCAAAGATTAAAAGATTACTGATGAATTATTTAAGAATCGACATCATAGCACACAGATGCTCCATTTTTTACAGTCAATGTTTTAAGGTACAGATGTTAACTGTTCCCGCAGCATAATCATTAGACACACGTCATTCTCTGCCTCTCATATGTCCTTGCTTGGCCGATTCACACCTAATTCATTGTTCACAAATTGTTGTGATTTTATCTAACCTCATGTCGTCTATCAGCATTCATTCATAAATGATCTTCAAATGTCTCCTTTGTTCAGTAAAGAATGTCTCTTTTGTTCAGTACCAATTTTTCTTCTGTCCAGTGCAAACATTTCCTTCGTCTGGTATAAGTGGTTCCCTAGCTATCGCTTGTTTAGCTAGAAAATCTGCTCTATCATTCCCTCACACTCCTGCATACCTCAGACAAACGGGCAGACGACGATACCTACCAGAGACATCAGATCTTCTGTTGCTCTCCTCAAAAGCTATGAGAGGCCTCCCAGTGACTAGAGAGTTGATCTTGCCGCCAGTATCTATCAAACTGATCAGCTCATCAAGGTCCTCGTCCGTCTGTGTGGCTGGCGTACCGTCACGTCTCTCGGACTCTGGCAAGGTCCCTAGCACAGAAGTTTGACTAGTCACACTCTCCTCTATAGAAAACAGGCTAATGCTGGGGACAGAACAAACAGGCAACTTAAAAAACTGATTACAAAATGGACAAACCATATTTAAAAACATGAATATTTGTAAATTTAAATAATGGGAGCATAAACAATAGTGAACAATTTATTGCCTGGCTTATTTAGCAGCGTCTGTCAGGGGCATTACTCTGGAGTTATCTCCATGTGGGTCTCGGGGTCCATTGTGGGGAAAACAAGGACAGATCCACTGCTTGCCTAACAAGCATGTCATAAGAGTAAACTAATTGGGAGCATCCTTCGAAGTCAGAGTACATCTGCCTAAGAAGGCAAGGAACCAACAGTGTACATGCAATATGTAAGATCTGTAAAATGGATGTGCACATAACACTCAGCTTCTGAAAGAAGACTAAAGTCCAGAGGTGGATGAACAACCAGAACTTTGCACCGGAGTTTACAGCCGGTGAATGCGATGAAGAAAAACACTATGGAGTTACAAACTAGAGGCACTGCGATCTAAGTATTTCAATAGAACAGGATTCACTTTTGTGCTAAATTATATGTTGATGTCACTTTGTTGTTAACTCACCTGACCAGATATAGCAAAACATGCTTGGCAATAAATGGTGGAATGTACTGTTGTGTCAGCATTATTTACATTTACAGTGGGAAAACACTGTTTAAGTTCAGAAATACAGGTGTGAAGTCATGAACATTTCCTATCTTGATTACATAAAAACAGATGAATGATGATGCATTACAGAAATTAAAAAGAAAATCTATATGTAGGATTGTAGGCATTTGATTGCAGTCTGATGACAATAAAATAACTAAACTTCCTCAACGAAACAATACCAAAAAAATGCGTCTGCCTTTAAAAGGGCAGCTGCATGTTGTGGTTTACAGATCGGATGCGATATTGTAGGCCGAATACATCCGAGTTCATTAAACCCCTAATTAGTTACCTCTTAGGGCATGCTTGCAAGAGGAGTAGTGGGTTTATTGTCCTTTCACCAAAAAAGAATGGGGTCATGGCTGCCACACAGGGATTAAGAAACAGTTACAACACTTTCACTACCCTCTAAACGGACTTAACCACACAGCCGAACATAAAAACCTTTGTATACAACTTAAAAATGTATCCATTAAACCACAAAATATAATACCTCTATTAGTAAAGATAACCTTCGCAGTATCACTTTATAAAAATAAAACCATTCTATATGAAAAGTATTAGGAACATAAAACAAGACAACGAAAGTAAACAACGTTTCTTCTTGAACATGCAATCTCCACATACCAGACAACGAAATCTGGCGCCCATCAATCAAGCAGGCGCGTGACAACATGTCACCAGAGACTCTACTCTTGGCGTCCCGAGACGGGAGCTCGGACAATTACGTCAAAACTTGGCCCGACCACGTTAATAACGTTCTAGCAGCGTGCCTCTTATTTTGTGTGGCCTGAGTCTGGTTAACTCTTCCCAGGTCTCAATCAGCAATGTTACTAGACCCGTTCCTTTGAAAATGCTGATTTTAGCCCCCAAAATTAATCTTCTTTCAGTCTTTAAATAGTACGTACGCCCGGCTCTCTAGCGAAGTTGGTTAAACCTGACTTTCGCGGCGGCCGGGTGACGAACTCCTTGTGGTCCGGGTTCACTCCCGGGGGTAGGCAGAAAAGCCACATTTCTCCCAGATTAACGGTACCTATAATGGAATCAAGGCCGAAGGGTTGCGATATCCATAGTACCGAGCCAAAGGGTTTACAACTCATGGTTTCTGGATACGTAAAAAAAAAAAAAAAAATAGTACGTACCTACAGAAAACATTTTTTGGCTATCCTCCGAATAACGGGCACAAAAGATGGCGGCCGCAAAAACACCCTAACAGAGCCTCAGTCAGGTGTCAATTGCGCACCTCCAGCGACTTAATTTGCGGTTTTCCGGCAACTACCGCCACCACCGAGAGAATCCCCCATGCCGCGTGGATTGGGATGGCTGGGACACACGAGCAGCAGCTTTCGCATCTCCTGCAGCTTTGCTCGTGAGTCCTAGCCATCTAGTTTAGCCCCAATCCATGCAGCATGGATTTGAATAACGGATCAACATCATGGCACACGGGTCTAACCCATAAGTGCTCCGTTCTTTTTCTAACTCAAGTCTGAGTCCGAAGAAGCTCAACACAGTGCACAGGCTCTGTAGCACCGGCGAGGATCCTGAAACACTGAAACAGATTTTTTTGAAACTCAAAATTTTTCCCGGGCAGCGCCGTTAGGCTACTCTTTTCGATTTCCAAAAGCCTAAGGATTTTTTTTATACGTGCGCAACAATGCACACGGGCGTCCGATCTCACTACCCAAAGACCGGGATGGGGGATGGGGGGGGGGGGGCCCGGGGAATTACTAGAAGTCCAAGTCAACAAAACCCAGCCCTTACCAGGGATTAAACACAGAACCTCTAGCACTCGAGGCGGACACCAACCATGCCTCGAGAAGACACAGCACCCACCCACCCACCCACCCAGAAAGAAGAGGAAGAAGAAGACACCTAAATGTCTCCCACTCCCAGCAAAACAGTATATTATTAAAAGCCTCTTCATCTGTACTTTATGCTATCAGTGCC
The DNA here is from genome assembly GCA_905116865.2 of Candidula unifasciata. NCBI lineage: Eukaryota > Metazoa > Mollusca > Gastropoda > Stylommatophora > Geomitridae > Candidula > Candidula unifasciata. The sequence goes on from CAJHNH020001090.1 coordinate 355,784, forward strand.
AAACACGAGCAAATAAATAGGGCACTAGAACAGAAGAAATGTGAGATGTGCCGTCTCCACAAACCCAATAACAATACAAGAAGGGACAGGGTTAAGAAAGAGAGAAAGTTGGAACATGACCGTGTCTGGATTATACTGACACAGAATGAAATGGTTCGGCCACCTAGTGAGAACGCAGCCAGACCAAGCAACACATAATACCTTTTTTTTTTAAAACAGCAGAAAATCTGTGAGGACGACCGAGAAAGATGTGGATAAATGGTGTAACTGAACCATCAAAGAAGCCAGTCAAGAAGCACAAGACAAACACAGAAAGCCACGCCACTGGGAGACAACCTGACAACATAGACATGACTACGACCACCTCCCAGTCTGTCAACTCAGTGGCTGAATTAACCGATTAAATTTCAACTAGGAGTCGCCGTGGCCGAGCGGCTAGACGCTCGCCGCGGATTGGAAGGTCGTGGGTTCGCTCCCTGGAGCGAAAATGACCTTGGCTCCCAGGTCGACCCAGCATTCAGTGCGTACCGGGTGCAGTCCCGGGAAGTAAATGCGGCCGGCGTGATGCTGACCACATCACCCTTCTTCTGCCGATTGGTCTATAAAAATATAGGTCTAGCCCTATATGCCTAAAGGCGTGGAAACGGGTCATTTACTTTTTACTTTTCTTTTAAATTTCAACTTTTTTGACATGGGCCGGTGCTATACATCCATTGCTGGATCACAGATTATTACTCCCCACGACGCTTAACGCAGATAAAGAAGATAACTTATTCTGGCTACTTGTGTAGATAATACTAGAACATCAGTCGAACGCGGCTGATGAAACCGAAGAGAAAAAGGAGTGGGTTGGGTGGGGGGGGGGGGGGGGGCGCTAACTAGCACCTGAGCGCAAAATGATGTTAAAAAGGTTTAAAATGAGACCAATAAACTATTCAAATGATATCTGGTGATATCAGCTACTGTATAAGGCATCCCCTTTAATAACGGTCTTTGACTTAGAACCTAATTCCGTTCCGACTAACTAGTCGTAAGTCGAATCTATACTGTCAACACTAATTTCGTCCCAACGGATAACAACTGGATGTTGTCCCAATCACAGTACTGCCACAAAAACGAACATCTACGTGGGCTGCTGTGCCGCTTCTCTATATCATGTCCCACCCAGCAGCATGAAATAGGCATAACGTTGTCTCAACAACAGCGTTTCCAAACGTCTCGTTATCACAAACCAGGTTTTCTGCTTTCTGTTGCTGTTCTGTGTACGTTACACACTATATCTTGCATTCATCAACAGCAAATTTTTTTTTCTTTTCTTCTACTCCGTTTCATGGGAACCAAAGCCATTACTATCTGTATTTACCTATTCTGGGATGGAGACAGACAGACAGACAGACAGACAGACAGACAGACAGACAGACAGACAGACAGACAGACAGACAGACAGACAGACAGACAGACAGACAGACAGACAGACAGACAGACAGACAGATAGATAGTTAGATAGATAGATAGATAGATAGATAGATAGATAGATAGATAGATAGATAGATAGATAGATAGATAGATACATAGAGAGATAGATAGATAGATACATACATAGAGAGATAGAGAGAGGGGGGTCTATGCGTCTGAGGATTTAGGGCCGCTTGACTAGTGCTGTCGTCACGAACTGCGCAGGTTAGGATTATATTTTTTGCCCCGAAAGAAACAAATTTCCAGCCTTGCCGGGGATACGAATCTGGGTCTCCTGCTAAAGAGCCCGGCGTTCTAACAGCCGTTCTTCCTGTAGACGAACGCCTGTTATTTAATAATCAACTTTTCCGAAACATCACAATCGTTCACATGCCGAAACTACCTCATTCCCCTCACGTATATGTCTTACTGGCCTATCTTCAAGGTAACAAGACCCGGACTACAACAAAAATGCTTTCACACCTCTAAAATAAATGGGTGCAGAAAGTCAACAGTGTGGGCAAAGGTGTGCGCGCAAAATAAATCCTATGGCACAAATTAAATAGGGGAAAGGGGGGAGGGGGTCTGGCCACACACGGTAATTTGTTTTATAAGAAATGTTCGGGAGGGTGTCAGAAAATAGTGACAAGTCCGGAATCGGGACTTTCCAAATGTTCGCATCTGCTGCTCTAAATCACTGATAGAATGTCAAGTCTTTGGTTAGTTAGTTAGTTGGGTTATCCTCATTGCACTCCGGACATGTCCATAGGTGCTCAGATCCTCCCCTCAGTATGAACCCCAATGTCAAGTCTACTCAGGGGCAAATAATGGGTGATATTTCACAGTAACGAAATCAACGAACTACAGGACACCCAGGGCAACTTAGAGGCAGTAACGAACAAAATAAGAAACCGACATATTAACTCTGAAAGGATGTCAGGGTCGGGCGCAAAAATTTCCTTTTTCCAGTTAAATGTTAATTATCTGAACAGTTTTCAAGGCTAGAGTGACACAGGAAGTGGTTATAACATGGAAATTTAAAATGCATAAACAGGACAAAACGAAACGAAAAGATCAGTAGAAAGGCAACCACATTAGCCCCAAATGAAAATAAACTATCAAAGGGACAAGTACATGAAAGACAGGCAAGGGGAAAGCAATGAATAAAGTGTAAGGCAAACAGTCAAATAAAAAAAGAAAAAATTTGTTAACAAAAACAAGTAGTCTTCTTGACAATGGAGACGACAAAGAAACAATTTTTTGCTGTCTGCCAAAAAGACAAAGAAGATCACAATACCTTTTACAATACCCTTTACTTCTGTGAATTCGGCTACAGTGTGCAAACAATGAAATACCCCAACACGTAACAAAAAAACATTACCAATCCAGGTCTCAGTGCAACCTATATATATATAGATATATAGTATGTATTGTCTATAGTGAATCACAAGTTGGTTACTTGAGTTATGAGTTAGATTATCTTCACAGCACTCCGGACACATCCACAGGCGCTCAGATTCCCCTCTCAACATATTCATCAGCGTCGTGCGGTTAATAGTACCAGTCCTATGTTGGTTAACAAGACTTCCAGTGTGTTTCTCATGCTTGGCTGTGCCGATTTTTATTTCCAATTCGCGTATGCTTAGAAGTAATGTGGACACGTTGCTTCCAAAATCCTCAGAACTTCCTATCTCTCTAAGGGCAATGACAATGTCTGCGTGATCCATGGGCCGGCCATCTTCAATTAATACAGTACCTGCCAGTCTATCAGCTCTCTAATTACCAACAACGCCTGCATGCCCTGGGACGAATATGAAAGTAACTGCACACATGAGAATTTTGCAATGACTCAACTGCGTAACCAGCCTGCCTCAACCCGCCGGATCAAGTTGGTTACTTATTAATACTACTGTGTGCGGCTTCCACAATGAAAGTTGGCTACAGTGTACCCACGACTGTCTGGTGGAATACTGTGTGGTCAGACCCCAAGTTCTGTTTGTTTCTTTATTCGACGGATCAACACTATGGTACAGGTGTAACCCATAAATGCTCCGTTCTACTTCTAACTCAAGCCGGAGCCTGAAAAATCTCAGCGCAGTTCACGAACTCCGTTGCGCCGCCTTAATCTATTTCCCGGTGCTGCTCTCGTACCTCTGTCCTAAAACCACTAGAATAGATTTCTTTTTCAAACAACCCGCCCGCAGTGGAAAGCCAGCCCTAGTAGTCGAGAATCATAACATTGTTAGAACATTCACTAACATCTAAGCCGCACGCACCTGAATATACCTTTCCCCAGGTGCTAAATTCCACTACCTATCTTGCATACCCCGTTGGTTTAAGAGCTTTAAGAGGAGAGGGAGAGTTCGACTACAAGATCCCTGTGGAATCGGTACCAGGATACGTGGCTTTATTCTGGCTGTGAATACCATGAGTGAAGTAAACTACTTTAAAGTTCGACTGAAAAAGTTAAAAAAAAAAAAAAAGAACCCTTTCCTAAGAGATCGCGGAAGCGCATGTCATCTTTGGGTACAAATTATCAAGAGATCATGGGAGCGCATGTCATCTGTGGGTTCTATTATCAAGAGATCTCGGAAGCGCATGACATCTTTGGGTACAAATTATCAAGAGATCGTAGGAGCGCATGTCATCTTTGGGTTCTATTATCAAGAGATCGCGGAAGCGCATGACATCTTTGGGTTCTATTATCAAGAGAACGCGGAAGCGCATGACATCTTTGGGTTCTATTAGAAAGAGATCGTGGAAGCGCATGACATCTTTGGGTTCTATTATCAAGAGATCACAGAAGCTCGTGTCATTTTGGGGGATCTATTATCAAGAGATCGTGGAAGCGCATGACATCTTTGGGTTCTATTATCAAGAGATCACAGAAGCTCGTGTCATTTTGGGGGATCTATTATCAAGAGATCGTAGGAGCGCATGTCATCTTTGAGTTCTATTATCAAGAGATCGTGGGAGCGCATGACATCTTTGGGATCTATTATCAAGAGATTATGGGAGCGCATGTCTTTGAGTTCTATTAGCAAGAGATTATGGGAGCGCATGTCTTTGAGTTCTATTAGCAAGAGATCATGAAAGCACGTCATCTTCAGTCTTGTTGCAGGAATACATTTATGCGTGCACATCCTTTTATTTATTTGGCTTAAATGTGTGCAGATTGTTGGTTCTTCGCTTCTAAGACAAATGCACTTCGGCTTTGAAGGACAACACTCTTAATTAGCCTACTTTTTACAACCTGCGAAAAAAGTAAAACGTCCGTTTTCCACGCCTTCGGAGGTACTGGGCAAATAGGGCTAGACCTATATTTTACTATTGCTGAGGGGGTGATGTGGTCAACAGCACGCTGTCCGCCTTTGTTTTCCGAGACCTTACCTGTTACACATTCAAGGCCGGGTCGACCTGGGAGCCAAGGTCATGTTTGAAAAAAGTCCCGATCAATTCGGCTTAAACCAACGATCTTCCGATCCATAGGCGAGCGTCTGACCGCTAAACCAAGGCGGCTCGACTGAGGAGGCACTTATTTACATGACTATAAAACAGATCCTGGAGGAGCTCACTGGGGAGGATAAGAGACGTATCCCAGGAAGAGGAAATGCAACATGAAAACTGTATGTTATGGCACGGCAGACCAGGCCCTTAGCCTTATCGGGCAGCTGGTCTAGGAGGGGAGTTCCGACAGGCGGGCATACAGAGCACTGCTCTTCTGCAGCCTGTTTTGCTCCAAACGTACTGGTGTTGCCTTTCCTTTGGAGTAAACAAAGCAGGTCGATAGAGAGATGCTTGGGCAAAATATGGTCTCTACAATACTGTCCAGGTTTTGTGCTATGGAGAGAAGGAACTTTATCTCCAAGACCATCCTTTATGGTGAATTAAAGATGAGTAGAAGATGTATAGGCCGACTTCTACTAAGATATAAAAATGTGTGCAGGTGGGACATCGATGATACAGGTACTGAGGTGGACTCGTGGGAACAACCACCGTGTTATGTGTAAGGGACACGCCAGAAAGGGAAGAGAATGAAGGAAGAAATGAAACTGCAGTAAAGATGAAAGCAAAGCGTATGAGAAGAAACAGACTGAACACAAATGTTGACCAGCTCTGAAAACTCATGCTTTAACTGAGGAAGACATCTTAACGTGGCGGGTTTTGCTAGTCACACTCGCCATCGCCATGGGCTGCGAATCCCATTCCTCCTCACAGCATTACATAACATTATCGTGTGAAAGGACGACAAGGTGCCAACCTAAAAATATATCACGGGGAGAGGGGGGGGGGGTAGTTGCGGGTTTCGGGATTACTTATACCATCGTATTCCTCGTGTGGGTTCCGGAGCCCTGTTATAGGGACAACAATAACAAACCCACTGCCTACCCAAAAGCATGTCGTAAGAGTCGACTAACTGGGAGCTGTCTTCCAAGTCGGAGTGCATCTGCCAGAGGGGCAAGGAACCAGCAGTCTGCATACAAATAAGCCAGATCTGTAAAACGGATGCACATGCAGGTTTTGAACAGGACCGCAGTCCAGAAGTGGATAAACAACCACAACTTTCAGCCAAGAGTTTACAGCTGGTGAACGCGAAGAAGAAGAAAAAGATGCCATGGTAGCATTACGGCACGCCAGGGCGTGCCATGTTGCCAACAGTACATTTCCTCTCTGCTCGCCGTTTCAAAGTGTCGTTCAGTTTATGAGTGACATTTTTACATAGACCCCCGGAGATGGTCGCTGGAACCAGGCAGTTCCTTTTTTGTGCGACGCACTCGGTTAGAGAACGAGCTATTAGGGATAATACGGAGCAATGAAGTCAATCCCTTCGAGTTTACCTATGTAAGCTAGATCCGTAAAACGGATGTACACACAAAGCTCTGGAAAAAAAAACAAAGTCCAGAAGTGGACAAACAACCAGAACTTTGCGCTGCAGTCTACTGCCTGCAAGCGCTCAGGAGACTATTTCTGTACCTGTCGCTTGCTTTAAGGTCACACGTGGATGGGTGTGATATTTTCAGAATTACAGATATTTTTACAGCATTCTGACACTGGGCAGTTTCCTTTCTGGCTGTCTCTCCCTACCCTAACAAGATCTGACCAACATTTCACGCATCAGTGAGTAGGAGTAATTGCGTGACCTGGTTTCCGACTCTTGTGGTTCAGTAAAATGGAGTTCTTATTCATGCCATCTGACCCCCATCCGGTGGCCCGTACCCATACACCCCTTCTACTTATTTAACCAGAAAGGTTATCATATCCCCCACGCAGGGGCGTCGCCGCGAAAAAAAAATCATAGGTGCGGAGGGGTGGGGTAACAAAAAGCCCCTAAAATTGTTTCCTCAAGAAGTTTAAGTCTTCTTTAACTGTGCAATAATAATAAAAGAAATCCTTATTGCTTAGTGGCAAATAAGTATAATAATATATTTGAAAGAATGTGAATTGTATAAATAAATACAAATAAAAAGCGTAGAGATGGTGGGAAGGCGCTTAGGCCCCCTGAACATTTTATAGTCGGGGGCGCTGGGCCCACTAAATAGCTTGGCGTTTGTGACCCCGCATGTACTTTAACGATCACACATTAATTCTGCATTGATCACATATTACCAAGGCTGCTAAATCTCTTGTCGCTGCAACTATGTGATAGTTCCAGTTATGCATATTTGGCTCCTTATCTTTAAATGTCGTGCTCTCAATTTCTCCCAGCTCCACCCTCCGTCTCCCCCTTTCCGTTACCAAGTTACAACATAAAACGTTCAGGAATGCATGAAGCCAACTTCGATCCTTCTGCCGGAAGCTCCTAGAGGGCTGTAGAAGCATTACATTCGTAGATCTTTTAATGTGTTGTGGACAATTTCTTCCTAGGAGAAGCGCACACAGACACTAGTGTTCATACATTGTGTAAGTATTCTGTTGATTATGATAATTGTGAAGTCGTGGCATGAATGTTACAACACGACTACTCTGTAATACTTCCATCCTGCAGGGAGATTTTAGCGCAAGCAAGTTTCATATTGGACTTTCTGTTAACCTTGTCCAATAATGCTAGTTAGTCAATCCATTGTTCGATGGGTTCTTGTCATCTTTGGACTCTTATTATCAAGAGATCATTGAATTATCATGGAAACACATGTCATCTTTGGACTATATTACCAAGAGATCATAGGAACATATGTCATCTTTGGACTCTATTACCAAGAGATCATAGGAATCTCTAAGCTATCAGAGATAATGACAGCGCATGTAATCTTTGGACTATATTACCAAGAGATCACAGGAATCTCTAAGCTATCAGAGATAATGACAGCGCATGTCATCTTTGGACTATATGACCAAGAGATCATAGGAATCTCTAAGCTATCAGAGATAATGACAGCGAATGTCATCTTTAGACTATATGACCAAGAGATCATAGGAATCTCTAAGCTATCAGAGATAATGACAGCGCATGTCATCTTTGGACTATATTACCAAGAGATCCTTGGAACACATGTCATCTTTGGATTCTATTATCAAGAGATCATTGGATTATCATGGGAACACATGTCATCTTTGGAGTCTATTATCAAGAGATCACTGGGTTATCATGGCAACGCATATCATCTTTGGACTTTATTACCAAGAGATCATAGGAACACATGTAATCTTTGGACTTTATTACCAAGAGATCATAGGAACAAATGTAATCTTTGGACTCTATTATCAAGAGATCATAGGAATATATGCCATCTTAAGACTTTATTATCAAGAGATCATAGAAATCTCTAAGGTATAAGAGATAATGACAGCGCATGTCATCTTTGGATTCCTCTTCTTCTCCAGGTTCACCGGCTGCAAGACTCCGGCGGAAAACATTGATTGTTTATTTACTTCTGGACCTTAGTCTTGTTTCAGAACCTAAGTTTTGCGTTTTATGCATCTGACTTATTTGCATGCAGACTGTTGGTTCTTCGCCTCTAGGGCAGATGCACTCTGAGTTTAAAAAAGAAAAACCCCTAATTAATCGAATTTTACGACCTGATTGTTGGGGAGGGGAAAAAAAAAGGGGGGGGGGGGGGGGGGGGGGGGGGGGTCCAATATTTGTTTCCCATACTGTGGCCATGCAAATTCTACATCTGATAGAAAAGTTATGTCTGTGGTTGGCAGCGCTTCGTGACACAAGGTATTCTTTCAAGAACAAAGCAAGGAATTTCCCTTTTCAAGTGTGCCGATAACCTTCACAGATCTCTGTTGTTTTGAGTGTCCTCTACTCATCACCTCCTTTTTATTCCCGTCATTCTAATGCGACTGGCAATCACCATTCTTGAGAGTTTAATCACCTGGAGACCAGACAGCGTGTGACACCGATTCCTATCCATGGAGATAGCGGAAAGTGTGAGATAGCTGAAATCCTCTATATACTGTGTTTCCCTCAGATTTATTACACTTACCATACTTAGTATTATTACTATTGGGGGAAAATATAGGTTTAATTATAGTATATCCCAGCAACTGTGAAGGCATCATTAGAGTATATACCGGAAACAGTGAAGGCATCATTAGAGTATATACTAGCAACTGTGAAGGCATCATTACAGTATATCCCAGCAACTGTGAAGGCATCATTAAAGTATATCCCAGCAACTGTGAAGGTATCATCAGAGTATATCCCAGCAACTATGAGGGTCTCATTAGATAAATGTGTATTATGTTTATGCTAACCGATGAATAAATGGAATAATTTACGCGAAGGGTAAGTATTGGACACACAGATCAAAGGGATATAATGTAAGAGGTCCTGTGTGTCCAATACTTACCCCTTGAAACGTAAGATAAAAGAGAGAAGTGACAGAAGTGATCAACGTAAATATGACATAATTGGATTGTCCTACAAACTGATCAACTCTAGGGTACTTAATCCGGTGCTCACATTTCAAATTCAGAGCGGTGAAAACAATCTAAGTTGTAACTAATAAAAACATACAATAAAAACGTTTATACACTTATGATTACTTACGCCTGACTACTTACTCGTATAGTAAACATATGACTAGCGCCAGAATGAAGAATAATCACAGATAATCAGAAGCAACAGATAAAACAACAACGACATCATACCAAACAAAAAAAAATGATGTTAGGAATCCCCAAAAAGAACAGTTGATGTTATACAACAATCCCAAGAAAAACTGTAACAGTGTCAAAAACACGTTCAGTAAATGTACACTCCCAACTCTCAGCCGAGTTCAGAATCTTAAATTACAAGTTATAATATCCCAGCTCAACAGAGCATAACATTACAACCTGTACATACAGCAGCAGCAGCAACAACACTAGGACAGGGACACTGACGTAGCTACGTTCCCACACACTGCAAACTTCAATTCTAGACATATACGTGTGTATGTGTGCTTCACGGCTCTGTTATCTGGTATGTGCTATTCAACAGGGTTGTATGTATAGCGAGATAAGTAACGGGCTGTAGAAATATTTATATTATATGTCTTGTGTGGCCATAGAAATATATTGCCGTCAGTCAGGTAAAGACTTGTTTAATCGCCGTATTTCAAATAGCAACTGCTGGTTTCTTAAACTGGAGGGGACGACTGGGGGATCGGAAGGGGATGTAGGGGGCAGGAACTGGAAAGCAACTACAAAAGAACAAGGGATGTTGCAAATAAATCATATGCAGGATGAGATTTTAAAAACAAATTCACAAACACATTTGCATATGCACACACACGCACACACGCAAACACACGCACGCCCGCGCGCGCACACACACACACACAGAGAGAGAGAGAGAGAGAGAGAGAGAGAGAGAGAGAGAGAGAGAAGGGGGGGGGGGGGGGAGAGAGAGCACGAAGAAACTATACTGCAAATATTAATGATAAATAATCTGGGATAGAGAATTCTCAAAACGACAATGAAGTTACAAATGTCAAGAGGTACCGGAAAGGACCGACATTTCAAATAAGTGAAACAGATACAAGAACCAGAAAGTTATTTTTCTTGAATGCAAATGGCAAACAAATAAATGGAGAAACGAAAGGTTAGTTGCGTATCCTTTACAGGACGTTGCAGAACCAACCCCAACAGCTCCTAGCTGTTGTGTGGTTTTTCTAGGCAAATTTACGTCAAGTCGTTTGCCATTGCTTCTGGACGGTCGGCTTTCTTGATACCACTGTCGAAACCAACGCAAGGCGCATGGCCCGCAGCTGGGATCGAACCCGGCATCCCGGCATTACGGAGCATTCGAATCGACTTAGCCACAGAGCCGACGGAGAAACGAAAACAGGGGAATTATACCGAGGGTGTGGGGAGCTCATGTCACCACGAAGTAGTCAAAGGACTTTGCTTCCATGTGGATGCTGCTGTGATAGTGCAGCAGCAGCAGGAGAAGGAAGGAAAGAAAGAAAGAAAGAAAGAAAGAAAGAAAGAAAGAAAGAAAGAAAGAAAGAAAGAAAGAAAGAAAGAAAGAAAGAAAGAAAGAAAGAAAGAAAGAAAGAAAGAAAGAAAGAAAGAAAGAAAGAAAGAAAGAAAGAAAGAAAGAACGAGTATCGAGAAGCAACGAACTAGCACTGTAGGAGATCTGAACACAAAACAGACTCAGGCCCTGGCACACAGCCAAAGTCCAAATGGACGAACAACCAGGATTTTCCGCAGGAGTTTATAGCAGGTGAACACAAGAAGAAGAAGAAGGAGAAGAGAAGAAGAAGAAGAAGAAGAAGAAGAAGAAGAAGAAGAAGAAGAAGAAGAAGAAGAAGAAGAAGAAGAAGAAGAAGAAGAAGGAGGAGGAGGAGGAATAGAACTGGCTCACGAATTGAATCACGTTTCGGAATCGGAAACATCTTGCAATGCTAAAAGCACAACGCCGGAGAAAGCGACATCAATGAGAGAAATAGTCGGTCAAAATGGACGCTAGGCAGGGCCACTGTTTGGAGCCGAGGAAAAGTTTTTTTTTTTTTTGCTACTGCCGGACGGTGGCCGTTGCATTTTTGCTCCATTTGTAGACTGGATATAGTTTCGTCGACCAGCTTTTGAGTTGAATGTATGGCGTGACACTGAGAGCTGCGGATTTAATTTAGAATGTTTTTTCGACTGTGACAAACGTGGTTGTGTGAATTGTAGATTTAGACAATTGCGCGATTCCTGTCGTCGCAATGTTGGTGGTGCCCGTATCTGATTAAAATTGATCGCGTGTGCAACTGCTAATCTACTGATGACTTCTGCTACCATCAATGATGAACTGCATTTCTAATGTCGGACTGTTTCTGTTACCAATTCGGATGGCTACCGTATGCTGTAATGCGTGTGTATGCAAGATATGCTGAGACAGCAGTCTGTCAATCTTTCCATAAGGGACTGTGATAAACATCCTATGTGTTTTCCATTGGCACAGAAGCGGAGCAACGATGGGGTGACTCGTTTGCTATGAAGCTGAAACTAAGACTACAAGATCAGACCAGATCAGTTCATAAAATATTTCACAGTGTGGCTTCCAGGGTCCCATTTTGAGAAGGAAAAAGAATAGCAACACTACCTCACCCCCATCCCCCCTCACTAGCATGTCGTCAAAGGCGATTAACTAAAGGTTTGCTGAAATTAGTGTTCAGCTGAAAGGCGCAGAAACAGCAGTCTAGCAGTGGCACAGATATCTCAGTCTAGCTGTAAACCACAACACAGCGTGTCAACTGCCCGTTTAAGAGCGAACGCAGAAGAAGATGGAATAGAAAGGGACACATATGGCATTAAACATACACTGGGCATTAACGAGGTAGTGGAACTGCCTGAAGAGCAAGAGCCTTTCAAATGACACGCTATGTGAATGAACATATGACGAAATCACAACTGATGTTCTTCTTCTTCTTCTTTGCGTTCACCGGCTGTAAACTCTGGCGGAAAGTTCACCGAATGAAGCCATATCACAACACCCTTGCAACACCCGACGAGGCATGAATGGGAAGGGACGTCACTCTCTTGCTGCAGACCAAAACGTACAACTTCCCAATTTACGAACCTCACATGTTCAATTTACGAACCTCGCATGTCAATTTACGAACCTCGCATGTCGATTTACGAACCTCGCATGTCGATTTACGAACTTCGCATGTCAATTTACGAACTTCGCATGCCAATTCACTAGCCTCACATACTAATTTACCCTCCTAGCATGTCAATTTACTAACCTCACATGTCAATTTACTAACCTCACATACCAATTTACTAACCTCACATGTCAATTTACTAACCTCAAATACCAATTTACTAATCTAACAGGTCAATTTACTAACAGTTCATGTCAATTTACTAACCTATATTTATTGACTAGCTGTTTATGTCAATTTATTAATCTTACATGTCAATTTAGTAACCGTATCCTTACAGGGGCCCTCCAAGAACACACGTCTCGTTTAAGTGCGTAAAATAATTTGCGGAATGGCAAATAAATTTTAAAAATAATATGAAATATATCAATGAATACTTAACAACTAAAATATCAACAAGTAATGAGAAGCTTAGCTTCTTTAATTATTTTTATCTAATGGGGAAAAAAGGTCGGGGGGGGGGGTGTTTCAAGGTGCAACCCCCTCCCCCCGAGCAACCCCTAGGTTTCGTCGCCCGCCGATTTCTCGCGATCATGAGTCTCGGCGGTCTGTGACTGTGACCTGATTCTGTGTCACGTGGTCAACCGAATATCCAGCTGTGACCTCATTCGTTTCTCACAAAGTGTCAGAGTTATCACTCAGTTTTCAAGATCGCTTCTCATAACATAGCCACAATATTTGGGATTAGTACCACACATTTCTCAAAAAAAAAAAAAAAATAGGGGGATACGACAGACAGACAGATAGAGAGACAGACAGACACACAGACAGATAGATATACAGACAGACAGAACGAACGAACAAACTTTATTTTTAAAGGGTTGAGAATTGGGCACGTAGGCCCGTCTAACATTCTGCCCTTCGAGGTCTCCCTCCATTCTTACATCATTTCATTCACACATCAAGTAATATTAAAAGTTAGCAATAGCATCAAATAATCAATACAAGCACTGGAATGTGCACATTTCTAACTACAGTAAAACGTATTAGTTGTAACAAATCTAAGAAAAATGAGCGCTATTTTTCACATCACCCAGACAGACAGACAGACAGACAGACAGACAGACAGACAGACAGACAGACAGACAGACAGACAGACAGACAGACAGACAGACAGACAGTCGGACGTAAGGACAGACAGAACACAAATTTACTTTCAAAGGGTTACAAATTGATCACGCAGGCCCGTCTTATATTAAGCTTTTCCAAACACACATCTTTCAAACAGCAGTTGTATCAAAAATGCATGTTATATTTATATAACAGTATGCATTTATAAATACTAAGGGAAAAAACCCACCAAAGCATGAGTGGTAACATGCATGGGCACACTCGCGTGCGTACAAAAATGAATGAATTGTTTGGTTGTTTTAGTATCCAGAAGCCATGAGTTGTTAACCCTTAGGCTCGGCATTATGGATATCGCAACCTTTCGGCCTTGATTCCATTGTAAATACCGTAAATCTGGGAGAAATGTGGCTTTTCTGCCTACCCCCGGGTGTGAACCCAGACCACAAGGAGTTCGTCACCCGGTCACCGTGCAATCCGGTTTAGCCAACTAGGCTAGAGAGCCGGACGAATGAATGAATAAAGTAGAAACGTTAGATCGTGAATCATGGATACGGTCGGTGCTTCTTAAATGATATATAGGTCTGCAATGATGTGTCCAGTACTTGTTGAATTACAAGCAGACGATGCACCACCTACTTTTTCTTGGGGCATGGATGCTGTAAATGGTAGGGAGCAGGAAACTACAGGCTGGCCCATGTTTCTCTTAAAGTTAGTTACCTATCCTTTTCTGGACGCTGCAGAACCAACCCAAGCATATTGTTTTTTCCTGTGGGTTTTCAAGTCAAATTTTACGTTCAGTAATTTGCGTCTGTTCAATCAACGATCGGCACTTCGTTCCGGAGTCGAAACCAACGCAAGGCAAAAATTCGCCTGCAGCTGAGATTGAACCCGAACGGTGTTTACGCAGCGCGTTCGCAACACCAAAACAACCGTCATTTGAAAAATAAACATATTTACAACGCCATCACAAGCATAACTCTAGCATATACGTGTTCAGAGTGGTCTCGAGGTGTGTTGTCCGCCTCGAGTGCTGGAGGTCCCGGGTTGACGCCTCGGTACAGGCTGGGATTTTTTCATGTAGACTTAGTAATTTCCCCTGGTCTCTGGGTAGTAAGATTAGACACCCGTGTGTATTGCTGCGCACGTGGAAAAAATCCCTTGACAGTCGGAAATCGAAAAGAGTAGCATAACGACGCTGTCCAGGCAAAATTTGGAGTTAAAAATCTACCCAAAGTATTTCTGGAACCTCGCTGGTGCAACGGAGTTCGTGCACTGCGCTGAGATTCTTCGGACTCAGGCTTGAGTTAGAAGCAGAAGGGAGCACTTATAAGTTACTACCCGTGTGCCATGATGTTGATCCGTCGAATAAGCATAAAACATACGTGTTCTCTCTCCAGCAGTGGAAGACATGATCGACATGTGTTTTTCTATGTGTGGGCACTTTTGGGACACCATGTCGTTGCTTCAAACATGAAACCTAATTTATGTAACTGTCATATGCCCTCCGGAAGTAGCTTATCGGGGACAAGGGTTTGTACCTTACGACATAACGATGTTGAAATACGGACACAAGTTAGCGGACCAGAAACACAACTAAGCGGTTTAAACGATACACTGATACCGCAGTCAAATCGTGCACCCTCCTACCCCCTGCCCCCTTTATCCCCCTCGTCACGCCAATGTTACCCTAGAAGGAATTTAACTATTTCATTTGTGTTTCTAGGCTACTCCTAGCCTAGAAAGTGGATGCAACATGGAGATCTCAGGAGAAAGGCACTGACGTCCCCAGCTCTAAATTCATCCTACCAGGGCTATTCAAATGACGGCCCGCGGGCCAAATCTGGCCCGCCAAGGCCTAACAAGTGCCCCCCCCCCCCCGATCACTGCTAGTTGTATTGCATTTATGGTCTTTCTATGCTGGGGCTGGTTCTTCTGGCCCGTGACGATCCCTATTTTTGAACATATTGGCCCCTAATTCAACTCAGCTGAATAGCCCTGTGACCTAAAGGAGACGCTGGCAGGGCTGCCGATGGGATTTTGTGTGTGAAAAACCCAGCTTAGCTGAACAAAAACCCAAGCAATACATAGTCAAAAAACATTTAAAAAAAAAAAAACCCAGATTGTTAAAATGTACAAAATTTATATTTACGAAACGAAACATTGACCACTTTTTTAAATAAGGATATATTAAAAAAAAAAAAGATTTCTCCCAAGCGTTAAATAAAACCCCAGATCTGGGGGGGGGGGGGGGGGGCAGCATTGGTAGCCCTGGTCGGAGAAAGGTCAGTGGACAACACAGAGGTCTAGGATAGGACACAGCCTTTACTCGAACCACGAGGAGCGACCAAAGGCAAACTATTGATGAACGTGAATGAAGTGATTCAACTACCAGTTAACTTTGTAGCCGTGCAACTGTGCTATATGGCTACACGGCTGGATGAGGGGTTCAAGCATTTCTACCTGTTTGATTCTCATCCTTAAGATGGTAATACTTTTTCTTCTTCGCGTTCACCAGCTGTATACTCTGGCGGAAGGTCCTGGTTGCTCGTCTACTACTGAACTGCAGTCCTGCTCCAGAACCTGAGTGTTGCGTGTGCATCAGTTTTACAGATCTCATTCTCTTTCTTAGACACGACGCCCTAACTTAAGTAAAAGTATGACTATTCGTATGTAAGAGATGATATGTAGGGACTGGTGTAACGGTATGGCAGAATTAGAGGTACACCAACTGATAGATAGAAAGGCTGGACTAGATGATGCAACAGTGTACACAGATGGTTCTGTTCGTCGCGGTGTAAGATCTTTTCTAGCTACAAAGGAGAAAACTAAGGAAACATTCGTACTGGACAAGGAAGATATTCTGAAAATCATATATAAAAGAACGTTGATAGAAGACACGAGATTAGATGAAACAACATGTGTAGGAATGTGTGAACGAGGAATTTAGCCTGGATCCGGCAAGGAGTGACGTACCAGAGGAAAAAACGACGTGTGTATAACCAGTGTACTATAGGAACAGTTAGCATCTACACCTAAAGACAGTGGTCGGCAAACTCTTTAGTCGAAATAGCCAAAAATCAGCAGCAGGACGATTTAAAATGTTTGGGAGCCAAATTTCTTTTCAAGAACCTGTCAAGAACCATGTTTTTCGGAGTCACAACAGATTTGTGGCCGACTGGCTGAGCCACACTTAACTTGCTAAAGAGCCGCAGGGAGCTCGCGAGCCGCGATTTGCCGACCACACACACACACCCTTAATTATCTGTCTAGCAAATGTGAAACTGATGAGGAGTGAGTTGTCAGGGTGGGCTCAGCCCATCATTGTTTTGTGGCAGAAAGGAGCCCCCCCCCCCCCCCCCCCACACCAGGACATCACACAAGCGATAAACACCCGATGACACAAGGTGCCACCATGTGGATAAGGATCACCCGCGGAGAGGTCACAGAAACCGCGTTCAGCCATTAGACCATATTTATGGTCGTGCTATATTGTGGCCCCTGGCATGAGCCAGTGTAGGGCTTCAAATAACGAAACATTTCATCCTAAAAAGGACGTGAATTATTACTCTTCTTTTTAGTAGAGGCACGGCTGACTCTATTTATAAATACAGAAGGGGGTGGGTAGAGGTGAGGCGGTGCTGCCCCTCCACCCAATGTTTTCTTCTGGCGGCGCGTCTGCTAGACTGAACAGAAGTGTATCAACAGTGAATGGGAAAGGCGGGAAGAGTTATTTGAGAAATGTAACCTGTCTACTAACCAGCACAACTAGCTAACATTCCCAGATTCAACTGGGTCAGACTCGAACGCTGGCCTAGGTAACTTTCCATAGCTGTCCGTTCTTCCGACTAAAAATAGAAAACATTTTTGTATGAACACAAAGAACCTAAACACCGATTTCCGGCCGAGATTTCATACGCGGATAAATAGTCGTATGGAATAGGGTAACTAAAGGTCTAAAGATAGATGGAATGAAAGGACAATGTGGCGAACAATATATTAATGCTGCAACAGAAAGCAGAACTTTGGAAAAAGGATTTAAAAAAAATATCACCAAGTTCAAGGATTCTAAACATATCCTGGCTAAGGACCCCAAGATTTGGTTGACAGGGCGAAATGTACACCAAGGAGTCAGTTCCTTCATTTCAGGCCTCAGCTTATGTTCTTATAGCATGTTTTCTTCTCTGTACACATAATTCTCATGAAAAATATCAGCAGAGCTACATCGAACCAGCTGCTGAACTGGAGAATTGCGCATGTATGGCAGCGCTATTCATTCAGGCCTGCCAATGGGATATTTATCAAAACCCAAGCTAAGCTGACAAAAATTTAAAAAACATACAAGCAATACATAAGCAAAGAACAAAAACCTCATGAATGATGAAAAGCACACATTTTTTAGTTACGAAACATTTATCCACTTTTATATAAGTAAGTAGAGGTCCCTTTTCCTACGCCTTTAGACGTATTAGGAATATAGAGTTAGAACCATATTTTATAGACTATTTGGTGGGTGTTGGGATCAGCAGCACACCGGCTGCCTTTACTTCCCAGGACTGCACATGGTACCCACTCTACGCTAGGTCGATCTGGGAGCACAAGTTCATTTTTGAAAGAAAAAAAAAAACAGTAGATCCGCAGGCGGGCGCCTAGCCGTAAAAAGCCACGGCGACTCCCTACTTATATATTATATATATATATATATATATATATATATATATATATATATATATATATATATATATATATATATATATATATATATACACGCTCGGCTCTCTAGCGTAGTTGGCTAAACCGGATTGCGCGGTGACCGGGTGACGAACTCCTTGTGGTCAGGGTCAGGGTTCACTCCCAAAGGTTGGCAGAGAAACCACATTTTCTCCCAGATGTACGGTATTTACGATGGAATCAAGGCCGAAAGGTTGCGATATCCATAATACCGAGCCTAAGGGTTAACAACTCATGGCTTCTGGATACTAAAACAAACTATATATATATATATATATATATTATATATATATATATATATATATATATATATATATATATATATATATATATATATATATATATATATATATATATATAACACACACAAAGATTCCAAAATCTGAACCCAAGGCGCCCAAAAAAAACCAAGATGGGGGAGGGGTGAGGGAAAAAAAAAAGGGGGGGGGGGTGGCAGTATTGGCAGTCCTGTATTCAACTGGCGGGTTAAATCTGGTCCGCGGAGGTCCAGCGAGCCTAGTGGAACAGCCGTGGTGTATGACAATGTAGCAGATGTAATGACGCTGTTTGTGGTAGCACACACAACCCTTCATACTTGTAACACCATTAGCGGGTCAGGCACAATTATCAATTACAAAATTATAAATTTTCATATTTCCCCGTTGTCTAGCCAAGCATTGTTATAACATGGCACTGTTTTGATAACATAACACATCATAACCCATCTTTAAATATATACATATTTATATATATATATGAAAGGATACAGCTTTTTTGACCTGACCCCCTTTTCTGTCAATAAGAAGTGCCATAACCCTGCTTTAGGTATTCTGTTGTGGGTAGTCTAATATTAAACCCTGGCCCAGGTAAAGGCTTATTCATAAGCGCCTCGACACATTCCCAAATGTTTGAGAATTACGTGAATGTGCGGTGTGAACCGGAACCTCGTATGACCGGCCCTCATCTGTAAGGCTAGACAGCCGTAACCTGTGAGCGGAGATTATAGCAACAGGCTTCTCTAAACAAATGATCTTAAAACAGTCTTCAGCCGGATTCGAAGCCTGACATTTCCCAACAGAGACCACATCTCAATGTCTAAGTAACCCCGACCCTCGACACAGGTTTTGAGAGCTCCTGCAATAGTTTCACCATTCCAGCAGTATAAAATCCACAGCTCCATTGACTCTACTGTTAGTTGAAGGTTATGCTCCTTCGATAAACCACCAGAGCCCGGGATAATCCGCGGAGAAATAGCGCTGCCGTTGGGAGCTGTGTCTGAGACAGAAATGTCCTCTGTGAATATACAGCCATACTGTGTCCATGTGTGTAGACGCTACATGAAACAGCCGGGCGTTAGGTGAGTTGGTCACATACAGACATTGCATCATATGTTTTTGCGTTCGGTTTCATATGCTCAGGTCAGACCGTCAGGTGGGTTGCCTCTACGAACTCGCATTTCAGAGGAAGGCCCTTTATAGTTCCCCATAGCTTCTTGCTTCGAACACTTCGCTCCTAAGGCCAGGTTTATTCATGTGTGGTCGTTGGGTGTTGGATGAAACAGTCGGGTCCTGTGCTGGTCACACACAGACATTCTATCATATGTGTGGTTGCTGGATGAAACAGCTGGGTTCTGTATAGGTCACATACAGACACTCTATCAGATGTGTGGTTGCTAGACGAAACAGCTGGGCTATATGTTGGTCAGATACAAACATTCTATCATATATCTGACTGTTAGATGAAACAGCTGGGTTCTGTATAGGTGACATTCAAACACTCTATCATATGTGTGGTTGCTAGACGAAACAGCTGGGCTTTATGTTGGTCACATACAAACATTCTATCATATGTGTGGTTGCTAGACGAAACAGCTGGGCTATATGTTGGTCACATACAAACATTCTATCATATGTGTGGTTGCTAGATGAAACAGCCGGGTTCTATGTTGGTCACATACAGACATTCTATCATATATCTGACTGTTAGATGAAACAGCTGGGTTCTGTATAGCAGGGTTCATAGCCAAATTTACCAATCAATTTCAAGGCTTTTCAAGGTCTTTTTCAAGGTCTCCTTAGTTTTTTTCAAGGTTGTCTCGGTGTAATACTGAAACAAGATTTTTGCCTTGTTCAAGGGTGTACTGAGCACACAAGGTACTTCATTTGTGCCACATGTGTTGGTATACCAGCACAGATATCATCATCATGTAGCATTTCCTTTGTCCTGACAAAAAAACCTCGGTCTCTCACCAGCTCTCCCGCCTCATGTACTTTTTTATACTCAAGGAGTCACTTATATCCTGTGCCCATCTTCGTGTTGGTCGGCCCCTGAGCTTGATATAGTGTTTGAAATTTTTTTTTAGGGCTTGGTGGTAGAGGGCAGCAAACTGAAGTCCTGTCTGTTCTGGACCTGGTACCTGAGAGGGTTAGGGTAGAGAGAGAGAGAGAGAGAGAGAGAGAGAGAGTCATGAACAGAGAGGAAGACACATGCTGAGGTAGGCTGGGAGAGACAGTGTAAAGATGGACAGATGAAGGTAGAGAAAAGAAGGAAAAGAAGTCTGGGGAAGGAGGAAAAAATGAGAGGGAGGGATGGAGACATGATGAGGAAAAGTGGGGAAGGGACAGCAAAAGACAGAGAGGGAGACAAATACAGAAAGAGGGAATGCAGATACAGAGATGGGCAGATGAAAAGAGAAGGAAAAAGGGAACTAAACAGAGATATGGAAGGAGGAAAATATGACAAAGAGTTGAAAGAAGGGAGACAGAGGGAGAGAGAAGGGACAGGGTGAGAAGCAGATGCAAGCAGAGAGAGAGATGTAGACATAAAGGAGAGAGAGACAAAGGGACAGCACAGAGAGGCAAGCAGACAGAGGAAGAGAACCAAAGAAAGAGAAAAAAGGCAGAGCAGGAGAATGGGAGGGAGGTATACAAAGAGGAAGTGATGAAGGGAGGCAAACAGACATAAAGCAAGAGAGAGAGAGAGAGAGAGAGAGTTGGGTAAGGAAGGCAGTGACAAACAGATTAAGAGAGAGGGGCAGGAAGGGAGACAAGATACATCAAAGAAAAAAAACAGCCACCTACCCCCCCCCCCCCAACACAATTTCAAGTGTAGTGGACACAACTACTAGGAAAAGATAGTTATGGGGCAAAAAACTACGTAGATGAACCAGTAAAAAAATGGGGGGGGGGGGGGGGGGGGGCGAGGGAGAGAATGAGAGAGGGGAGCGGGTAAGGAAATCTAGAGAAAATGAAAAGACAGGATGGAGAGGAGACAAAGAAGAGATGGGACAGGAGAAGGGGCAAGGAAAGGAAGAATGGAGAGAGAAAGGAGAACAGTAGAAGATCAAAGGAAAGAGAAGGGGTGAGAGAAGAAAGGTAAGACACGGTTGTGGGGGTGGGGGTGTAAGAACAATGAGTGCCAAAAATAGAATTAGGAAATCTCTAAGTGAGGCCACTTTTCCGGTTCCTACCCTCTCCCAATGTGAATGCGGCTGGCCATGGTCCAAAAACAACAGTGCTAACCCCTACTGCCCCTTGCTTGCCATATCTGTGTGTGACAACAATAATTCAATTTCTTACACTTAAGGCTGGTGACCTGAGAGCCAAGGTCATTTTATGAAGAAAAAAAAAAGTCCAGGGGATCCCAACCCACCACTGGTGAAAAATAGAGAAGTTTACCCACACACATAAATAGGTCAGACACATAAATAGGTCAGGGCAGCAGTGGACTTCGTTTTATTTCTGGGTTTCCAATTACAGAAAGGAGGGGAGAGAGGAGGTGGTGGAAAGTGGTGTAGAAGGCTGAGGTGGTAAGGGTGAGACAGAGGAGGTGAGAGAATAAAGTTTAAGAAAATAAAGTGGGAATGAGACAGGGAGAGAAAGAAGGGAGTAAGAAATAAGATGAGATATAGAGGGAAGAAGGTAGCAGGAAGGGGTGCACTCCCTCCCCTAGGTGTCATCAATGTGGGAGGAGAAAGGGGGGGGGGCGACGGCAAATGTGTTTTTAACTGTACTTATATTTAATGTGTGTGTGAGGGAGGGGGAGCTGTTGGACATGAAATGTTCTGCACTAGGCAACACATAACCTTCTACACCAACTGAAGGTATGGAGAAAGAGAGAGAGAGAGAGAGAGAGAGAGAGAGAGAGAGAGAGAGAGAGAGAGAGAGAGAGAGAGAGGGGGGGGGGAGGAAGTGAGGGAGAGTGGCAAATACAAAGAGAAAGAGAGGAAAGCAGTGACACAGACAGGCAGAGAGTGAGGAACAGGTAGGACAAAATGTGAGGGGGCGGGAAGGGAGATGGACAGAGATTAAGGCCGCTAGGAAAACAAACACATCAAAAGAAAATATCCACCATGTTCCCACAGAATGCCCCCCCCCCCCCCAATACAACTTCCTGTGTACTTGAGTTGCTAGGAAGAGTTATGGAGCCGCACATTTACTAAACATTTAAACAAGAAATAAAATAGGAAAAAGGGGGAGGGGGGACAGGAAATGAGAGAGTAAAAGGAAAGATAGAGAGAAAGAGAAGAAGATGAAGATCAGAAGGGAGGGTTAGAGACAATGCAGGAGACGGAATCTCGGGGAATTACAATACTGATCGCCAAACACACTGTAAAGATAAATCCAGGCCAAAAATAGAACTGGGAAATCCAGCTGCAGTCACTTTGCTTAGCCCCAATGCCATCTCTAATTAATAGAGAAGGCCCTGCTTAGCCCCCACCACGGCGACTCTATTTATAAATACAACTGAACCGAGCCCCACCATCTCCCAATGTAATCCTTTCTAGAAACCACGGCCATAAACGATTTATACTGTTCATTCTGCCCGACTTGCTAGAAACAAAGGCACACACACACACACGAGACGGAATCTGCCCCTTGCCACACCGCTGCTGTCTGCATGTATTCATAATCTGCAACACAGCCCGCCCTCCCCTGGCCTTTAACAAGCCATTTCGGCTGAAAATAGCCAATAATCAGCTGCCCTCACATCTGAAACGACCATACAAAGAAAAGTAGCCAAAAACTAGCCAAATGGCCAAAAAAGCCAAATGGCTCCCCCCAACATTGCCTGTGCTGAAAAACACAGGATTTCTGACGATTTCATTGCCGCGGTCAAAATTCACGGCTTTTCAAGGTCGGAATGTCTTTTATAAGCTAAAAATCCCGGTTCAAGGTCAACGAAAAAAATCCCGGTAATTTCCCGATTTCCCGGTCCACTACGAACCCTGGTATAGGTGACATACAAACATTCTATCATATGTGTGGTTGCTTGACGAAACAGCTGGGCTATATGTTGGTCACATACAAACATTCCATCATATATCTGACTGTTATATGAAACATCTGGGTTCTGCATAGGTGACATTCAAACATTCTATCATATATGTGGTTGTTAAACGAAACAGCTGGGCTATATGTTGGTCACATACAAACATTCCATCATATATCTGACTGTTAGATGAAACATCTGGGTTCTGCATAGGTGACATTTAAACATTCTATCATATATGTGGTTGTTAGACGAAACAGCTGGGCTATATGTTGGTCACATACAAACATTCTATCATATGTGTGGTTGCTAGACGAAACAGCTGGGCTATATGTTGGTCACATACAAACATTCTATCATATGTATGGTTGCTAGACGAAACAGCTGAGCTATATGTTGGTCACATACAAACATTCTATCATATGTATGGTTGCTAGACGAAACAGCTGAGCTATATGTTGGTCACATACAAACATTCTATCATATGTGTTGTTGCTAGATGAAACAGCCGGGTTCTATGTTGGTCACATACAGACATTCTATCATATATCTGACTGTTAGATGAAACAGCTGGGTTCTGTATAGGTGACATACAAACATTCTATCATATGTGTGGTTGCTAGACGAAACAGCTGGGCTATATGTTGGTCACATACAAACATTCCATCATATATCTGACTGTTAGATGAAACATCTGGGTTCTGCATAGGTGACATTTAAACATTCTATCATATATGTGGTTGTTAGACGAAACAGCTGGGCTATATGTTGGTCACATACAAACATTCTATCATATGTGTGGTTGCTAGACGAAACAGCTGGGCTATATGTTGGTCACATACAAACATTCTATCATATGTATGGTTGCTAGACGAAACAGCTGAGCTATATGTTGGTCACATACAAACATTCTATCATATGTGTTGTTGCTAGATGAAACAGCCGGGTTCTATGTTGGTCACATACAGACATTCTATCATATATCTGACTGTTAGATGAAACAGCTGGGTTCTGTATAGGTGACATACAAACATTCTATCATATGTGTGGTTGCTAGACGAAACAGCTGGGCTATATGTTGGTCACATACAAACATTCCATCATATATCTGACTGTTAGATGAAACATCTGGGTTCTGCATAGGTGACATTCAAACATTCTATCATATATGTGGTTGTTAGAGGAAACAGCTGGGCTATATGTTGGTCACATACAAACATTCTATCATATGTGTGGTTGCTAGATGAAACAGCTGGGCTATATGTTGGTCACATACAAACATTCTATCATATGTGTGGTTGCTAGATGAAACAGCCGGGTTCTGTATAGGTGACATACAAACATTCTATCATATGTGTGGTTGCTAGATGAAACAGCCGGGTTCTATGTTGGTCACATACAGACATTCTATCATATATCTGACTGTTAGATGAAACAGCCGGGTTCTGTATAGGTGACATACAAACATTCTATCATATGTGTGGTTGATAGACGAAACAGCCAGGTTCTATGTTGGTCACATACAAACATTCTATCATATGTGTGGTTGCTAGACGAAACAGCTGGGCTATATGTTGGTCACATACAAACATTCTATCATATGTGTGGTTGCTAGATGAAACAGCCGGGTTCTATGTTGGTCACATACAAACATTCTATCATATGTGTGGTTGCTAGACGAAACAGCTGGGCTATATGTTGGTCACATACAAACATTCCATCATATATCTGACTGTTAGATGAAATATCTGGGTTCTGCATAGGTGACATTCAAACATTCTATCATATATGTGGTTGTTAGACGAAACAGCTGGGCTATATGTTGGTCACATACAAACATTCTATCATATGTGTGGTTGCTAGACGAAACAGCTGGGCTATATGTTGGTCACATACAAACATTCTATCATATGTATGGTTGCTAGACGAAACAGCTGGGCTATATGTTGGTCACATACAAACATTCTATCATATGTATGGTTGCTAGACGAAACAGCTGAGCTATATGTTAGTCACATACAAACATTCTATCATATGTGTTGTTGCTAGATGAAACAGCCGGGTTCTATGTTGGTCACATACAGACATTCTATCATATATCTGACTGTTAGATGAAACAGCTGGGTTCTGTATAGGTGACATACAAACATTCTATCATATGTGTGGTTGCTAGACGAAACAGCTGGGCTATATGTTGGTCACATACAAACATTCCATCATATATCTGACTGTTAGATGAAACATCTGGGTTCTGCATAGGTGACATTTAAACATTCTATCATATATGTGGTTGTTAGACGAAACAGCTGGGCTATATGTTGGTCACATACAAACATTCTATCATATGTGTGGTTGCTAGACGAAACAGCTGGGCTATATGTTGGTCACATACAAACATTCTATCATATGTATGGTTGCTAGACGAAACAGCTGAGCTATATGTTGGTCACATACAAACATTCTATCATATGTGTTGTTGCTAGATAAAACAGCCGGGTGCTATGTTGGTCACATACAGACATTCTATCATATATCTGACTGTTAGATGAAACAGCTGGGTTCTGTATAGGTGACATACAAACATTCTATCATATGTGTGGTTGCTAGACGAAACAGCTGGGCTATATGTTGGTCACATACAAACATTCCATAATATATCTGACTGTTAGATGAAACATCTGGGTTCTGCATAGGTGACATTCAAACATTCTATCATATATGTGGTTGTTAGACGAAACAGCTGGGCTATATGTTGGTCACATACAAACATTGTATCATATGTGTGGTTGCTAGACGAAACAGCTGGGCTATATGTTGGTCACATACAAACATTCTATCATATGTGTGGTTGCTAGATGAAACAGCCGGGTTCTGTATAGGTGACATACAAACATTCTATCATATGTGTGGTTGCTAGATGAAACAGCCGGGTTCTATGTTGGTCACATACAGACATTCTATCATATATCTGACTGTTAGATGAAACAGCCGGGTTCTGTATAGGTGACATACAAACATTCTATCATATGTGTGGTTGCTAGACGAAACAGCTAGGCTATATGTTGGTCACAAACAAACATTCTATCATATGTGCGGTTGCTAGATGAAACAGCCAGGTTCTATGTTGGTCACATACAAACATTCTATCATATGTGTGGTTGCTAGACGAAACAGCTGGGCTATATGTTGGTCACATACAAACATTCTATCATATGTGTGGTTGCTAGATGAAACAGCCGGGTTCTATGTTGGTCACATACAAACATTCTATCATATGTGTGGTTGCTAGACGAAACAGCTGGGCTATATGTTGGTCACATACAAACATTCCATCATATATCTGACTGTTAGATGAAACATCTGGGTTCTGCATAGGTGACATTCAAACATTCTATCATATATGTGGTTGTTAGACGAAACAGCTGGGCTATATGTTGGTCACATACAAACATTCTATCATATGTGTGGTTGCTAGACGAAACAGCTGGGCTATATGTTGGTCACATACAAACATTCTATCATATGTATGGTTGCTAGACGAAACAGCTGAGCTATATGTTGGTCACATACAAACATTCTATCCTATGTGTGGTTGCTAGACGAAACAGCTGGGCTATATGTTGGTCACATACAAACATTCTATCATATGTGTTGTTGCTAGATGAAACAGCCGGGTTCTATGTTGGTCACATACAGACATTCTATCATATATCTGACTGTTAGATGAAACAGCTGGGTTCTGTATAGGTGACATACAAACATTCTATCATATGTGTGGTTGCTAGACGAAACAGCTGGGCTATATGTTGGTCACATACAAACATTCCATCATATATTTGACTGTTAGATGAAACATCTGGGTTCTGCATAGGTGACATTCAAACATTCTATCATATATGTGGTTGTTAGACGAAACAGCTGGGCTATATGTTGGTCACATACAAACATTCTATCATATGTGTGGTTGCTAGACGAAACAGCTGGGCTATATGTTGGTCACATACAAACATTCTATCATATGTGTGGTTGCTAGATGAAACAGCCGGGTTCTGTATAGGTGACATACAAACATTCTATCATATGTGTGGTTGCTAGATGAAACAGCCGGATTCTATGTTGGTCACATACAGACATTCTATCATATATCTGACTGTTAGATGAAACAGCCGGGTTCTGTATAGGTGACATACAAACATTCTATCATATGTGTGGTTGCTAGACGAAACAGCTAGGCTATATGTTGGTCACAAACAAACATTCTATCATATGTGCGGTTGCTAGATAAAACAGCCAGGTTCTATGTTGGTCACATACAAATATTCTATCATATGTGTGGTTGCTAGACGAAACAGCTGGGCTATATGTTGGTCACATACAAACATTCTATCATATGTGTGGTTGCTAGATGAAACAGCCGGGTTCTATGTTGGTCACATACAAACATTCTATCATATGTGTGGTTGCTAGACGAAACAGCTGGGCTATATGTTGGTCACATACAAACATTCTATCATATGTGTGGTTGCTAGATGAAACAGCTGGGTTCTATGTTGGTCACATACAAACATTCTATCATATGTGTGGTTGCTAGACGAAACAGCTGGGCTATATGTTGGTCACATACAAACATTCTATCATATGTGTGGTTGCTAGATGAAACAGCCCGGTTCTATGTTGGTCACATACAGACATTCTATTATGGACTTGTCCGATGTGCAATGAGGACAATTTTTTTATTAAACTAACTAAGACACTATCATTTGTTTGGTAGCTATGGGAAACAGCCCGGTTCTGTGTAAGCTGGTCATGTTACTGGACTCTCACCATGTAGCAACTCTCGCCATGAAGCAACTCTCACCATGTAGCAACTATCGTCATGAAGCAACTCTCAACTGTAGCTACTCTCACCATGTAGCAACTCTCACCATGCAGCAACTCTCACCATGTAGCTACTCTCACCATGTAGCTACTCTCAGCATGTAGCAACACTCACCATGTAGCAACTCTCACCATGTAGCAACACTCACCATGTAGCAACACTCACCATGTAGCAACTCTCACCATGTAGCAACTCGCACCATGTAGCAACACTCACCATGTAGCAACTCTCACCATGTAGCAACTCTAACCATGTAGCAACTCGCACCATGTAGCAACACTCACCATGTAGCAACTCTCACCATGTAGCAACTCTAACCATGTAGCAACTCGCACCATGTAGCAACTCGCACCATGTAGCAACTCTCACCATGTAGCAACTCTCATCATGTATTAACTCTTACCATGCCATGGTCTACTTTAAGTACAAGAGTAGATAGTCACTGACTACGTTGGTTACCTGAAGTGTTAACCTGTTTCTGCTTGTATCTCCTACAGATGACAGTTTGAACCAGATGGATATGGACCATATAATCAAGCAGAATACAACAAAACAGGAGACACTAACATTCGCTGTAAGCTACTAATTCTCAGTCGGAAGAAATGGAGGTGAAGGGCAATAAGCCAAATGTGATTTCACAGAGAAAAGCCTCCTTGCCAAGAAACTGCTAACTGCTGTTTGAGGGGGCAACAACCCAGATGTTGTAAATTTACAAGGAAAGACTTCCTTGCGCAGAAATTGCTAACTGCTGTTTGAAGGGCAACAACCCAGATGTTGTAAATTTACAAGGAAAGATTCCTTGCACAGAAATTGCTAACTGCTGTTTGAAGGGCAACAACCCAGATGTTTTAAATTTACAAGGAAAAATTCCTTGCCCAGAAATTGCCAACTGCTGTTTGAAGGGCAACAACCTAAATGTTGTAAATTTACAAGAAAAACTTCCTTGCGCAGAAATTGCTAACTGCTGTTTGAAGGGTAACAACCTAGATGTTGTGAATTCACAAAGAAGAGTTTCCTAACGGAGAAACTGCTAACTGTCGGCCTTGTTTGTGGCATCTGAAGCTTGTGCTGGTGATGTCTGAGGAAGAAGGCAAACACTTCTGTGCTCAAAACGCCACCCCAAAACAAAGAGAAATCTGGCGAAACATTGCCCTGATAGCGTGGATCATGGGGATGGTGCCGAGCATGGTGGCAGTGGTGACCCTGACCGGGACATCAATGATGTTCGCTTTCATGGTCATACTAAACACCACCTTCCTGTTAATCAACTGTGGCTTTTGTTGCGTGCATTTACAAACACTGAAGAGAAAGCAAATTTTTTATCTCACGTGCCTGCTCTTCATGATGGTCATCTTGGCTGTGATCATTACATCCATGGTAACTGTCCCAGAAGACGAGTTCCAGATTGTGGGTTTTGTTGGCTGTGGACTCACTTTCATCTCTTGTATCGCTTTTTTGGTCCTCAACATTCTGCTCCACATTCATGGTTCAGCAGATCCAGTTAGCATGGATGGTAACCTTGAACATGTACAATCTGAGAATCTACCCAACGGAATCCTCACAATCAGGTATGTTAACAACCTGCGAGGCAGGCTACAGGATGATTCAATCTTCCAGGTGCAGGCTGGACAAATTCTCAGTCTCCCACAGCCAGGCCAAGTGGCCAGCACAACACAAAGTTCTCAGACTTCACAGAGGACACGCCGGCCTTCAATCTTTGGATTTAGAACACGAGAAGAAACAGAGCCAGAGAGAGAGAGACGACAGAGCATCGAGCGGCTGCCAATTCAAATGATATCTAATGGTGCGCACACACCTCAGCGAAGAGACTCATCCATTTCCCTGATGTCATTCAACTCCCAACGCCGAGACTCCTCAATATCTCTGATGTCCATTCTTAGGAGGACATCAACTAGTTCAATCGAATATGATACTGCGTCGGTCAGATGTTCTTGCTA
This sequence comes from Candidula unifasciata, assembly GCA_905116865.2. Classification (NCBI taxonomy): domain Eukaryota; kingdom Metazoa; phylum Mollusca; class Gastropoda; order Stylommatophora; family Geomitridae; genus Candidula; species Candidula unifasciata. The sequence goes on from CAJHNH020001090.1 coordinate 386,233, forward strand.
CTATTTACCAAACGAAACGACAGATAGTGATGATGTACCGGCGTACTCAGAAACACCAACTGGTAACATCACAATATGCCCACTGCACGGAGAGAATCCCATTCCCCCACCATCATACGATAATAACACATCATCGTATAACAGCCTGTGCCGGATACTAGGTCTTCCTGAGTACGATGAGATTATCAAGCCTGTGATTCTCCCTAGCATGCTTAAAGACATCACAGAAAGTTCTCAAAGCGACATCATTCCTACATCCACCCCAACAACAACTAGCAGACGACCTCTGGATTCATCAAACAGAACTTGTCCATTATCTGATCGACATTCAAATGCTCAGGTTATCTTCGAGACCATTTTTGAAACTCGGTCCGAAAGAAGTGATTCCTTCTTGTCCGAATATAATGTACGAGAATCTGATGCAGAGACGCAATCGATGAATAATACTTCAGCAACAACAGAAGTAGTAGCAATATCTCTGCCAATTGTACCATCAACTAGTGCTGCTAGAACAACAGAATCAGCTGCAGCAACTCTGCCAACAGCTACTAGTGCTACAACTACAACAACAGCTGGAAGTCTACCAGCAGCAGCTTCAACTAGTTCTACAGCAGCAACAACAGAAACAGCAGCAAATCTACCCATAGCACCATCAACTAGTACTATTGCATCTACAACAGAAGCAGTAGCAGATGGGACACCTGCTGAAATAACCACCACAACAGCAGCTGACTTTACGGATCCAATCAAATTCTCGACTTCCAAGCAAACAGCGTGAACAATTATTCAAACCAACATAACCATCCTGTTAAAATTATCACCAGATCCACTAGGACAAACACAGAAGTGTTGTATAAGCTCCACTGGCAAAATGGTAACACACAACAATGCTTTAATGCCTGTTGGTATCATGGACAAATACAACAGTGCTATATGTGTCCTGCTTGTGAAATTGACAAACACAACAGTGCTATATGTGTACTGCTCGTAAAATTGACAAAACACAACAGTGCTATATGTGTCCTGTTGGTCAAATTGACAAAACACAACAGTGCCATATAATGGCACAAATACAACAGTGCTGTTGGTAAAATGGACAAACACTATATGTGTCCTGTTGGTAAAATGGAAAAACACAACAGTGCCATATAATCCGTGTTGGTATAATGGACAAATACAACAGTGCTGTTGGTAAAATGGACAAACACAACAGTGCTATAAATGTCCTGTTGGTAAAAGGGACAAACACTACAGTGCTATACACATTCTGTTGGTAAAATGGACAAACCGAAATGTCTTGTATAAAATCTATTGATAGAATGGACACACACAACAGTGCTATACAAATTTCATTGGTAAAATGGATGGCAAAATGGAAAAACACAACAGTACTATATATGCTGTTGATCATAAACAAACACAACAATTATTCACAAATTATGTTGGTTAATTGAATAAAAACAGTAATTTAAAAACAAAATGTGTTCTCGTGTGGACGATGCAAGAACACAACACTTAAGGTTTAAAAATCCATAAGGGAATGACAAAGATAATGATAATAAACTAGGCCAAACGTAATCTAATTTCTCTTAATGATATTCCACTCAAAGATGTAGAGTCACACACCTATTTGGGCAGTAATGTAGACAAATATGGGGGAACTGACAGAGAGATTTTAAAAGATCCATACAAAAGGCAAGAGAAGTTTTCACAGCACTAGGAAATTTGTGTAAGTCAAAAGAAATTAATAAAGTCATAATGAATGCAACATTTTTAACTCTAATGTCAAATCAGTACTGCTGTACGGAGCAGAAACATGAAGGAAAACCTAATACACAAAGAAAAACAAGAAATGTGGCAAAGTAGGGTTTGCTGCAATTGGGGTGTTGTGCCAAAATGTGCAGATATTGTAGTCCAGCTGTAAACAACAAAAAGCACCAATTTCCACTCCCCCCCCAACAAAGAAGAAGGAGAGGAGGAAGAAGAACAGAAGGAAGTAGAGGAAAAAACAGAAGGAAGAAAGAAGAGGAATAATAATAATAATAAAAAGGAGAAGTGGCTTAGAAAGAGAAGTAATGGAAGGCACAGATTTTGAAAAAGAGACAGAGGTAGCCCATTTTTTCGCATACATTTCCTAAGGAACTCAACTGCCAGTTTGTTTCACCACACCTGGTATCACTATATCTTTTCCATGAAGATTAACTTCTAGTGTATATCTCAGCACACTCAATATTCTCAAATGGACAGTGAACAGAAGGACAACAAAGACATCCTGGCTATGATCATGGCATGCGGCAGAAATATCGATGAAGCACTGAGAATATATATATATATACTAGCTGTGCCCTGCCACGCGTTGCTGTGGCCCTGAATGGTGAAATGGAAAAGAAAGAAAGTAGCTCTCAACTAACAGTGTCTGTCATAACCCTCAACCCCCGTCCCTCTCCCCTCCACCCAGTCATATCTCCCTCTCCGACGACGGAATAAAAAAATCATCACTTGGCGAAATTATTAAAATAGAAATAGTTAAGAAATGATAATTTTAAAATAATGTTTTAAACTCTCTCAGTTAACAGTGTCTGCCACCAACCCCCCTCCCCCTCATAATCATATCATCCTCGCCGAAGGATGGGAAAGTCATCATCTGACTAAATATTGTAACTGAACTGAGCTTTGCATCCGTGTCCACCCAGAGACAGATGGATAGCATTAAAGTGTAATGAGAAGTAAAAGTGGCCAGTGTAACAGCTACCACATCACCCATCCAGCAACAGTACTACTGCTACCACTACCACCACCACCTTCAGAACAAAAACAAAAAACAGTCACTACTGCGTGTGCAGGTCGGTGTAGCCAGAGGGGTTAGCGCTGCATGATGTCGCCATGGACTGTTTAGTGCAATTGAGCTCCCAACAAAGAAAAAGAAAGAAAAAAAACAACTGTAATAGTCCGTTCTATACTCACAAATAGCGAAAATAAAAACCCCCACCCATCATCTCCCCTCTCCGAAGGGACGAATGTTAAATGACCTTGGCATCCGTGTCCACCCAAAGTAAACTGGACTGTAAGCAGTCTTAGTTAACAGCTTCTGTCATCTACGAATAGTTTATTATCGAGTGAAGCGTCGCGGGGAGGATAAATGGGACTTTGATGAAATCAGATGTCTTTGGGCGAAAGTTGCAGATATTGCAGCCTAGCTGTAAATGACAACACAACATGTCAACAGCCCTCTTGAGGGGGAAAAAAAATTAGCACCCAGTGGGTAATTGAACACCGGTCAACCGCATGAAGGGCAGAATACGTACAAATATACTACCTAAGACTGAAGAGATTGGGTTCGATATCGCAGCCTAGCTGTAAACCACAACACAACGTTCCAACCGCCCTCTCAAAGGTGAACGAAGATTACCGGTGACATGACCAACATCTCGTCGCCGCTATCGCAGGCAAGCTGTAAACCCCCAAATCGAGCGGAAAGAAGACGTAGATATCGCAGCCTAGCTGTAAACCACAACACAACGTGCCAGGCGCTTAAAGGTAAAAATTTTTTTTTTATCACCTAGCGGGGCAATGATCGCCAGGCAATGATCGCCAGTCACCCACGTAACACACAAAATAAACAACTGCGCTACCAAGGACTCAAGCATCTGCTCAATTATATCTCTCTCTCCGAATGATTGAAACATTATTACGTGGCAACATTGTTAAAATAGAAATAGTTAAGAAATGAGAAATGTAAAAAAAGTGTTTTAAGCTCTCTCAGTTAACAGTGTCTGGCATCACCCCCCCCCCCCCCCCCCCCCCCCTTGACAACACAAAACGGTAATTACTGTCTGTACATGTCGTTGTAGCCAGAGGAGTTGGCGCCACATGCTGTCCCGACAGACTGTTTAACCACAACACAACATGCCAACCGGCCCTTTGGGGTACAAAGAAAAATTAGTACCCAGCGGGGAATCGAACACTAGTTATACACGTGAAGGGCAGAATACTTACAACTCTACTACCTAAGACTGAAGACTTTAGGTCAGATATCACAGCCTAGCTGTAAACCACAACACAACGTGCCAACCGCCCTCTCAAGGGCGAACGAATATTACCCGTGACATGAACATTGAGCATCACATCGCCGCTATCGCAGGCTAGCTGTAAACCCCAAAATCTAACGGGGAAAAAGCGTAGATGCTGCAGCCTAGCTATCAACCACGACAAAACGTGGCAGCCACCCAGTTAGGGGCTCCCCCCCAAAAAATTTATATTCCCCCAGCGGGGAATCGAACCCCTATCACCTGAGTAAAATAAGCGAAATGCTTACAACTAACTACGCTACTGAATACTCAAGCCTTTAGTAGAAATGAAAGTATATAATAATAATGTGAAGGTCGGTGCTGCATAGTCAAAGGTGGCCAATTCATTAAAAATAAATCTGGGTGGCGAACGAAACAAATAATGATTTGACCGTTGCTAGAGCTACATCCTTCGTGGTTTGTGCGATTTTATGACAAAAAATAATGCTTTGAGTAAAAGGCAACATTGTGTGAAAATTTGAAAGCAATCGGTTCAGTAGTTTCTGAGTTTAGAGCTAACGACACCGGAAAATTAATATAGATTCAGCCCTTAAGTGACTGTGGCATAGTGCCAATGACATGAACGCGTACACAGACTTACCTGGAATCTTCCATGCCTTGGCGTTTATGATCCCCATGACCATTGAAAATGATTGACTGTGACATCATGCCTTCCCCATGGGGTTCGATGCTGGAGCCCAAAGCAGAATCCCCCATGGGCAACTTGGTGGCTTCAGAAGGTGAGGAATCAAATGATTTAGAACTGATGGCTGAAAAATGTCCATCACCTGAATCTTTTCCAATACCGTTGGTCATTGAAAAATGTTCGAAAGACTCTGGTTCCTGTCTAACTTCCGAAGCTTCATCAGCAGCTGTGTCCTCATCTTTATCCTCATCTTTCCCAAGATTATGGCTCTCTTTTGATGAGCCACTTTCATCAACAGCAGAGGCTGAGTCTTTACTGATGAGGTCACTAGTGCTTGATGACAGGCCCATCCGGGCACCAACTTTGGTTTTACCCAGAAGATTCTGTAGCAGTGGAGATTTAAACTTTGGACCTCCTGAAGGTGTGGTGCCTCCCTTGTTCTCTACTAACTGTTGCAAAAGTGGCGACCTGAACTTTGACCTTGCTTCAGGTTCTGGAGAGTGTACTGTTTCTTCCCTTGCTGAGGGTGTTGCTGATGCAACAGCAACCAACTGCCCCACTTCTGCATTGCTGTCCAGACCCTCACTATGGGTGGATGAGATGCCCAGCACACCTGTAACTGATGTGGACAAAGCAGTTGAAGTCTCCAAGTCTTGCATGAAGGACGTGGTCATATCCGCACCGTACATCTCTACAGCTGACCCCTCAGCCACAGCCAAAGCTTGACTGTCTTCATCTGAACTTTCAGCAGCGGTTACTGGCTTCTCATGCTCTACAGGAGAATTCTGGGATGAGTCGAGCTGACTTAAGTTGACTGAGCTGCTGAGAGACTTAGTTGGACTCTCTGCCTTCGGTGGAGTCTCTGTGGTGGGATCTGTCTTGACTCTCTTCATAATCATCTCTAATTTCTGTAGACAGAGAATTACAATGAGTTTAAAAGGGGAACATATATTAAGTCACATTATAACAAGGTGGGGTGATCAACTCAGTAATCAATACCTATATAGTTCTTAAAGCCATCTGGTAGCCACCGTATGAAGCTAGCTGACCCCTGAGGCACACTGATCAAGTACAATACAAACTGTGATCAGAAAGCTCAACTAAAAAAAGATGAAGCCTTACTGCATATTTTTTTTTAAAGTCTTATGACGAATCTTTGGGCTCATCAAAGATGCAAACAGCTGGTAATGAAAAGAGAGAAGCAACAATTAAATACATAATTTGCTTAAATCACAACTGATCATTTCCATTTAGAGAGCTTATAGACTGAAATGGCTGGGGCATAATGAAAGTATGTCAGATGACAGCGAGGTAAAAACTGTGCATAAGGGAGTTAAATGGCCGTAGAACACAAGGCAGACCAAGAAGACGATGGAGATAACATCCAGGCAGACCTACAAACACTTGGTGTAACCAAATGAAAAGGCCAACGACAGAGATGAATGGAGGCAGCTGATACATACAGCAATGAACCTTAAGGGCTCAGAATGCTGAAGAAGAAGAAAGCACAAATACATAAAGCTTTTGAAACATTCGTTGTACTTGTGTATGTCCTTTACATTCCCTCCATTGAGCGTTCTAGTCAGTTTGTGTTGTATTTCGTACTTCTTGATATCAGTTCTACTTCTATTTTGGGTCAAGGAAGAATCCTACCATTTCAAGAGATTTAAGTCCCCAGTTCCAGTAGTTTACATGAATTTTCCCTGACCTGTGTGAAGGTTATAGTATTTCAATTGCATATACGAGGGGAAGTCAATAAGTAAATCACACAAACTTTGAAAGAAGAAAAAAAAAGATTAACTTGAAAACCATTTATTTTTACACACACACTGTCCATTTATTTTTCAACAAAATTTCCACCTAGTCATCAGTCCCCCAAAACCTGCTGCACAGAGCTGCGTGCTGTTTTTCTAAAAACACATTTTCACTTCACATTCAACTTCTGCATCATTTGCAGAATGTCTCCTGCCAAGGTGGGTTTTCAGAGGACTAAAAAGGTGGAAATCACTAGGGGTTAAGTCAGGGCTGTAAGGTAGATGTTCCAGAAGTTCAAACCCTAGAGGGTTAATTTTCTCCAGAGTTAACCGAGCCGTATGCAGTCTCGCATTGTCATGAAGAAGCAGTACTCTAGTTAACAGGCCTGGACGTTTTCTTCGAATTTGCACCATGAAGCATCGATAGAACTTTACAGTACAAATCAGCATTTACACTGTCACTTCATTTTTTTTTTTATTGGTTAGAAGCACCCCTTGAAATTCCCAGAGCACTGTCAGCATAACCTTCCCTTCTGATGGTGTAACCTTGAACACAAGGCGAAGAAGGATGCTTCCATTGCATTGAAGCGAGCTTTGATTTGAGCTGGTAGTGATTTATCCTTATGAATATCCTTTACAGGCAGCCGTTTTGCCCCTCCCCCCAAAAAAACTGCACAGCAGCATGTTGTGGTCTGAGGGTACACTCCATAAGTACAGTCGCCATTCGGTTGCTGTGCATGCAACACCTAGTGCCACCTAATGAACGGAGACATAAAGTTCAATGTTGCTATCACCTAATGACACCTTTAGAAACCACCAACAACATTTTCCTGCCATCCCATAACCATTTGTGACTAACTTACTGGCTTTCCCTTGTACTATCACAGAGTGGAAGAGGCAGAACTGCACTAGTATAGGCACACTGCACTAGTATAGGCACACTGCACCAGTATAGGCACACTGCACCAGTATAGGCACACTGCACCAGTATAGGCACACTGCACCAGTATAGGCACACTGCACCAGTATAGGCACACTGCACCAGTATAGGCACACTGCACCAGTATAGGCACACTGCACCAGTATAGGCACACTGCACCAGTATAGGCACACTGCACCAGTATAGGCACACTGCACCAGTATAGGCACACTGCACCAGTATAGGCACACTGCACCAGTATAGGCACAGCTGCACCAGTATAGACACACTGCACCAGTATAGGCACACTGCACCAGTATAGGCACACTGCACCAGTATAGGCACACTGCACCAGTATAGACACACTGCACCAGTATAGGCACACTGCACCAGTATAGGCACACTGCACCAGTATAGGCACACTGCACCAGTATAGGCACACTGCACCAGTATAGGCACACTGCACCAGTATAGACACACTGCACCAGTATAGGCACACTGCACCAGTATAGACACACTGCACCAGTATAGGCACACTGCACCAGTATAGGCACACTGCACCAGTATAGGCACACTGCACCAGTATAGACACACTGCACCAGTATAGACACACTGCACCAGTATAGACACACTGCACCAGTATAGACACACTGCACCAGTATAGGCACACTGCACCAGTATAGACACACTGCACCAGTATAGGCACACTGCACCAGTATAGACACACTGCACCAGTATAGGCACACTGCACTAGTATAGACACACTGTACTAGTATAGACACACTGCACCAGTATAGACACACTGCACCAGTATAGGCACACTGCACCAGTATAGACACACTGCACCAGTATAGACACACTGCACCAGTACAGGCACACTGCACTAGTACAGACACACTGTACTAGTATAGACACACTGCACTAGTATAGACACACTGCACTAGTATAGACACACTGCACCAGTATAGGCACACTGCACTAGTATAGACACACTGCACCAGTATAGACACACTGCACCAGTATAGACACACTGCACCAGTATAGACACACTGCACTAGGGCAGACATCAGCATAAATTATTCAGTTTTTCAAAAGTGTAGTTTCATTAGAGGCAATGATTCAATGTTTTGTTTTGATTCTTATTACTTTTGTCTTTCATCCGTGAGTTTTTTGCTAAGAATTCATTAATTATTATGTCTGCTTGTCCAAAGAACACAGTATTTCAGCCAAACAAACAACAATACCTGTCTTACAAGGTAGATAAAAAAAAATAGCTTCCACTCACTTTCTTCCTTTGAAGTCTTTCTTCTTCTTCTTTTTTTGCCCGTTCTTGCTTTTCTTTTTCCAGTCGCTCAGCCTCCTCTTTGGCTTTTTTATCCGCCTCCTCTTTCTGAGGAAAAACAATATCATTAGGTAAAAATCATTAATACAAGGATATACAAAATGAGGACAGAGATGCACATCAAGAGGCAGAACAAGAACTAAGTGCAGAGATAACATCACCAAAACTCTACAACAGTATGATGCGACTGTAAGAGTCAGAACAAGAAACTTGTATCTTCCTCAACATCTGAAGTGGTAACAGAGGAAGTGAAGGAGATAAGGTAATATCACAGAAAATGGTACTGGAAGTAACTAGGTTGTAAGAAAGCAAAAAACAAAACATTTATACAAAACAGTATGATCATAGTAAAACAGCAACACTCAACATCATCAGTTCTCGTTGTGCCTAATGGCACATAAGGCTTCAGAGAGGACTTTCCATGCTTTTCTGTCCTGTGCAATCTTCAGTGCAGTTTTCCATGTCAAAGATGCCGCACTCAGGTCTACTAGAGCCGGGTGCATTTTACTTTCCGAGAACACTCAACATGGTGATGTAATAACTCATTCACAACTGCTCCACTTTAGCTATGCCTCATTCCCTCTTGAAAAGTGGCATTCAGTAACAAATGAGTATCAGTTAGTAACAATAATGGAAACAGTATTAAAAACAAAAACTACTCACAATTTTCTTCTCTTGTACCATCTTCTCTGCCTCCTCTTTTCTGCGCTTCTCTTCTGCCTCAATGGCTTTCTCCAATCTCTCCCGCTCTGCCTTTCTTGCCACCTCAGCCTCTTCCTCTAATCTTCTATCTTCTTCCTCTTCCCTTAGTATTCTTTCCTCATCCGCCAACCTAATCAAAAAAGGAAAAAATACACTGTGTTGTCAGAATAATGCTCATGCATCTTAATACTGAATACATTAAATGCGCAAAACAGAACCCCGGGATCTGGTCGACGCTCAAAACTCAGAGGAAAGGCAAGACGAACATACAACCAGGCTGGTACTGGTGCTATGGGAGTTGGAAGTCTTCACAGACTACCGGACGTAGCTCTTACACGATTGTCCCGAGTGCTGTGATGTTGGTTATTGAAACTTAACTGTGGATGAATGGAATGGATGCAGATTCTGTCACGACCTTGAGACTGTGAAATGTTCTTGGAAACTACCCGGCAAGGCTAGCCTTTATGCTCCTTTGCCCAACCTACACCCACCCACACGCACAACACTGCAGCTGTTACTGACAGGCACAAAGCAAATTCTGCTTATAAAAATGATTCCTGAAGATCATATGCCAAATGTGTGAAATATACCTTTTTATTTTCAAAACTATCAACTTATTACAGGCAGTCGTAACTATGAAATTTATAAGAACATAATTAGTAATTCTGCATCTTCGGATGAAACAACAGCTCTCCTCTTATTTCTCATGCACAGGGAATGAATTTATCAGTTTAAGCAAAACATATGTTTACCTGTCATCAGAGAAACTTTACAACAGCATGGTGTGACTATGGCTAGAGCGGCCAGAAGTGGAAGAAGCAGCCCCCCCCCACCTTCTCGAGCTTTCAAAATGACGGCTAGCGGCCGTGTTATTTTTGATGCTGTGAATTCCCTCGAATTGTCCTTTACCAAGGTCTGCTATTTTGTGCACACTTTCATCGCAGGCTACTATGTGTTGTTCGTGGCACCCGCCTGTCCTGTGGATGTGCTATGATGCTGCAGGATATGACCCATATAATTGGCAGCCTCGACAAAGCTGTTTTTTGCAATTTTGTGATCGTGGTGGCACACTGTCCCGGCAAACAGAATCTCATCAGCAGGGATCTGCAACTGTCTAGAGAGTAAACTCTACTAAAGCTGTTCCCACAAACAAAATGTGTAAAACTTTTTTTTTAAGGAGGGGGGAGGGGAGGAATCAAGACATATGTTTAACTCAACTGCCGTATCTCCCTTTACATCCAAAGTGGTAAAAGGAAGTGAAGAAGAAGAAGAAATGCTTACCTGGCCTCCTCTTGCCGCCTTCGCTCTTCTTCAGCCTCCTTTTCAACTCTCTCTCTAGCCTGTCTCCGTTTCTCAGCAAGACGAGCCTTGTACTCTTCTGCAGTTATGTCTTGTGCAGACCCTCCAGAGCTACGGGAAGTTGTCCCATCTTCTATGATGGAGGTAACCAATGACTGCGAGGGTGTGGTGCTTGTACTGGACACAGTAGGTGCTGGAGTGGGCGTAGAATCGACAGGTCCTGGTGGTGGAGAGGTTGCTGTGGGAGGCGGGGTCACATGTGGCACCGGAGTACTGGGTTTATCACCTCCCTTACGACCCGGAGATGGTATCCTGGCTGCAGGTTTCTCAGCTTCCTTCCTGCCAGGCGAAACAGACCTGCCAGCTGCAGCTGATGATGGAGCACGGTGAGTGTCTTTAGGCAGGGCATGCTTAGGGGTTGATTCCTTGGCATGTGATGCAGACGGCTTTTCTCGTACTATTGACCTCTATCGAATGAGAAACAATACTGAATCTTTCTACCTGATATTTTTAAAACAGTCATAATAAAGCAAGAAGAAGTTATGTAAATGTTTCAAAAGCTATCTTTTAAGAGGTAGTTCTCTACAATAACTGCAAGTTTGGGTGTAGGAAACTATGATAGTTACATACCACATGTAATTACTGCTGTCTCCAAGCCTGTGAGTTACAAATATAAGTTTTCCTCCTTCTTCCAATTATCCCTCATTACAGCAAAGGCCCTCAACTCTTCCTCTTTGTGTTCAGGAGCTGTGAACTCAGGAAGAAAGTTCTGGTTGTTCGTCCACTTCTGGACTTTGGTCTCATTCTAGAACTTGAATTTTGTATGCACATTCGTTTTACAGATCTGGATTATTTGCATGCAGACTGTTGATTTTCACCTCTCAGGCAGATGCACTTTGACTTTGAAGTAAACCCCTTAATTAGACGCCTTTTATAATTATTAAGGGTCAGTGGGTCTATTATTATTTTGGAAAGGTATAGGTGGGACATAGCACACCCACAAAAAGGTTTGGAAAAATTGATTTACATCATCTAAAACAAACAACTGTACAAGCCGATAAGCAGCAGCTAAGCTCCAGCTATGTAAGCAAATGAAATGAACACCCATACATGTCAATGTAAGCAAGTACAACGAACACCCATACATGTAAATGTAAGCAAGTGAAATGAGCACCCATTCATGTCAATGTAAGCAAGTGAAATGAGCATCCATACATGTCAATGTAAGCAAGTGAAACGAACACCCATACATGTCAATGTAAGCAAGTGAAACAAACATCCATACATGTCAATGTAAGCAAGTGAAACAAACATCCATACATGTCAATGTAAGCAAGTGAAACAAACACCCATACATGTCAATGTAAGCAAGTGAAACAAACATCCATACATGTCAATGTAATCAAGTGAAACAAACATCCATACATGTCAATAAATAATTCCATGTTGTTATGATTAAATAAACATTCTGTAATGCGATCAATGGAAATTACAGGTTTGTATGCTGTCAAAACAATTATCAAGAACCGAAAATATTATTTTTCCTATGATTTTTGGGTACTTTAATTTGGGCTCACCCCAAACAGGGAACACCCTGGAATCTCTGAGAAAGTCCAATTTTACATTTAGAACCGTAATACCCCTATAATACTGGACTTTCCTAGGGATACTCGTCACAAAGATTCACATATGAGACCATAATAGAACAATCAGGACATAACTCTTTTACTAAGAACATGCAAATAATGTATGTTTTCCATAGAAGAAAGCAGGGTAAGAGGTTAAAAGCAGAAAGGTTGAAGTGATTATCAGGAAAACCTTTCAGGAATATAAACTAAAGCAAAAGTAACTGTAAGCATGTTAATAATTAGTAAATTAGTTTCCATAAAACGTTAAATATAACAAACCAACCAACATGCTCTGAGCAGTAAATTAAGAGTAACTTCTAGTTACAAACTAAAGTGGGGTGGGGTGTGTGTGTGTGTGTGTGTGTGTGTGTGGGGGGGGGGTGTAAAACAAATATATGGACTGGAAGAATTTACATACATCATTGTTCAAATCAAAGCAAGTCCTAGAATGCTGCAGATTTATCATTCTTTGCAAAAATAAGGATACCTTGATTAGATTAATAACTCTCAGATACCAAGCAATGCATCATATCTTGATTGTGTTTTCTTCTATTGCAGACAACTATTGCATTCGCTCATTGTGTATTGTCAGTTCTTCTTCTTCTTCGTCTACATTCACCCTTAAAGGGGCAGCTCGCACATTCAGTTGTAGCTCACAGCTAGGCTGTGTTGTTGATTCCTTTCAGCACAAAACACACCTGATTTCAATGAAACCTGACATACTTGTCAGGAAGTAGCTGGCCTTTTCTTTTTCCTCCTGAAATGTGACCTTGGCTCTCAGGTCGACCCAGCCTACAATCGGTACCAGGTAAATTTCTGGGAAGTAAAGGTGGCCGGCATGATGTTGACCACGTCATCTGGCAAGTGCTGATCGGCCTATAAAAACATGTGTCTAGCATCATATGCCCGTAGGCTATGTTTACTTTTGTCATTTTTTAACAACAGATTTTCATCTCAGTGTTCAGCAGCTGTGAACTTGTCCAATGCAGGACTTGGAGCTTGTTCTAGAACTTGAGTTTTAGTGCACACCTGTCCTAAGGACCAGGTTTATTTGTATGCAGACTGTTGGTTCCTTGCCTCTCGAGCAGATGCACTGCAACTTCAAAAGAAACACCCATAATAAGTCATCTTTTCTCCTTCTATGATGTGCTTGTTCAAGAGGTAGCCCTCGGATCCCACCCGAGGAAGAAGGCAGATAAGGACACCTCTGGTAAAAAATGTCACAAACAATAACAGCCTGAAGATTTTAAAAAACTCCCTAGGACAGATAAAGTTAAAGTAACAATGCCTAGGAGAGAAAATGGTGTTAACACAGAAAGTGACCGAAGAAAACCCCCATTAGTACAAGCATTATGTATTATCTTAGAGTATTCAGAATATCTGTATGAGTTATGAGCTGCGGGATCAATCTTTCTTAACACTGCCATTGTACACACAGTTTCACCCTAACGATTACCTACTGTTAATACAAATGTTGTGTTTGTATTATGTTTTTGCTAGGTTACTATTCATGCTCTATATTCCAGATTTCTATTATTAGTGCACTGAAACTTATTCATGATCTATGTTCATGATTGCTATGAGTAGTGCAGTCATATTTACTCAAATGTTTCCATTTTCTGTTTAAAATCTCTTTTCACTGGTTACTGCCAGGCAGGAAACCTACTCAAATTTTCCTCATCTTCTTCATCGCACTTTATCCAAGCGACATTAATACATAGTACCTGTTGACAGTTGTTTGTGCCTTTCGGCCAATGCATCCAACTCCTCTAGGAATTTGTTTTCCTAATTAGCCTTTCCAGTTGGTTTCCCAGGGCACTCAGAGGCATTTTCCAGCGGTTTCAACGACCCCTGATCCAAAGATCTTGTCCCTATTCACCTTCGATGTTTGAGATTTATTTGCAGCGACGTTTCTTTACATTCAAGACTTTTGCAGTGATTAGTGTAGTGTAACTTACTCTCACTTTCAGTTTTTAAAGATTTTTTTTTGTCGGTAACTTCTTCTTCTTGCCTGGAAACTACAGTTTGATACTTATGATTTGAATATGTAAAATATTTTAAACACAATTTAAAAATAACAAAATTCGCCTGATACTACCAACTCTGGTATGAAATATCAAAATACGACATCTGATGGTATTATTTCTGATTCACAAACAATCAAAACAATATTTGATATTTCTGGCTGGCTCAGATTTGTGAAATATTGAAACAGCATATGCACACTATTTTTGAGATGTGTGCAGTGTCAAAAAACTACATGTGCTTAGTTTGTAAGAATGGCAATGTTTAATGAATGAGGATGCCAACAGCCAAGGGGGGAAACCCAAAGGCAAACCTTTCTCAGCATATCCAGACTGGTGGTGGAGTGGGCTTTCTGCTGGGAAAGTTTCTGTGTCTTCAGTGACAAAAATAAGCCAATCAATCAAATTAAAACATCAGCAAAATGCTGGAGGCTTTAACATTTGTGCTAGAAATGTGTGAATATATACAAAATATAGGTATGGGGACAGATATGACTACCTATGCAATACGGCAGGGAATAGAAAAAGGAGGAGGAGGAAGAGGAGAAGAAGGAGGAGGAGGAGAAAAAGAAGATTTAGGTTTGGCTTTGGTTTAGGTTTAAACAACGGATCAACATTATGGCAGAAGGGTAGTAACTCATTAGTACTCTGTTCTACTTCTAACTCAAGCCCGAGTTCAAAGAATCTTAGCACAGTGCACGACCTCTGTAGCACCGCTGAGGATCCTGAAATACTTTGGGTAGATTTTTAAATCCACACATTTTGCCTTAGCAGCGCCGCTAGGTTACTCTTTTCTATTTCCAACTGCCAAGACATTTTTTAAAGTGCGCAACAATACACATGGGCGTCTGATCTTACTACTTAGAGACAAGGGTAAGATACCAGAAGAAGAAAAAAGAAGACAGGGGGGGGGGGGGGGGGGCACAATGTAAAAAACGTGCACAGGTTTCGGATAGTTAGCAACAACATAAACAATTAAATTAACAAACAGTTCAGCAAAGAAAACATATTTACAGATTACCAGTTTACATAAATAATACTATTAATTAGTAAAATATCAATTTTTTACTAAACTGAGCTAAAACATCTTATTATACTTCTGCTGATAATTAAAAGCATAAACATCACTAAATGTGTGTAATTTCCTATGTTATATATATATATATATATATATATATAGAGAGAGAGAGAGAGAGAGAGAGAGAGAGAGAGAGAGAGAGAGAGAGAGAGAGAGAGAGAGAGAGAAGAGAGAGAGAGAGAGAGAGAGAGAGAGAGAGAGAGAGAGAGGAGAGAGAGTGTGTGTGTGTGTGAGAGAGCATGTGTGCTTGAGTATGTTGTGTGTGTAGTGCTCATATATAATTATTTACTCAAGCAATTTTTTCTTTCAGAGAGAAAATAGACCAGTAAAGGATTAAAAGCTACATATTCTATTATGATATAAATCATTTATGGAAGAAAAGAATTGTAATTCTCAACTGTGGAAATGTGATGCACAATCAAAAATACAACCATGCACAAATATACTAGTGTGTGCTAACTATGGACAAGAACACAAGTGTACATCTGGCTGTTTTGTGCAGCAGAATGAATAGCTGCTTCCATGCATGTCACAAGATGCAACCATCACAGTGCACACAGATACATGATTTCCTCCAGTATAAAATACTTTTTTTTTTTTTTTTACAAATATATAGGGTCTAAAAACTGTGTGCGTCTTATACACTGGTAGTAGATTTTACCCAATGATTTTTCAGAAAATATGCCATACTGGGCCTCTTGCACAATTAGAGAAGGGGATTTCAGGACTACTTCTACTTCTTCTTTTTATCACTTGAAATAGATTATCTACATCTGTAATGTTATCTCTAGTATGAACTTCACTGTCTGTTGTAATTCACTTAGTGACCCGTAACGTTTGGCTTGCACTGGTGTTTCTCTTGGCGAAAAGTTTTGCTCACGACTACTGTTGTCATAGAATTCGTCTTCTTCTTCATCTTTTTCTTCGCGTTCACCAGCTGTAAACTGTGGCGGAAAGTTCTGGTTGTTCATCCACTTTTCGACTGCAGTCCTGTTCCAGAACCTGAGTGTTGCATGTGCATCCATTTTACAGATCTGACTCATTTGTATGCAGACTGCTGGTTCCTTGTCTCTCAGGCAGATGCACTCCAACTTCAAAGGAAGGTCCCAATTAGTTGATTCTTACGACAGGCTTTTGAGTAGGCAGTGGGTCTATTCTTGTTTTCCCTATAATAGGACCCTGGGACTCACACGGGGTGTCATAGAATTGATTTAATCTGCTTCTTCTCAGAAGCTATACTGTGAACCTTTCTGTATTTGGTTTCTCTTTTCTTCCTATTCTCTTCCTCATTTCCTCTCCATCATACAACACACTTTAAAGTATCCAGTTACCAAGAATCCAGCTACCTTCAAAACTACTAGAATAGGGTATAGACAACTAAGTGAATAACGACAGGAAAAAAAAGAGGCAAAATTCAAGCAGGTAAGCAAAATTCTGTGTGATAATTTCACGATTCCCACACACTATTATGAGTCTATACATGTATATGAATTTTGGTGGCAAAGTCATCAGTGTTTTTGCAGACTATACCCCCAGTACTGGCAGGGTCCTCTCTCCCCCAGTAATATATCTCTAAAACAAAAATATGTGAATCATGGACAATAAGTTGATTAGTGACCATTTACATTTCAAATCTGCAAATGTATACTTTTACAGACGAATGATAACATCACGGATAGATAAATATGTAATGAAGGATGTTTTCAAAGAAATTAACTAATGAACAAAACTAAATATCCACATCAAAAGGTGACAATCTACATTTTTTGGTGACATCATGAGAAGGAGAAAACTGGAATAAATCGTGACGGTGGGAAAGTTGGAGGGGAAAAGAGGTAGAAGGAGACCAAGAGAGAAGATGCTGGACAGTTTGACATCATGGCACAGACAAATAATCTGTATCAGAAATGACCGAAAATAAACAGGACAAAACTGTGTTAATATATATGGTTAACAAAGCCATGTGGCACAGGCTATAAGAAGAAGAGAAGACAAATCAAATTCTGCCTCTTATTTTTGTAAGGTACTTTGGACTTGTCAGAAGGGGTAAACTTATATTTGATGACAACAGGCCAACTTGATGAACAAGAGCAAGGGGAAGAGAGTGAGATAAATACCAGGTTGGCTTGGGCAGGACAAGAACACTGGCCTGATCTGTAATTCTGGAACCATGACCGCACTGATAACCACAGATAACATTTTTGTGATAGCAAATTAAGATGATGTTAGTTTTGTGATATCAATATTTTCTGTTATCGCTAATGATTATCTTTTTATCTGTGTGATAACTATCAATTTTTTTAAATAATGTAATTTTATTTTTGTGACAAATATCATCTAATGCTTGGTTATTTTTGTGATTAATTTTTTTTTTAAATATTGATTTTTTTTATATTGATGTAATATTATTTTTGTGATACATATAATCTATGTTATTCACATGCTAGTTAATGTGACCTTACTTCTAATATACCTACAGTGATGGTATTTTCGGATCAGTAATGTAACAGTGGGCCCTATCTAGATGCTGTCAGCATGCCCAATGACCTGTATAAGAAAACTGATTATTTTTTCATTAAACAAACACAAGCTTTTCAAAGTCCAGCCCAAACCATTCTAGGGAAGAGAAGCATCAAACCCAAGAGTTTCTCAAACCTTTCTGGTACATTAACAACTGTTTTTTTTTACAAAACATGACAACTTTGCTTTTCTATATTTACAGTTATACCTTTTACAAATGTGTAACTCAGCACTAATTACTGAAAACTTGCAGTAAAGTTCATAACTCAGTAATGAACATCATAGCTCAGGAACATCCCTGTGTATGTTGCAGGCCTCCATTACCCAAAGGATTGGGGGGTGGGGGGGGAGGTGTGTGGGGGTGGAGGGAGGTGTGGGGAGACAGACCCACTGATCTCTAACAAGCCCATCGTAAAAGTCAACTAATTAGGCGTATTTCCTTCAAAGTTGAAGTGCATTTGCCTGACAGGCAAGGAACCAACAGTACACATACAAATAAGCCAGATCTGTCAAACATATGCAAACAAAACTCAAGTGCTGGAAACAAGACTAAAGTCCAGAAGTGGAAAACAACCAGAACTTTCTGCCAGATTTTAAAGTTGGTGAATATGAAGAACCAGAAGATGAAGCCGTGGGAAAAAATAAAAAGTTTCAGATTAAAAAAAAGAAAATTAAAACACCATTATGATGAATCTATGCTGAATCTTTAACTAAAAAGAAATTAGGTGTTAGAAGGGATATCCAAAACCAACAAAAAAACTTTAAAAGAAAAATGGTGGGGCTAGAGTTAATATTTTTTTTAACTATGAAAACTGTTAGATTAAAA
Organism: Candidula unifasciata; assembly: GCA_905116865.2. NCBI lineage: Eukaryota > Metazoa > Mollusca > Gastropoda > Stylommatophora > Geomitridae > Candidula > Candidula unifasciata. Next base: position 405,038 of record CAJHNH020001090.1, read on the forward strand.
AAAAAAATTTTTTTAAACAAAAGCTATGCATCCTTAACTGTTAGCCCAGATCCTCAATTATAAATATATATTTTTAAAAGCGTCTGATTAACTGACACACAGAAATAGTTAACAAAAGTGACAAGAATTATCGTAAAAGGAAAATGTCAATACCTATGACAGTCAGGGTATCGAAGAAATAATTAGAAAAGGCTGATAAAAGAAGTACACCACTGTAAGAAGAAGACAACGCTGGGTGGGTTCAGGACCCTTTGGGATGGGGGTGGGAGGGGGGGGGGAAGACTCACTGCTCCCTAACAAGCAAGTAGTTGAAAAAAAAAAAGGAATTGGTAGTTTGCTAAATCTGGATGTGTTGGGCCGAAAGAGCAGACATTCCAGCCTATTTATGAGCCGAACACACAACATACGAACCCTCCTTTTAAGGGAGAACATAGAAGAAGTTTGAGGAGGATGAAAAGAAGGAGAAAGAGACACAGTGTACAAGAGATGCACTTGAGAAAATACGGACTAATGGAAAGATCAGCAGTAGAAAAGACAGAGAAATGATCCTGGATAGTCTAAGACGAAATAATCCTGGATGGTCTAAGACAAAGAAATGATCCTGAATGGTCTAAGACAAAGAAATGATCCTGGATGGTCTAAGACAGAACAATGATCCTGGATAGTCTAAGACAGAGAAATGACCCTGGATGGTCTAAGACAAATGATCCTGGACGGTCTAAGACAGAAAAATAATATTGGATGGGGGGGGGGGGGGGGGGGGGGGGGGGGGGGGGGGGGTGGGGGGGGGTGGGGGGGGGGGGGGGGGGGGGGGGGGGGGGGGGGAGAAATCAAGGACCCCTTAAATTGGTTTAAGGGAAAGACTAATATAAATACTGAAGCTCTATGAAATCTAAGAGTTATCTACACTTGTTTTGATTTTCCTAACCTACAAAATGTCAATAAAAATTAGGCAAGAGTTCCTGACCTTTGTTCAAAACTACTGCCTTTACAAATTTAATTCAAAATAAAAAAACTAAGCAAGAGAGATTAACTCTTGTTGCAAACAGGTTTGAGAAACTCTGAGAAAGGAGAAACAAGCAATCAAATGGCAATAACCTCAATAACTCCATCCTGATCTTTGTCATCAGCAAACTGAACCTGAAATTTGTGTTATGTCAAGTTAAAACACACTAGCCAGTTCTGATATATATATATATTCAATTGTACTAACCGTATCCGCACTGCCACAGTGGCAGCATGCTGATTCTTCTTCTTCTGCATTTATTTTTAAAAAGCACTTTGTTTTGTGGTTTACAACTAGGCTGCAATATATGTACCTTGTGGCCAACCACTTCTAATTTCATAAATATCTGAATTAGTCGTCATTCGCATCATTTTGGTTGTTGGGCGGAGGCTTGTTCAGGCTGCATGACTAGACTTATGCAGTCACCAGAAACTGTGCAGACTGGTATTTTTATTGTTGCACCTGACACATTTTTTTTTTTAAAACCACATCCCCGACTGGGGATCACTTCCAAGTCTCCCGCATAAGAGTTCAGCGTTCTAACCCTTCAGCCAGCCGCTCCTCTTCAGTATACACAAACATTTTAACAGTTTCAAATCCTATCTTCAGCTTATACAGAAACTGCTTGCTTATTTGTTTGGGTGTAAATAAATGTAGTCAGCATTTATCTTTAATGCATCCCAGTGTATACACTTGGGGACATGTCTTAACTAAAAAAACAAGAATCACAGCATGTACAAGTGACAACAAAGATGCACAAGCAGTGAGCTGACAACACTAACTCTGCAGAAAGGAACAGACTTAAAGAACAAATTGAAACTGGATTTAACAACATCAGTTTTACAAAGCCAGCGGTACAATATTTATGCACATCTTATACTAAACTACAGTGTATAAGGATAGCAATACATTAAAAATAAATTGCGCGTGGGCAGACACACACATACATACACACACAGAGAGAGAAAGAGAGAGACAGAGAGAGAGAGAGAGAGAGAGAGAGAGAGAGAGAGAGAGAGAGAGAGAGAGAGAGAGAGAGAGAGAGAGAGACAGAGAGAGACAGAGAGAGAGAGAGAGTGGGAGGGGGGGGGTGTCTTAATGTATAAATTTTGAATTATTTATATAATCTATACACGCTTCAATTTACAGATTTTTTTTTTTTAAGGTACATATTAAATGAAGTAATGGCTTGAGGAGGCATAAGCTTTGAGAAAGTTAATCTAAAAGAGGAACTGGAAGTGTGGGAGCATAGCTCAAGTTCAAAGAGATTTTAGAAAGTGTCACAAGACCAATTTGTCTAAAAGACCAGAATTGTCGACCAGCCTCATACACTTATAAAACTTAAATACATTTTAATAAACATGCATTTCTTCTTCTTCCTCTTTTTTCCATCATTTGTCTGTCCAAAAGTACAGTGAAGATCAAAATCTGTTCTTGAATTTAAAGAAAACGAAAATAATGTCCACAGATAAAACTGGCTGTCACCCAAAAATAATAAACAATGAAGAAATTGAAAATGTCACAAACTTTGGCTCTATAATAAACAGCAATGGAGACTGTTCGATATAAATTAAAAGGAGGATGGCCATAGCAATGCAAAGATTCAACAGCCTTAAAAGTCTATGGTTAAGCACCAGCAAGGAGATAAAAATTAGAATTTTGAGAGCATACATCTTCCCTGTGGCTACATACGGATGTGAGTCGTGGACTATCTCTCAGTCCTGAAGAAAGAGAATAGGGGCTTTTGAGCTGAAATGCTATAGAAAGATTCTCAGAATATCCTGGACAAAGAAGATGAGAAATATTGACGTCTTAAAAGATCTGAACATCAAGGAAGATTGGCTAATAAACAGCATCCTTTCTCGAAAGCTTAAATATTTTGGTCATATCAAGCGCCACGACGGATTAAAAAAATTATAGCAGAAGGCACGATACCAGGATGGAGCGGCAGGGGCCAACTGACACAAAGATGGGCACAGGATATAAGTGACTCCTTGAGTGTGAAAGTACATGAGGTGGGAGAACTGGTGAAAGAACGAGTTTCTTTCAGGCAGACTGTGATGAGAGCGACGTACTGCAAAGGACCTGCTACATGGTGATAGAGAGACAGAGAGAGAGACAGGCAGACACCGAGAGAGAGGGAGAGACACAGACAGAAAGAGAGAGAGAAACAGAAAAAGAGTGGGGGAGAGGGAAGAGATGCCAGAGAGAGAAATAGAGAGAGGAAGGGTGGGAGGGGATGGAGTAAAAGATCTTCAAAAGATGCCATTTCATTGCTGAGTTGAAACTGCTACAATTCCCCATTTTCTCTGGCTGGCATGTCACAGCATACTGACTAGGTTATTTTATTTTCACTTTATAGATAAAGAAACAACTGTGCAATTTTTCTCCAAACATGCATTGTTTCCCCCAAACACTCCACTACAGCTTCTATTATAAGCATACATAAATTCAACAGATACAGTTTCTGTAATGACAATTTCCGAGAACACAACAAAACATGAACCCTCACCCTAATGATTGGACTCTCTTTCTTGGCAGGTGTTTCTCTAGAGACATGTTCTGGATCTTTCTTGCTGAACTTTGGTGTCGACAAACGATCAAAGAAGGACAGAGACACCCTCTCTTTTTTCTCTTTCCGGTGACTAGTATCTCTGGCACCATCTGCATCCTTCTCCATGCCATCTTCATCAATATCATTTGTTTTCTCTGATATATCTTCGTTATCTTTCTCTGCCTTATCGTTTTTCCGAAGTGGACGAGTCTTCAGGCGGTCTAGTTTTGTTGGAATGTAAATAAAAAATTTACATTTGTTAACAATAATGTATTTCTTTCACAGACAAAAGCAAAGGGATTAATAAGTGTTCCAAATATCAATTCAAGTGATCATTTACTACAAAGTATTGTATTTTCCTGTGCATAAGACAATTTTTTAAAGTTTTAAACTGGGGAAAAAGGGGGTGGATCTGGGGTTGGTATCGTCTTATACACAGAATGTGATAAAAATATGAAAATTCTAAATATATATATATATATATATATATATATATATATATATATATATATATATATATATATATATATATATATATATGAGGGTCCTTATATATGAGGGCATCTTATATACAGAAAAGTATGGTAATCCCCCCCCCCCCCCCCCCCCCCCCCCCCCCCCCCCCCCAAATCATGCCAGTGGTGCACAGGAGAAATGGTGCTAGACCTAAATTTCTATAGACTGCACTCAATGTGGTCACCTGAGGGCCAGCTGCCTTTATTTCCATGGAAATTTCCTGGTGCAACATTTTTTTTACAACCAAACATGTTAGCTGACTAGTAAAATTACCAAATATCTCTAGAGACATATTAGGTGACTTTTTCCAGATTCTCTGAAAACAAAGTCTTCGGTTCACATCTGCACAGAGGCAGATTTTTATTAGTGACTTAGACATAAATCACTGCCCACGGCGATAGTGAGTGTGACTGTCTAAACGAAACACCAATACATTTGGAACATGCGGAAGAAGCTGCCAGATCAGAAGAGCAGTTTTTGTTGTTGTCAGTCTGCATGTCTGAGCTTTCCTACTAGACCAGCTGCCAGCTACAGCTAATGGCCTGGTCTGCCCTGTCATAAGTTTTCAGTTTTTTCTGACAAGTTAACACAGAACAGGTAGTAGCAGTTACTGTTATACACTAATTCAGTCATATCTGACAATCTAACAGAGAACAGGTAGTAGCAGTTACTGTTATACGATAATTCAGTCATATCTGACAATCTAACAGAGAACAGGTAGTAGCAGTTACTGTTATACGCTAATTCAGTCATATCTGACAAGTTAACAGACGGTAGCAGTTACTGTTATACGCTAATTCAGTCATATCTGACAAGTTAACAGACGGTAGCAGTTACTGTTATGCGCTAATTCAGTCTGACAATTTAACAGAGAACAGGTAGTAGCAGTTACTGTCATACGCTAATTCAGTCATATCTGACAATCTAACAGAGAACAGGTAGTAGCAGTTACTGTTATACGCTAATTCAGTCATTTCTGACAAGTTAACAGAGAACAGGTAGTAGCAGTTACTGTTATACGCTAATTCAGTCATATCTGACAAGTTAACAGAGAATATATATATATATATATATAAAATTTACTCCAATATTTTTCACATTACTTCCTTTGACCACAATCTTTCACTACCCGCCTTGCCTATCCTACCTCTCAGGTCACTTCCTGTCCATTGTGTGTCTGTGGCAACTTGTGAGGATGCACTGCAGCCAACATTTGTTTGTGTATGTATAGTTTTTTAACCACAAATTGATATTAGTACTCTTTTATAAAGTTTTATTTTTTATTTTCAAATGTGAGTGAATAGTTTTATCGATTTCACAAAAATGCTATTATTTTATACATTCTTTAATAAAACCTTTCTTTTCCAAGGGTTGGTGAATATTTTTACTTATTTCACCAGTTATTTTATGCATTCTTTTATGTGGCAGTATCACTGTCTGTGTGTCTTGTATGCTGATGAAGGGTTTCGAGCTGCAACATTGATGCTGTCATTTACTGACTAATTCTAATTCTAGGTTAGGTCAACCTTTTCATGATAATTTGTGTACTGAGCGATGCCACTTTATGGAGCTGAACCCAGATTTTTAAAACCAAAGGCTGTATGTATTCATATGTGGCCACACAATAAATCTTCATTATAAATATTAGGGTTTTAGTTTTATTATTCATCTAATTACAAGTTGGATATGTTAATTACACACTTACATGATCCTAAAATGTTGTTAGTAAAAATTAGTTACTTGCATTGAATAATAATGTTAGAAGCAAAACCAACAACAACAAACTGCAACTATCCAATTTTTCTAATGTTAAATTAGTAAGTCTGAAGCCCCATCCAAAGCTTAAAATACTATACCCTAGTTTGTGTTTAAAAAAAAATCAGTAGGAAAAGAAAGGATCAGTAAAAAGAAAGAAAGAATCATGAAAAGACAGAGAATTCTGTGTGTGGTTGCTGGGTTCCCATTTGTGGGTGACAAAAGAATAAACCCACTGCTCTTTAACAAGCATGCCATAAAAGGCTACTAACTTAGGGTTGTTTACTGAAATTCAATGTGTTGGTCGAAAGGAGCAGATATCACAGCCTAGCTGTAAACTAAAACAGAATGTGTCAATCGCAGGACAAAAATGGGTATGAGAAAGGTGAGGAAACACCCCCCCCCCCCCCCCCCCCCCCCACATCATCAGAAGCAGTGATGTGTGAAAGAACATCACTGAAATGTGGCAGGGAGAAATAAGAAATAATGGGCAGGAAGGTATTTCGTTTTCAAGAGAATGGAGCCAGTGTAATGACAGACTGTAGGTCTACTGATGACATATGACATGTGCAAAACTTGATGAGCAGTAACATGGCGCTGCCTAGGTAATTTTCCGGAGACAAATTACATTAATGATGGCAAAAGATATAACGTAAGTATCTCCGACATAAAGAAAATATTATATCATGTGAGAACATGAGCAAATAGTATCAAATCTCTGGAGATTTATAAGAACAGGTGGTGTTTAGCTTTTTTTTTTTTTTTAATTCAGAGGCTCTGAGGAGATTAAATGACAAGAGAGTTGATGACAGAAATGTAAAAGAGACAAGCAAAACATTTTTGCGGTATTAAAATACACAACATTCTTATAAAAACCATACATTGAGGGACAGCTGAAAGCGAGTGAACAAGAGGCAGACACTGATATAAGTGGGAGGGCAACATCAAGAGATGAACAAATAGCAGTCTAAGACTGTGAACATCCAGGGTGAGGGACAGACCATAGTGGAGATCCATTACAGCCCAACCTTCATTATGAAGACAACATATGACTGATAGAAAATTAGTGAAGGAAAAAAACAGTTGTCATTCTAAAATGAAACAGCTTGCAGAATGTCAGCAGTTTATAAAGAATAGTAATAGAAGGCAGAGTTAACTGTGTGGGTGCCCGGGCCCAGGGAGGGGCTCATTGTTTCATTCAAAGTCAAAATGCATCTGCCTGAAATGCAAAGAACCAACAGTCTGCTCACAAATAATCCAGATCTGTAAAACATGTGCATACAACAGTCAAGTTCTGGAACAAAACTAAAAGTCCAGAAGTGGAAGAACATAGAATTTCTCGCCGCAGTTTACAGCTAATGAATCCAAAGAAGGAGAAGAAAAAGAAGGCAGAGTTACTGTAAAAAAGAGGCAGGGTGTGACCAACACAATGGCAGACAAACTGCATTGATGACAACCTGGCCATGAAATTGCCCACGGCAAGAGAACTGACAAATGATCCAGAGCGAGCTTTGGTTACTGATGTTCTACAAAGAACCTGCAACATGAAACTGATGATGGCCCTAGCAAGTTGATATACAGTGTTTTTATTTTGTCCTAATTTCAGTGTGATATCTTCTTCTTCTTCATTCCGGTGGAAAGTCCTAGATGTTCATCCATTTGGACTTTGTGCCAGGTTCTGAGTTTTGCATCTCTTTTACCGGGCGGATGCATTCCGACTTTGAAGGAAGCCCCCAATTAGTAGACTCTTATGACATGCTTGTTGGAGGGGGTGGGGTGAAAATAAAAGGGGGAGGTGGGGGGTAATGGGTCTATTCTTGTTTCCCCCACAAAGGGGACCAGGAACCCACAAGGAGAGATATCTTCATTCACCCACACAAGGGATCCTGTGTGTGGTTTATAGCTAGGCAGCATAACCTGTTCTTTTCAGCCCAACATAGCCCATTTCAGTAAACTTCTAATTTGTTACCTTTTGCAATATGCTTGTTTGAGGACAGTGTGTTGATTGTGAGGCTCAAAAACTCACACAGAAGTGTGATGAACGATGAAAAAGAATCAACAAAATGTATCTTTAATAAAAACAAACTCAAAAAATGTCCCCCCCCCCCCCCCCCCCCCCCCCCCCCCCCCCCCCCCCCCCCCCCAACACAGAAACAAAATAACCAAACCATAAGCAAATGAAACCAAACTCCAATCAGAAACAAGCTCAGTTATCTATCTACCTCTGCCAGTTCGGTCAGTGCTCTTGCTGCGAGGCGACTTAGCAGGCTCCCCGCCTACGAAACTGGGCATAGAAGAAGCCACACTGGCTGGCCGCTGCTTTCGGATCATTTTATTCTCCCTCATCTTGACTGGGCTGGGCATGCTGGCGGTCATCGAGGTCCGGGTCATGGATGATCCCATCCCAGGAACATTCGTAGGGCGCTGGTGGTGTTGTGCAGCCGTGGACACCGTGGATGTTGATGTGGTTCCTATAAAAGATCTTCTTCCTTCGCGTATTGTTTCAAGGCCTTGTACAGTTTGTTGGCAAATTGATGAGGGCAACAACAAGCCATCAAACACACACCCAAGTTAAATGGGTGGTTATGTGTTTGCCCACAACAATTTCCAGTGGGGAAGGGACAAAAACAAGATAGGGCAGACAGAAGAGAAGGGAAAGAAGAAAGTAAGTAAAATTATAAAATGGACAATGTCAACAACTGAAACAAATTGTCTGTCTTGAAAGAATTAGTTTCTGATGCAAACCCCACCACCATATCAATGAGTGAGTGTCTTGCCTACACATATATGTGTTTCTGTTACATAGTAATTACATTATATGTACTTGTATTAGACTTTCTTGTACTAACATATAACTATATACTGACTCCATTCCTAACTCTAAACATATAATAGATTGTTAAAAGACAAAACACTAACATTACACTGTACATTAGTTCTGTGAGAACAAATAAAATATACTCATGTTTAGCAAGTGATTTTTCAAATGGAGGAACGCCGCTGTAGCTACTGAGTTGCGTGCGGACGGCGACACAGGCGGAAGGTTTTTTTTCAGCTGTCCGTACTGGTGGCAGAGCACTTACGGTTTATAATCGTGTGCAATGACACTGGTTCACATCTCGCGACATTACCTTTTAAGTGATAATTTCCTCATCTAGGAAGAAATTTCCTTAGACAGCATGAAAGTGATTTTATTCAGTAAAATAACATTCTAGATACAATAATTTTTTTTTTTAAAGTTTTGATAAAATCACTTTTAGTAACTCCCAGTAATGATAAAAAGACCCTCTTGAAGTCCCTAAGGCATATAGGGCTAGACCTATATTTAACAGACCAATCATCACTCAGTGGGTAATGTGGTCAATATCATGCTGGTTGTCTTTACTTTCCAGGACTCTACCTGGTTCCTATTTAAGACTGAGTCGACTTGGGAGCCAAGAATAAGTCTGGCTCCGTTTGGATCTGAACCTACACCCTTACCACAGGTAAGAATCAAGCTGCTGTACCACAGCGGCTCCCCCAGTACTGAAAGATAATAAATATTGATTTTAATCTGCGAAGGAATAACTAGAATGTTTATACAAACTTGTTCTCCACAGAACTCATGTACATCTGTTAATATGTTATTCTAAGACATGAATAAAAGAAAATAAGCAATGTGTCCATTTGTATGGTTTATGTATTTATCATAACAATTGTCTACGGCGTACAAAACTGCTGTATGTAAAAACACTAACAGGGATTAATTTGTTTCTCAGAATTTCATAATGCAAATAGCAACACAGGGCATTTAAATGACCAATGCCAGGGAGTCAAGACTTGTTCAGTAATCATGCAAGCCAAACACATGCTTTTCTGGCACATCAAAATACAGGTTAACATCAGAACATGATTATTCAATCATGCACCATGCAGTGTTTGTGTTTGCTAGTGGTCTTTGATAGAGGCAGTTGATTTTTAGTAAGATATGTGACTATAAAATATTATTCACTTTGTAATACAAAATAACTATGTGTGTTTCATATCCATCTACTACCACAGAAACCAGTTGTTTACAACCACATACATTAGATGACTAATTCTGAATTACTTTGTTTGCCTGTGAGTGTGATGTACTATAAAAACATAATAAAACATGGTCATAACAAGACACATGCTTAGAAATAACATCATCATCAGTTCTCGTTATGCCCTTAGAAATAACAGGATACACTAAAGTAATTAGGTGATAATAATAATCATGAGAGTTAATTAGTTATGTATTCAATTATTATTTACTTTAATCAGTTTGGCAGTTGGTTAAGAGAAATCAGCCACAAATTTGTAACAAATAATTAATAAACTCCGCATGCCAAAGTCTTACAAATGTTTTGCAATTTCTATTACATAAAAGTTTTAAAGCTTTCCAGTAATTCAATATGAGCTTTCTAACAATGTAACTGGGTATAAAACTGTTCATGTAGAAGTGCTTAAAATAAACATGAAAAAATATGGAATACACAGTGCCAAACTTGCCCATCAACAAAACAAACCTGAAATTTTAAACTATTTTAACAGACTTTCTTCAAAAAATGTCTGAATCAATAAGAACTTTCAACTAATTTATGAAATTTTTTTCTTTTTTCTTTACATCCAGCTAAATGAAGAACATAACTTAAGCATTCGTTTCCCCAAAATTAAGGGAAGACTTGTTAAGACCAATTGTGAAGCTCATGGTAAATGTCCTAAGCATGTTCTGTGTTTATCACTAAAAGAGTGGTTGGCAGTGTTGTAGTTTACAACTAGGCTGTGATATCTGCGCCCATCAGTCAAACAAATCCAATTTCAGCAAAACCCCAATTAGCAACCTTTTATAACATGCTTGTTAAGGAGCAGTGTTTATACCCCCCCCCCCCCCCCCTCCCCCCCCCCCCCCCCCCCCCCCCCCCCCCCCCCCCCCCCCCCCCCCAATGGAACCCTAGAACCTACAGAAAGATCAAATACTCCGCGATACAAAGGAACTATATTACAGACATGAGAAGGATGTTAGGATGGCTATAACCATCTATACCAGTATATACTTCATGTCATTACTGAGGCTATACCAGTATATACTTCATGTCATTACTGACACATAAGGCACCCACAAATGATCACTGTTGCTAGTCTGCTGCTCTTCTGTCCATGGTATCCTGTATCAGTTTACATTACTTTTTTTTTTTTTTGTTTAAATCTCTCCTTGTGGTTTCCTTAGGCTGATCATTTTCCTTTTCCCCATCTGCTGTCCATTGTATAGCTCTCCTTGCCAAAATGTCATGAGGGCATTTTGCAAACATGACCAAACCATCTCCACGCTCTTCTTTAAAAAAAATTAACCACTGATAAACATTTTGTTCTCCTCATTAGTTACCACTGATAGATAGACATAAATGAATTTTTAAAAACATTTGTTAGTGAACATTGTTGTTTAGAGACTAATATCCTTGAGCTACGACCCTGGTCACTCAAGGTTTTTTGTTGCCAGTATTTATTTATGGTTGCTACACACTTTTCAGACTTTCTACTGGCCAGACACACACACAAATGTGATTTCTATAGGAGATATGTCAGGTTGAGTGATTTTTGTGTATTCCTTTCCATACCTGTGGTATTGGAGGTTTAGGCAATGTGCTTATGACGGTTCTCTAGACATGACAGCTCACCTGTTGTTTGTGTTTTGTGATACTGTGAAGCTGACTGCTTCTATGTTTCATTTCAAATATTTGGTTGTTGGGGGTGATTCCCAGGTTCTGGCCTTATTTCTCTGAAGAGTTTTGGGGCAAAAAGTTAACTGTGTCCCGGCAGTCAATTTGACCCCCATCCGTCTACTGGTGTGATGATTTCAAATCCTGAGGATCCAGGGGATTAGGTTTTTAATATGACAACTCCTCAGAATTCAATGAGTCTTGGCTCCACTTCCCCTAGAGATAAAAGATGATGTGTACTATGAGTATGAAGATTCTTCGCTGGCTGTTCGGGGACAGGAAGCTAATATGGGCTTGTCCTGAATGCTGGGCTGTCGAATCTTCACCCAGATGAACCCAAGAGATAAAATCTTTGACCTTATATATATAAAATTCAAGGCACTAAATACCTTTTCTGTTAAACACCTTTCCAGTACATTTACAAGTGAATGGGATTTGCTGTCTTCCAAATCTAATGTTAACAATGGGATTAGCTGTCTTCCAAATCTAATGTTAACAATGGGATTTGCTGTCTTCCAACTCTAATGTTAACAATGGGATTTGCTGTCTTCCAACTCTAATGTTAACAATGGGATTTGCTGTCTTCCAACTCTAATGTTAACAATGGGATTTGCTGTCTTCCAACTCTAATGTTAGCAAATGGGATTTGCTGTCTTTCAACTCTAATGTTAACAATGTGATTCTGTCTTCACTTTCTGTGGTTACAGTTAATGATAAAAAAAATAAGAAAACAATGGGCAAGTTTTTCTATACGAAAAAAAAAAAAGAGTGACAAATAAGCTAACAAATATGCACATAAAAAAAAAATAAAGTTTTATTTGTGGGAACTGTAATTAGTCACAAGAAAATAACATTCATTAACAGAAAATCTATAATGCAGCCTTACAGAATTAATTAATTAATTACTGAAATGTACAACTGTAATCTTGGTAATTTTGGTAATCTTAGTTTCAGCTTTATAGCAAACGAGTCACCCCATAGTTGCTCCGCTCCTGTGCCAACGAAAAAACACACAGAATGTTCGTCGCAGTCCCTTGTGGAAAGATTGACAGACTGCTGTCTCAGCATATGCACTAGCATACACACGCATTAAAAGCATACGGTAGCCATCAGAAGTGCTAACACGAACAGTTTGACATTAGAAATGCAGTTCATCATCGACGGTAGCAGAAGTCGCCAACAGATCAGCAGTTGCGCACACGATCAATATTAATCACATAAAGGCACCACCAATATTGCGGCGACAGGCCACGCACGATTTTCTGAATCTACAGTTCACAACACCACGTTGGCCACAGTCGAAAAATATTCCAAATAAAATCCGCAGCTCACAGAGTCGCGTTTTGCACTTAACTCAGTAGCTAGCGCGACGAAACTGTATCCTTTCGGTCTACAAATGGATCAAAATGCAACGGCCACCGTACGGCAGAAGCAAAAAATTTGTCTCGACGCCAAACTATAACCGCACCTGGCGTCCATTTTGTACAACTGTATGAGGCACAATGTGGGAATTTCAATTCATAATATACATTGAGTCAATTTGTATGTGACTAAAAATGTCTAGCTACAGCTAAAAAAAAAACAGTGCTAACAAACATACTGCCAATAAGATTAACAATTTTAACTAGAATTTTTTTTTTTAATGGGATCTATGACATTCTATACTGCTGCATCAAGATTCTATGACAATCTATAGAAGTGTGTCAAGATTCTATGACCTTCTATAAGGCTGCATCAAGATTCTATGACATTCTATAAGGCTGCATAAGATTATATGACATTATATGAGGCTGTATCAAGATTCTACAACATTCTATAGGTCTGCATAAAGATTCTATGACATTCTGTAAGAGTGCATCAAGATTCTGTGAAATTCTACAAGAGTGTGTCAAGATTCTGTGACATTCTACAATACTGTATTAGGATTCTACAACATTCTATAATGCTGCAATAAGATTCTGTGACATTCTATAAGGCTGTATCACGATTCTGTGACATTCTGTAAGGCTGCATCAAGATTCTACTAGCACAAGAACTCAAAAACATTTGCAGAGAGCACCACTACTGGCTTACCCATAGCTGAACCTGGCCGCGGTGGTGGATGCAAGGCACTCAGTGAGGAAAACTCCATGCTACGTCTGCGATACAAAACACTTGTGGACACAGATAGCTGTCTGGCAGAAGCATCACCTCCACCATGTATTGCTACATGTTGAAGTGGTGATGGCAGTGCAACCAAAATGGGATGGGCAACAGGCAAAAAATAAAATTGTAAAAAATAAAGTGCATGCAACTCAAATGAAGCAACAACATAAAATAAAGTGTCTGCTAAACAGAAATGAAATGAAAAGGTGTAAAACATACTGAGCACTGGCATTCAAAACTGAACAGCTTTTATTTAGTTCCAGTAGCAATTTCTAGTCGGTTAACCCTTTGGAGAGATGCAGCCGATATATCAGCCCAACATTAAATAGCCAAAAGGGCTGATGGGAAGATCGGTTGGCCCTATATAACACAAGCCTTCAGACTGGCTGGCAGGTTTTCATACCTGCCAATCAGAATAAATAAGGTTATGCTACAAGTGTTGACAGTTTTATAATAAATGACAGAAAATGAGTAACTAAAAGCAACAACTTTTCAAAAGAGACCTATACGTTACTCAAATGAAATGACCTCCTGGATAAAAACAATAACAACAACAATAATTTTTAAAAAATCAACAGTAATAAGCTTCCAAGAATATTCAAATGATGAGTTCAGATCTGCTTGTTGCTGTCTGACCTATAATTTAGAGCAGGGAAAAACAAAGAAAGAAAAGACCAACTGCACATTAACAAGGATGCTGTAAAAAGCACACTGAAGGTTTGCTGAAATCGGACTTATTCAGATGAAGGCCCAGACATCGAAGTCTCGCTGTAAACCACAGCATGGCAAACTGTATTTGAAAGTGCAAATGCAGAAGGAGAAGAAGAATGAGTTCAAGGAACAGATCATGAAAGATGGACTCAATGTAAAAACAGATGGAATAAGTGTCACACTATTATTTAAAGCCTTAAAAACCAGAAGGATACCCAAAGGCAATAACTGCACAAGTCTACAGAAGATGAGTTAAATACATTACCCATGAGTTTCCATAACTGTAGGACACACTCGGTCGCATGCATGACCTGAAACTGGTTATCTATTCCAATTAATCTTGTGTCTGACCTAGAGCTAACTGATTCCAATTGATCCCATGTGAGAGCTAGAACCGGATCTATTTCAACTGATCCTATGTGAGAGCTAGAACTGGATCTATTTCAACTGATCCCATGTGAGAGCTAGAACCGGATCTATTTCAACTGATCCCAAGTGAGACCTAGAACCAGATCTATTTCAACTGATCCCATGTGAGAGATAGAACCGGATCTATTTCAACTGATCCCATGTGAGAGCTAGAACCAGATCTATTTCAACTGATCCCATGTGAGAGATAGAACCAGATCTATTTCAACTGGGATGGGCAAATGCAGAAGGAGAAGAAGAATGAGTTCAAGGAACAGATAATGAAAGATGGACTCAATGTAAAAACAGATGGAATAAGTGTTACACTATTATTTAAAGCCTTAAAAACCAGGAGGATACCCAAAGGCAATAACCTAGAGACCTAGAACTGGATCTATTTCAACTGATCCCATGTTAGAGCTAGAACCAGATCTATTTCAACTGATCCCATGTCAGACCTAGAACCGGATCTATTTCAACTGATCCCATGTGAGAGCTAGAACCAGATCTATTTCAACTGATCCCATGTCAGAGCTAGAACCAGATCTATTTCAACTGATCCCATGTCAGAGATAGAACCAGATCTATTTCAACTGATCCCATGTGAGAGATAGAACCAGATCTAATTCAACTGATCCCATGTGAGACCTAGAACCATATCTATTTCAACTGATCCCATGTGAGAGCTAGAACCAGATCTATTTCAACTGATCCAATGTGAGAGCTAGAACCAGATCTATTTCAACTGATCCCATGTGAGAGATAGAACCAGATCTATTTCAACTGATCTCAAGTGAGAGATAGAACCAGATCTATTTCAACTGATCACATGTGAGAGCTAGAACTGGATCTTTTTCAACTGATCCCATGTGAGAGCTAGAACCGGATCTATTTCAACTGATCCCATGTGAGAGCTAGAACCGGATCTATTTTAAATGATATCATGTTAGAGCTAGAACCGGATCTATTTCAACTGATCACGTGTCTGACCCAGAACTGGATCTACTCATACTAATCATATGTGTTAACTAGAACCGGATCTACTAAAATTAATCACATATCAAGCCTCAGGGTTGAATGACAGGCAGCACAGTTGTTTTAAATCAATGTAAACCTGAATAAAATAACCAGTGATCAGGCAAGAAGCAAACACCAAACATACATTTATGATATGAACACAACAACACAGAAAGCCTAGCAAGAATGCAGCTGTTGTGACAAACAGCAGTAGTACATATCTTACACTGCACAGTTTTACACTCATATATAAGAACAGAACAGACACTGTGATGAACAAGCATTTTACATTTAAAAAAAAAACTATGAATATTAATGTTCCTGCTAATGCAAGACTAAATGAGGAGGGGCAAAAATATAAAACATTCTCAGTAATGAAAGAATGACTTTGGGATGCAGAGAAATGAACAACACATTGGTAATAGATTAAGATTCTCCAACAAGAAACAGTTGCGTATCAAGTATCTCTGTGAATTGGACTGGAGTCTGCTGACAGTGAAATACCTAAAAGATTGGAACATTGGCCAGACTGAAAATCTAGGTTGTGAATAGACAGCACCATTAAGAAAACCTGGTTCTGTGACATTACTGACCCCATCTGTAGACAACTATTGTTGCTAGATCTCCTTCTGTACTGGACTACTGCTCCTGAATCTCTTTCTGTTTCATCCCATTACTGTCTAACCTCTTTTTGTTTTAGATCATTGCCCCACAACCTCTTTCTGTTCTAGACAATTCCTCCAGAAATGCTTTCTGTTCTAGACCATTACTGCTGAATCTGTCCTAGACCATTACTGCTGAATCTGTCCTAGACCATTACTGCTGAATCTGTCCCCGTTACTGCTGAATCTGTCCTAGACCATTACTGCTGAATCTGTCCTAGACCATTACTGCTGAATCTGTCCTAGAAAATTACTGCTGAATCTGTCCTAGACCATTACTGCTGAATCTGTCCTAGACCATTACTGCTGAATCTGTCCCCGTTACTGCTGAATCTGTCCTAGACCATTACTGCTGTATCTGTCCTAGACCATTACTGCTGAATCTATCCTAGACCATTACTGCTGAATCTGTCCTAGACCATTACTGCTGAATCTGTCCTAGACCATTACTGCTGAATCTGTACTAGAAAATTACTGCTGAATCTGTCCTAGAAAATTACTGCTGAATCTGTCCTAGACCATTACTGCTGAATCTGTCCTAGAAAATTACTGCTGAATCTGTCCTAGACCATTACTGCTGAATCTGTCCTAGAAAATTACTGCTGAATCTGTCCTAGACCATTACTGCTGAATCTGTCCTAGACCATTACTGCTGAATCTGTCCTAGACCATTACTGCTGAATCTGTCCTAGACCATTACTGCTGAATCTGTCCTAGACCATTACTGCTGAATCTGTCCTAGACCCCCATTACTGCTGAATCTGTCCTAGACCATTACTGCTGAATCTGTCCTAGACCGTTACTGCTGAATCTGCCCTAGACCGTTACTGCTGAATCTGCCCTAGACCGTTACTGCTGAATCTGTCCTAGACCATTACTGCTGAATCTGTCCTAGACCATTACTGCTGAATCTGTCCTAGACCATTACTGCTGAATCTGTCCTAGACCATTACTGCTGAATCTCTGTTCTAGACCATTACTTCTGAATCTGTCCTAGACCGTTACTGCTGAATCTGCCCTAGACCGTTACTGCTGAATCTGCCCTAGACCGTTACTGCTGAATCTGTCCTAGACCATTACTGCTGAATCTGTCCTAGACCATTACTGCTGAATCTGTCCTAGACCATTACTGCTGAATCTCTGTTCTAGACCATTACTTCTGAATCTGTCCTAGCTGCCACTTTTCTCAGGAAAAAGTATTTGGTGCGCTTCACTTCAATGAATGTATCATGAACAGTGTGGTATAGAATGACTAAAGATAACATCAAAGACACAAAACAGTATACTTACACAGACACGTAAATTAAATATTTTAAAATTCCATATACAGCTTTAAACTGAATCACTTCTAATAGATACACATACTGGCCATTGGATGTGAACTAGACGGATGGCTTTATCAAATGTTCTCAAGTTCACCTTTTCAGTTTTTAAAATCAAAACCATTGTTTCATATGTGCTTATTTGTGAAACTTTTAAAAGAGGTTTGCTGAAAACTGTGAATATTTCTGTATCCAAATTTAAGTTTAAAACTGTATAACTTTCAATGCAAGGGAAATAAACTATATTAAAACAAAACAATAGTTATCTCCCCAGGGCCACTCTCCATGCAGGGCGGCAGTCCAATTTTTAGAAGTTCCATCATGAGCATGCTCGTCAAAAATGCAGTTATTCTGCAAGAAAGATGCGCTCGGTGCAGGCACGGTTAACAAAACACTGCTGTCTATATATAATTGGTAAGTGTTCCCATATGGAGGTTAGTGTACAAAAGCTGCTCGCTTAGGGTTAAAGTTTAAGCTAGGATACATCATGCCATGCAAAAAAAGGAGAAAATGCAGAAATTAGTGGAATCATGATACAGGGAACACACAGACAAGCCAGTGCTTTGAAGAGAATGTTTTAGAAAAAGCATTGTATCTGCTCTAATGACTTGGACTGTATGTATAACATTTGCATGTTTTTCTCCTCATGGCTCCTAAATGATGATTTGATCACCCCTGGGAGTCACATCCTGCCAAACCCCAAGATCCCCCACTAAACCAAGTTAGAATTACAGAGTGCATGCGAGTGCAACATCAAGTAATGTACCCTGTCGTCCTCCTCTGTGGGTAAAGGGATGCATAAAGCTTAGTAACTACAAGTGCTACAAATTCTCCCATGTTCTTCTTCTTCTGCGTTTTGCACTTAAAAGGGTGGTTGGCATACTGTGTTATCTGTGCCTTCTGGCCCAAGACATCAGATTTTAACAAATCTATAATTAATAAGTCCCCTTTTACAACATGCCTGTTCAAGAGCAGTGGTGTATTCTTGTGTCCCCAAAATCAGAGCTTAGGAATACACACTGGGGCTTACCTACTCAATGATCACTTCTCTAAAACAAAATACGGTACAGATAATGTTCCTATCTCTATTGTAGTGATGAAAAATAGCTAAAGGGATCTCTGATGGAGCACCACCAGGAAAAGAAAAGCCATGACAGCACACCGGTTAGCACTTCCGACTGCTGGCCTTTGGAATCTCTATCTCTCCATTTGAGTTTCGCAGCCCCATTTTTTAGGGGAAAAATGTGTGTCCCTCGTAACAAGCCCGCCCCACAATGTGATGAATCAGGGATGTTTCCTCCAGGTGGGAGCGCATCTGCCTGAGAGGCAAGAAACCAACAGTCTGCATTCCTTTAAGCCAGATCTGTGAAATGGATGTGCATACAAAAACTCAAGTTCTGAAATAAAACTTTTTTTTTTTTTTTTAAATATATAAAACTTGTAAATTTATTCATGTACAAAATTATACAATTATTCAAAAAACAGTCCTGCCCTCTTCTGGAACACCATAACAACTCTCCACACCCTGAACTCATGCCTGAATGTATTAATTATCATGTGCACCAGTCTGTTCTCCGACTGGCCATTTGGCAGCAAGTCTCTCATTCTAGCTGTAGCTCTTAATTAGGGCTGATTTTTGAGGCAGATTTTATATTGAAAGCATCCTGAACAATCGTAGCACAACTTTTTTTGGGAGTAGGTATTATATTGAAAGCATCCTGAACAAACGTAGTACAGCTTATTTTTGGGGTAGGTTTTATATTGAAAGCATCCTGAACAATCCTAGTACGACTTTTGTTTTGGGGGTAGGGTTTATATTAAAAACATCCTGAACAATCGTAGTACAGCTTTTTTTGGGGATAGGTAAGCATCCTGAACAATCATAGTACAACTTTTGTTCTGGAGGGTAGAGTTTATATTAAAAGCATCCTGAACAATCGTAGTACAGCTTATTTTTGGGATAGGTTTCATATTGAAAGCATCCTGAAAAATCCTAGTATGACTTTTGTTTTGGGGGGTAGGGTTTATATTAAAAGCATCCTGAACAATCGTAGTGCAGCTTATTTTTGGGATAGGTTTTATATTGAAAGCATCCTGAACAATCGTAGTTCAGCTTATTTTTGGGGTAGGTTTTATATTGAAAGCATCCTGAACAATCGTAGTATGGCTTATTTTTGGGGTAGGGTTTATAATGAAAGCATCCTGAACAGTTGTAGTACGGCTTATTTTTTGGGGGAAACACTATTTCTATGGATTGTTGTTCACATTTTTGCCACAGTCTTTACCCATTACAAGCCTAATGTATAAACCACACAAAATATGTGTTCAGTGAAGAAAGGAGAACAAAATGTTGGTAGATAAGATGTGCCTAATGTTACTTTCAGCTGGAACAACAAAAGCTATACAATGTTAATCCAAGCAGCAAGCAAGAAAGGTGTCAAATCATGCAATGAAGAAATAAATGAAGTTAGTACTCCCTCTCTTCTCCTCTCCCAATTTCACAGATACCCTCAAACACTAAAACTCGGTTAAAGGTTCAAGCAAAGGCCACATCATTACATAATATTAGAGATATGCTGCAAGGCTTATATTGTAAGTAAAGTAGTACAGTAAAACTCTGATTAACCGTCACTCGTTTCTGTTATCCGCCGTCTAAAAAAACGAGTGAAGTAAAAAACTCTTGCCTGAACCTATTGACCAAACTAAAGAAACTGAGACTGCCAGTGCTGATGAAATTGTGCATCTGTGCAACAATGTACAAGTCAAACTAAACAGTGAAAATATCCAGAAGAAGTAACTGATTGGTTGGGAAAATGACAAAATGGAAAGGGGCTTTAAAATTTTGAACAATGATGAAACTGTTTCTAATGTTACTACTGAAGAAGAAGAAACTGATGACGATGATATGGGATCAGTTCTTAATCAAAAACCTGTGACGAGCCACCCAAAAGCAGAAACCATGTTATCAAAGTGCATGGACTGGTTTGAAATGCAAGAGGCAAAATGCAACACAGATTCTACTTCTGGATAAGATATGGAATATGGCTGTGCAGAAAGCTTGAGAATCAAAGATGAAGATGACAGATTATTTTAAAGTAACATAGGTTTATAGTATTGAAATACATTCCTGTACATTACTACTCTTATAATGAAGTTTATTTTGATTGTTTTGTAAAGTTAAATATAATATGTATATATTATAACCTTTTAAAGGATTAAAATTTCTTTTTCACCCCAAGCCACAGTGAAATTATGTTACTGTATATATGCATTAAGAGATCTGTGTTATCCATCTATCTGGTTATTCATCAAAGACCTGGTCCGGATGATGATGGTTAAGAGAAGTTTCACTGTGCAAGTCTTTGGTGCATCCGGCACAGAGTGCTAGACATACGTTTTTAGCGACAATCGACACTAGACTATTGGTGCGGTCAACATCATACCGGCTGCCTTTACTTTCTAGGACATTACCTGGCACCCATTTCAGACTGGGTCGATATGGGAGCCAGGATCAATTTTGAGAAAAATTCCCTGATGCAAATTCGAACTCCCCACCTTCAGCCAAGCATCCAGCTGCTATACTCCATCTTCCAGGCTCATATTGTGCCAGGTCAAAATAATACTGGTACTATACGCTGTTATGGCCCAAATGTTGATAAGCCTATATGCTGGTTGGCCTGTAAACCGCTAGAACCATAAGCTGTTCAACTATCTGCCACTAAACCCCTACAGTGCTAGCTAATTTTTGTTATTAGTTTATGTCAATCATTTGTTCAGCTTCGCAGACACACTTTACATTCATTAATAACATCAGCTCGGAAGCAGACACTATTTTTACTTCAAATGGTGGTGGTTGATGTGCTGGAAGTTCCAACTCCTAACAGTTTGTTCACAGTCTGTCATAACAAAACAGACACATAAACACACACACACACACAAACAAGAGGAAAGAGAAGCAAAGAAATCCCTTCCCCTGTGAAGAAAGCATGTATAAGCAATTATGTGTAGGAACATAACAAAATTACATATAAACAATATAATTGTAATGCCAGTATATACACTATGCCTAGCTGTTTCACTTATCTTATATAATATTTTGGTATAAGTCATGTTTTTACATCTTGTTTATTACTTACTGGTATTAAGTAATGCTAACATCAACATCATTGTTACTCCTAGCTGATTTACTTATCTGATATAATGTTAACTGTAGTTATATTTCTACATCTAGTTTACTATTTACTGGCATTATCTAGTGTTAACAGTGACATCCTGTCCATGCCTATTGTGCTTTGGGCTTCAATGAATTACTGTTAACATACTATCCTAAGTCTACTCTAATCTTACTTTGCTATGAACAAGAATTAATGTTAACATTTGTGTCATATTTCTATACATGGCTGGCTGTTCACTGATGAGAATTAATGTTCCCATTTGTGTCATAAGTCTATATATGGTTGGCTGTTTACTGATGAGAATTAATGTTCCCATTTGTGTCATAAGTCTATATATGGTTGGCTGTTTACTGATGAGAATTAATGTTCCCATTTGTGTCATAAGTCTATATATGGTTGGCTGTTTACTGATGAGAATTAATGTTCCCATTTGTGTCATAAGTCTATATATGGTTGGCTGTTTACTGATGAGAATTAATGTTCCCATTTGTGTCATAAGTCTATATATGGTTGGCTGTTCACTGATGAGAATTAATGTTCCCATTTGTGTCATAAGTCTATATATGGTTGGCTGTTTACTGATGAGAATTAATGTTCCCATTTGTGTCATAAGTCTATATATGGTTGGCTGTTTACTGATGAGAATTAATGTTCCCATTTGTGTCATAAGTCTATATATGGTTGGCTGTTTACTGATGAGAATTAATGTTCCCATTTGTGTCATAAGTCTATACATGGCTGGCTGTTCACTGATGAGAGTTAATGTTCCCATTTGTGTCATAAGTCTATATATGGTTGGCTGTTTACTGATGAGAGTTAATGTTCCCATTTGTGTCATAAGTCTATATATGGTTGGCTGTTTACTGATGAGAGTTAATGTTCCCATTTGTGTCATAAGTCTATATATGGTTGGCTGTTTACTGATGAGAATTAATGTTCCCATTTGTGTCATAAGTCTATATATGGTTGGCTGTTTACTGATGAGAATTAATGTTCCCATTTGTGTCATAAGTCTATATATGGTTGGCTGTTTACTGATGAGAATTAATGTTCCCATTTGTGTCATAAGTCTATATATGGTTGGCTGTTTACTGATGAGAATTAATGTTCCCATTTGTGTCATAAGTCTATACATGGTTGGCTGTTCACTGATGAGAATTAATGTTCCCATTTGTGTCATAAGTCTATATATGGTTGGCTGTTTACTGATGAGAGTTAATGTTCCCATTTGTGTCATAAGTCTATATATGGTTGGCTGTTTACTGATGAGAGTTAATGTTCCCATTTGTGTCATAAGTCTATATATGGTTGGCTGTTTACTGATGAGAGTTAATGTTCCCATTTGTGTCATAAGTCTATATATGGTTGGCTGTTTACTGATGAGAGTTAATGTTCCCATTTGTGTCATAAGTCTATATGTGGTTGGCTGTTTACTCAGGGGAATTAATGTTAACATATGTCATATGTCTAAAATGTGGTTGGCACATTTTTGATTGGAATTAATTAATGTCAGATCACTTGTTTTACAGTACTATTTATTTATGTAAAATAATCTTAACAATGATGTAATATTTCTACATCTAATTTAATTTTTGTCATGGAATAATTTTCAACACTAATGTCAGATATTTATACCTAGTTTACTATTTACAGACATGAAATATATTTAACATTTTTCTTATTACTGTATCTGATTGATTATTTCATCATCATCATCAGGTACCTTCCCGACTGGCATGGGCGATCATGCCTCTCCATAATCTGCGATCTCCTGCAGTATGTATCAGTTCGTGTGCCGACACACCTCCACGCCATGCAACAAGACTGTCAAGAATCTTCTCTCCTATCTCTCCTTCCACATATCTTTCCAGTGGTCACAACATGTTCTATTTTCCCTCTTCTCATAACATGGCCGAAAAATGATGACTGTCTCCTTCTGATGTCTGTGATAAGTTGTCTTTGGGCTGCCGCCTCTTTCAAAACCTCTTGGTTGCTCTTTTTGGCTGTCCAAGGTATTCTAAGCATTCTTCTGTAAAACCACATCTCCGAGGCCTCCACTGATTATTTACAGACGTAAAATATATTTTTTTTTTCATATTGCTACATTTAATTCACTATTTAATTATTAAAAAAAAGATTTTCTTAGTTATGTCATATTCTACATTTAGTTTAGTATTTGAAAGAAATGCTAGCATCTGTATTAAAATTAGTTGCCTATCGGTGTATTTATATCCTTGTTTGTGTCGTCACTGACACATAAGGCATTCATAAAGGGTCTCCACAGTTGCCCATTTGCTAACTTTCTGCCTTTGGTATTCCATGTTTTTTTTTACATCCTTCATTCCCTCATCTGCTGTTCTTCTCCAAGTTTCCTTAAATCATCCATGTTTCCTTTTTCTATATGCCACACTGTTTTCACGATTCAATTTATCTGAAATGGTAACATTATGGCATATATTTCTAAATCTAGCTTGCTACATGGTTATCTATAAGAATTTACATTTTCAATTTATTGCTGATTTCTTTATTTATTATTTATCAGAGCATTGAAAAGTTTAAAATCAATCTGCAAACAACAAAGAAATGTACGTTCATTACTGCATGTAAATACAATTATTGCTTCAAATTCATTTGCCAGGTGCTATGGTGCAACACAATAATATAGAAAGGACTGTTCTTATTTCTCTTTACAAGACTATGCTACAACACTACTGATTTAGAAATTTCTCCTAAAACAGAAAACATTTTTGTTTTGTTGTTGAAAAAAAAAAAAGAATACTTTTTCACATAAATGATCTGTAAAAAAAACAATTTGGTTCTTTCGTAATATCCTACCCCAGATGACGTCACAGGACAGCCCAAGATTTTACAGGGTTGTAAGACTGGGTTTCATGGCTTTCTGATGCTTTTAACGACCCCAAAACATCTAGAACTGGCCCTAACCCCAACCCACCTACGTCCCACGAAAGGGTGCAGCCTAGGTCCCACGGCTGCATGCAGCCTAGGTCCCACGATTGCATGCAGCCTATCTACCAGCCCCTGAAATATTAAACTGTCCTGTGACCTGTGGATTTCCCCTGTTTGGGGTAGGATATTAAGAAAGCACCTAAAATTCTTATAAAATTGTTTACAACTTAACAATTCCCCACTGATAAAATGTTAAAATCTATGCAGGTTTTTAAAAAAGAAGAAAAAAGCTACACCCACTCGCTACCAACCACCACAAGTTAAAGAAAAAGAACAGATGTTTAATTTCAACCTCAATGCGGCACAGTTTGTTTATAAGGAAACTTCTGTGAAATTCTAATGAAATTATTATATCATTAAAAAAAAAAATTTCAGAGGAAACTTCTAGGAAATTCAAATACAATCATTTGATCTCTAATAAAAACTGTTTATGCGAAACTTGTAAAATTCGATGCATTTTTTCTAGTTTTACAAGGAACACCTGCAAATTGCTCGTTTATTGCAATTATTTGAATTTAAAAAAAAAAAAAATTTAAACACTGTCTAAATGTTAGACTTGAAAATTTCAAAAAAGCAAGAGCATCTGCAGATATAAGAAGGAACATTTCAGGACAAGGAAGCTTGTAATGCCGAAAAGTTGGTACACCTCCCAACAGTATGTCTCTAAGTAGATGCTCTCCTGACCCAGTTACTCACAACCGGGACAAGGCGTCCTGAATACATTCTGTTTGAGAGACGATGGTACCAACCTTTGGTGCAAGACAAGAGTTCCTTATTTCCTGACTCAACAATACCAGATGCCAAGAAACTCACTTTCCAGTCTTTTCATTATACAGAAAAACCTCGCTGTTAACACTATTTCACAGGGACTGACAAATCAAGAGTTTGTTTTACAAAAATGTGTGCTAGTGGGGCTCAAATTAATACATGAAAATGATAGGATGAAAACTGTGTTCAAGTTCTTCTTCTTAATTGGCTTGTGTTAACAAAGTTTTACTTAAAAGTATAAAGCAACCATCTTTAAATTTATAATTTTGGCTCTCAAGTGCATAAAAAAATTGGAGGTATTGTAGCACGGCCATCCTCAAACCAACTGCCATCACAAACACTTTGCTTTGGCGTTTCAATAAGGATTAAAAAAAAAAAAAATAAGATTATGTTGTCTTTGTTGATTTAAAAAAAAAAATTTAAGTGAGATTAAAAAAAAAAGATAAAATGAGATTCTGCTTTAATCTGGTGATTTAAATGGGAAATTATAGAATAAAGAGAAGATTATGCCTTTCTTTAATGATTCATAAACAAATTTACAGAAAAGGAGAAAATGGAAAGATTTAACAATAATCGAAACCGACTTGGCAGCATAGCATCATTAAAATCTTATATGTTTTTGTTTGTGGAAAATATTAATTAGTAAAGAGGTTAGTATTGCTTGTCTTAGCCACACATACCAATCCGGTTATTATATACAAAGCAGTGTCTGCGAACCGCACTGCACGCCGACAGAGCACGCCTTTGAGGCCGCACCGAGTCCATTTCAGACCCACTTGGAGAGAGCCGCAGTAGGGCACTATGTGACGATGAGCGTCTGGGTCGCCCATAGGGCTGGCAGATGTCACGAGGGGTGGCACTACCAAAACCTAATATGTGACCCCTCCCACCTTTGCGGCCTCCGGCCTTCCATGCTTCAAAACGGGCCACCCGTTCCTCAGATTTCTGCAGAATGGACTCACGACGGGCCTGTAGAGACATTCAGAATCACAGCTGTCAAATGATTATCATAATTACAAATTGTATGCTTGAAAAATACAAAAAATATGTATTAAAAATATGTTTTATTGACATTCTTTTCATCACCTCTTTAGTTTTGTTTGCTTTTTGCGTTCACCGGATATAAATCCCAGCAGAAAGACTGGGTTGTTCGTCCATTTCTGGACTTTGGCTTTCCTCCAGGACCTGAGTTTTGTGTGTGCATCCGTTTTACAGATTTTTCCTATTTATATGCAGACTGTTGGTTCATTGCCTTAAGGCAGATGCATTCTGACTTTGAAGGAGGCGCCCAATCAGTCGACTCTTACAACATGCTTGTTTTTTCTACTTGAACTCTTATGGGCCCAAGGAATTATTTCTCCAACCACTTCTATCCCAAACAGTTGAGCCTAAAAACAACAAATACTAAGATCTGAAAGAGTTCAACAGCAGCACTTTGGGACATAAGTAGTCAAACTAATATTTCAGATACAAGGTGTAAATATAACAAATGCCAGAAGACAGAAGATAGCAGGAATATTGTAGTATGTTGGAAATAACCAAGACACAAATGTTGAGTTGACTGGCATTAAAGGAGTTAAAAAACGGGGACACAAACAATAAATACTTTTTCAAAACTCAAACAGCAACAATAGCAGTTAGGGAATGAAGCAGATCTTCATGGCTAAGTGGCCAAGCCAGTTATTCAATTGGGGGGGGGGGGGTGTGCGCGCGGCGTGGAGGGCGAGCAGAGGTTCTGGAAGATTTTCAACACTGAGGGGAAACATAAGCAGACTTTTTATCAGGTTGTCACTGGTACTATTAGCATGTTGATTATTTATTGGCTAAGGATGAAGGAGATGCAGCAAATGTGGGAATGGATGAAAAACTTAGCCTTGTGCTACGAAGGTGGTGGGTTTGTTTCACAGGCTGCATCACAGAGTTTATTTACAAATGTAATTTTTACAAAGAACCATAGGGATCAATGCTACCACTACAGAGTTTGCACTTTGTGTGACATTTTTCAACAGGAAACTCTGTCTCTCTGAGAGTGAGAGAGAGAAAGAGAGAGACACAGAGAGAGAGAGAGAGAGAGAGAGAGAGAGAGAGAGAGAGAGAGAGAGAGAGAGAGAGAGAGAGAGAAAGAGAGACAGACAGACAGACAGACGGACAGACAGAGGAGGTGGATGAGAGAGACTGAGCCATATGGGATAAAACCTGATGCAATGAGAGGTCGCTCCTCTCAGCTTTAAATCTTTAGCATGAGGAGATAAAAGAAAGCCATATGTGATTCTCTGCAAACAAAAAAGCCAGATCTGTAAAGTGGACAGATGTTCATGCAAAACTTAGGTTCTGGAACAAGATTAGAGTCCAGAAGTGGACGAACAACCAGAACTTTCTATCTTGGTTTATAACCAGTGAACACTTAAAAGGAGAAGAATGATTCTCTGTACTTACTTTTTCAAATTCCTCCTTGACTCTTCTACGTTCCTCCACAGCTGCTCTCCTTTCTATATCTCTCCTACGCAAGTCTTCAATTTTCTTCCTTCTCATCTCTAGCTGTTTTTCTCTGTTCTCCTGGGCTGTTCGTTGCTGCTCTTTCAGTTCTACAAGTTTCCTTCGTCGCTCCTCTTTTAGTCGCTCACGTGCTTGTCGAACCCTTTCTTCTTTCTCCCGCTCTTTAGCAATTTTGATGGGATCTGCAAGCATGCCAGCTGGAAAGACACATTTAAAAAAAAACACACACACATGTGAATAGTTGTTGGTTTGTACAAATTCTAATCACAAATCAATCAATCAAAATAAATTATACCGTCTACATATTTTGTCTACGTACTTTCTCGCCCCTCTTGTTCTCTATTATGTTACAAAGAAAGAAGAAAGATATCAGAGGCCATGGAGAAGTCTCTCTAGAATGCTCTGAAATCTGTAGACTAATATTTCCTATTTAGGGGTGGCAATACCCCAGGGAGTCCTTGGAACAAATTTAAGGGGTCTGTGACATTTACAAAAACCCTGAAATCCAGAATGCAGTTTTTTTCTTTTTGGTGATTCTAATATTTATAAATAATAATAAGCTCTTTTCAGTATGACAATTTCAACTGTTCTAGCCTACTGTCACATGGATTTACTGCATAAAATGTTCTTCATTTCATAAAATTAAAAAATTCAGTTTTAGCCTGTCCTATTCTGTTCTCTAATTCAGTATGTATGTGCCTTACACAGGGTCGTGCCGCAGATTTTCTCAGTATGATGCAAGTTGTTGAAATGCCACCCTTTACAGTTTTTTTTTGGGTCTTCAAAATATCCTGCAGGTTTTGTCCCCTCCCCCCTTTTCTGATGCTGCCTGATGAGACCACATCTTTGTATCACAGCATGGCACAGTCGGGGCCTTTTCAATTGCTAAAAAAAAAATACATTTGGATACAAATGAACACACAAGCTGTGAGGTACATAACGCTGGCTATTCAAGTTTTAAACTTCTACTCTTAAAAAATACTCCAGGCATGTTTACTGAGTCATAATCATCTAGAAGAAATCAGACCCACTTCTTAATTTTGAGAATATATGTATATAAATTTACACATAACATTAATTTTAAAAATGTACATGTAACAATAAACAAAAGCGATTCAAAAATAATACAGCAAATGTTAAAAAAAAAAAAATCAAATCAGAGACGGGAGAAATGCATGCAGTAGTAAGCTCTCATATGCTAATGTTCATTTGCACAAGTGTAAATCCAATTTTCTATAAACATTCACCAAGATACATAACTTGATTTTCAGTCTGAAGCTGTTTTTTAACGGCAGTATGTACTATTTAGGGCAGTTAAGGCTGCGGGCAGGGGCGATCCTGAGCTTGAGGATTTAAGGCTGCACGGAGTGTAAGTTTAGGATTTCATTTTTTCCCTCCAACAGGAAAAATCCATCAAAGAGGATCTTAACCTTAATTTTTCACATTTCTAAACTATTCTGCCAGCCACTCTTACAGTAATATGCAGTAATACAACACTATAATATAAAGCATGACGGTAGACGGCCTGGTGACTACATGCCAGAGTGGAAGAGGAATGACACAGAAAGAATAACATGATGTTAATCGTGATATTAATTTAAACAAAAAGAGTAACAGAACAGTTATTGCATTGATGATCTAGAACAATGTCACCCCCCCCCCCCCTCCAACTGTCCCAGGAAATTTTTACGGATCTGTGATATTATTATTTTGTAAACACCTCAACTTAAGAACATAATCCTTTTTTTGTGATGCCAATATTTATAACATAATAATAAGTTCTATAGTATTACAAATTAGAAGGCAAAAAGCAAGCTATCTGCCATGTTGATAATCAAAGAAAGAGTGAATAACCAGATTACTCTGTAGAAACAGATAGATGGATAAAATAACATAATAGATCTTTGTTAATAATCTAAGAAAATTAGAATAACATTGTATTGACTGTATTCATTTAGGAAAGGATATAATTTTTACTATGATAATAATTCAAGAAAGAAAGAAAGAAAAAGTGAGAAAGAAAGAGAAAGATTTGATTTGATTCAAGAACCGACATCACAGCACTCGGGGCATTCCCATAAGCGCTCCGTCCCCATCTTCAGCAGCCAGCGAAGAGTTCCGATACTAATGGTGCCAGTAGCATTCTGATTAAACGTCCGTCTTGCCTTTCCTCTGAGCCTCGAGCATCTGCCAGAACCTCTCGTCACCCCCAACTGCATCAATCTCCCCAGACTGTGGTGATCCATCTGCTCCTCCGAATTACACACGCTCTCTCACAAGGCACTAACCATGTCTGCCTTATCATGTATCAGTATTCCACCAAGTTGTGTAGAGCCAGCCAGTCTGCCTGTTCATTTCCCAACACACCTGCGTAACCCAGTGAAAAAATCCAGACAATACTCCTCACTCGTGTCCTCCGCAGCGAAGCATGCCACTCTGCACAAAGCATACCTGGTCTGATCTTCCTCAGCATGCTTTCTGAATCAGTTACAATCACGATGTGTGTGTGTGTCGTGTTCTCTAGCCAGTGGAAAGCTGCAGTGACCGCCTCCACCTCCATTCTTAAGCTGGTTGTTGTGGTATCATATGCTAGACTCTCCTGCACCAAACGTCGACCATTAACTTTAAGAGAAAGAAAAGAAAGAAAGAAAGAAAGAAAGAAAGCTAACAAAAAATAAAATTAACAATGACGATGATCTTTAAAAAAAAAAAAAAGGAACAAACACCACCATGCTTTCTATGAAAGTAATCTAAGAAAGAATAAAAATAACAAGATTTCAAATAAAAAGACTTCTCACGATCATAACCTATAAAAGACAAGCAAAAATGATGGTTGTGGTGATGATAATTTTAGGCAGAAAACTAGAAGCCTGTAAAAAAAAACCAGGTAAAATATGATTCCCTGCACTTTTTCTAAAGGTGAATTCCACCACATTTGGTATTTATTTCCACGCAACAACAAAAATCGGCACTTGAACTTTGCACCAGTGACTGTGCAATGCCTATAGTTGGGTTCACGTAGCAGACAAGTTCAATTACCCACATCCTGGACGACGCTCAGGCTGGAAGATTTGACAGGGATTCATTCTGTCCCAGGAGCTGGAACAACTTTCTGCTATTTCTAGAAGTGTTTGTTTATACAGCAAAAACAAACTTATGCAGTTTCTGCAGGTTGTACAAATCTACCTGCGTCTCTTGCTGGGATTCAGCTGCCTGTACATATCAATGTGGTCATATATTTCTGCACATATCTGTACAGAAGTGTGCACATGTGGTATGTGCGTGTATGTGAGTATGTGCTTTATATGTTATGTCTTATCCTTCGTGGTGTAGGGACTGTATGCTGCCAACCTTCGTGGTGTAGGGACTGTATGCTTGCCTACCAAACCTGCTGGTGATAAGTTTGCATCCTAATTAAAGCAGGTATTTTTTCTTAAACTGACCTAGGCTCCAAGGGTACAAGAAAATGTCATGGGAAGTAAAAACAGTCTGGATTTTACTGATCACATCAGCCCATTTAGAAATGATTGGTCTAAAAAACATGGGACTAGCATCAGTGGGCTCATCCGTGGATTTCTCCCCTCCAGGATGCTACTTGATGGTTTACCACCCTGTGATTTCAATTTATCTGAACAGCAGTACAACAGGGTGGATCCCATATAGCCTGTTCAGCAGTACAACAGGGTGGATCCCATATAGACTGTTTAGCAGTACAGCAGGGTGGATTCCATATAGCCTGTACGGCAGTACAACAGGGTGGATCCCATATAGCCTGTTCAGCAGTACAACAGGGCGGATCCCATTTAGACTGTTTAGCAGTACAGCAGGGTTGATTCCATATAGCCTGTGCGGCAGTACAACAGGGTGGATCCCATATAGCCTGTTCAGCAGTACAACAGGGTGGATCCCATATACTGTTCAGCAGTACAGCAGGGTGGATTCCATATAGCCTGTACGGCAGTACAACAGGGTGGATCCCATATAGCCTGTTCAGCAGTACAACAGGGCGGATCCCATATAGACTGGTTAGCAGTACAGCAGGGTGGATTCCATATAGCCTGTACGGCAGTACAACAAGGTGGATCCCATATAGACTGTCCAGCAGTACAACAGGGTGGATCCTATATACTGTTCAGCAGTACAACAGGGTGGATCCCATATAGAATGTTCAGCAGTACAACAGGGTGGATCCCATATAGCCTGTTCAGCAGTACAACAGGGGGGTCCCATATAGACTGTTCAGCAGTACAACAGGGTGGATCCCATATAGCCTGTACAGCAGTACAACAGGGTGGATCCCATATAGCCTGTTCAGCAGTACAACAGGGTGGATCCCATACAGCCTGTACGGCAGTACAACAGGGTGGATCCCATATACCCTGTACGGCAGTACAACAGGGTAGATCCTATATAGCCTGTACGGCAGTACAACAGGGTGGATCCCATATAGCCTGTACAGCAGTACAACAGGGTGGATCCCATTTAGCCTGTACGGCAGTACAACAGGGTGGATCCCATATAGCCTGTTCAGCCAAAGAAGTCTTAATTAGGGCATCCGTAACCGCTCTACCTCCTAGGAGTAACCTGCAGGCCTTTGTGGATAAGGACCTATGAAGTTCTATTTTGAGCTTATCTCATTATGCCTGGCAATAAATTGTACAATCTGTTGTTGGTGCACTTGTATTCAAACCAACCTTACACACAATAAACCCAGAGGCAAGGAAAAAGTTCCCATTACTATTATGACTATTTAACAACAACTATCTCCCTGAATGGATTACCAGGCTCCTTTGGGGGGGGGGGGGGGGGGGGAGAATAGATCCACTGCCCACCTAATAATCATGTCTTAAAAGTCAACTAATTAGGGATGTTTCCCTCAAAGTTTAAGTGCATCTGTCTGAAAGGCAGGGAACCAACATTCTGTACACAAACTAAACCAGATCTGTAAAAAGTCCAGAAGTAGACAAACAAGAAGTAAAAATGATAACTAGAGCTTACTACGCAAATAAGTAAATATAAAAATACACCCAAAGCTACAGCAAGACAACAGTACAGGTAACAAATGCATAGAAACATTTGCTGCCAGTTGGTCTAAAAAGATCACACATTTAAACATTAAATACACAATGGTTTGCCTACTCAGAAAGAATACCTCACAACACCATACCATACAAGGCATATACCAAAAGAGGAGAAGGATGTACAGCATGAGGTGGACTAAGAACACTATGGAAAGATAGTATCAGAGAAATTCTACAATAGTACAAGGTGCCCACGGACGAGGCGGCCATAAAGCAAAAAACAGAATCTTACATCTCCCTCGATATATGAACCAGCAAAAGAAGAGGAGTGGAACAACTGACATGCTAAAGAGACTGATACCGTAGATAGAGAAAACTAACACTGATATGAGCTTTGAGTTGAGAACAGACATAGTTCTCAGAACATTCCCATAAGTGCCCCATCCCCACATTCAGTAGCAAGTGCAAAGTTCCAGTTCTGATGGTACCAGTATTAGTCTGAATTTATCTCCATCTCAAACCTCCCCTTGAATGCTGAACATTAACCAGACTTCCTGATCACTCCCTGCTACACCATTCTCTTCAGGCCGACCATGATGATCTATTTTCCTCTATACTGTTTACCACCAACCCATTCTTAAGGCTCTTACTTCTTCTTCTTTTTGTTCACCGGCTGTGAATTCCGGTGGTAAGTCGCGTTTGTTTGTCCAAATGGACTTTTAGCTTTTACCTTGACCTGAGTTTTGCGTGTACATCCGTTTTACTGGCTTATTTGTTTGCAGTTCTCGTTCCCCGCCTCTCCGGCAGATATACTCCGACTTCGAGGGAAAGACTCTTACAACATCTAACTCACAGCAATGAAAATGTACACACCCTATAAATGTGACTGTATTTTTAAAAAAATTTACATCGCTACTGTGGATTACCTGCTCTTTATGGGTGAGTGTGTACTCTATTTGTGTGTTGTTTATTTACCAGTACCAGTCCAATGTGCAACTAGTCTTATCAACTTCTGCTCTGGAAATTCCTTAGCAACGCTAATCAACAGTCTGAAGGGTGACATGCACACCAAAATAGGTTCGGATAACTTAGTACATGAACAGATCAACGGAAGTTTGGACCTGAGGTGTAACAAATGACCACAGAGAATTATTCCCACACACATAAAAATTGCAATTTACTAACGAAATATACAAACAAATCTCTAAAGCATGAAGCAATTACTGTTAACCGCATGTGGCTGATTGGGACAATAAACAAAATACAAATTACTGTGATAATTAACTATACATAAACTGTAAAGACAGTTAATCACCATAATGAACTTATTTTGCTATTATTGTATTTCAACTTGACTTTACATAGCACCATAATTGTCTCTTACCCCCCCCCCCCCTCTTTTCCCCTCTGTAATCTCTCTTTCTCACACCACGTACACTGTTTGTCTCAAATATGCACCAACTCTGTCTCTCTCACACCTCTCCCTCTTCTTTTTCATCACTCTCTCTCAAAACACACACCACACAAACTGTTTGTCTCAAATATGCACCATGGCTCTCTCTTTCTGTCTCTCACACACACAAACCTCAACTCTATCTCTCTCTTTCTCCTTCACCTTCCCCTTCCCAATCCCTATGGCTGCAATGGTATAGCAGCTAGCTAGTGTGCTTGCCCACTGAAACAGTGGCTCCGACTGAAGTGCTAGCAGAGCCAGAATAAACTTTACCAGCATAACCAGACTGAACAAACAGATCATATAAATGGGCACCAGATAACTGTAACAATAATCTGGAGAGGAAAGGCACTGGTCACCCCACTATATATAACCCTGCCTAGACCAGTGTTCTTCAACTAGGGTCTGTGGGTCACTAGCGGTCTGAGGAACCGTCCTGATGACCCGCCAAAAATCTCAATGACAACGCAATATTCAACACAATAAGTCAGCACTTAACATTAGCTGAACATTGTGATTATTAGTTCCCTGAATAGGGGACCCCCATTCAGGCAACCTTTGGATTAGTTCCCTGAATAGGGGGACCCCCATACAGGCAACCTTTAGATTAGTTCACTGAATAGGGGGACCCCCATACAGGCAACCTTTGGATTAGTTCCCTGAATAGGGGACCCCCATACAGGCAACCTTTGGATTAGTTCCCTGAATAGGGGGCCCCCATTCAGGCAACCTTTGGATTAGTTCCCTGAATTGGGGGACCCCCATACAGGCACCTTTGGATTAGTTCCCTGAATAGGGGGCCCCCATCCAGGCAACCTTTGGATTAGTTCCCTGAGGATCCCCCCATACAGGCAACCTTTAGATTAGTTCCCTGAATAGGGGGACCCCCATACAGGCAACCTTTGGATTAGTTCCCTGAATAGGGGACCCCCATACAGGCAACCTTTGGATTAGTTCCCTGAATAGGGGGCCCCCATTCAGGCAACCTTTGGATTAGTTCCCTGAATTGGGGGACCCCCATACAGGCACCTTTGGATTAGTTCCCTGAATAGGGGGCCCCCATCCAGGCAACCTTTGGATTAGTTCCCTGAGGATCCCCCCATACAGGCAACCTTTGGATTAGTTCCCTGAGGATCCCCCCATACAGGCAACCTTTGGATTAGTAATCGGTTTTTGGGAGACATAAGATCATGCAGACTTGATCATCATCATCATCATGGTCAATCTGTCCTTTGATGGCATCCTGTGTCCAGACATAAAATGCAATCAATGTTTGAGGTTTGGATATCACGTAAAACAGAATATCCATCACTGAATTATAAAGAGCTATCAGATTGTTGGTGGCTTTTTTTTTTTTTTTAACCTCCTCTTTGTGAAAAAGACAAACCATTTTCTTAGCTGTATCAGAGATTTTTTTTTTTAAACTAACAGAAAAAAATTTCAAATATGTTAATGCAGCGCTTTGTATATCAGAAACAATGTTCCAATCAGGAATATGATATATTTTCTTGTCTCTAAGCAGCAGCAGATGTCACATTAGTTGAAAACTGTAATTTTGTGACACTGAATATGACATTTAATATAATAAACTGATATTTATATCTGTTTTTGGTTTTTCGCCAGTTTCATTTCAAAACCATTTCCCCTGATTTGCTGGTCCTTAGGTGTTAAAAGGTTGAAGAACACTGGCCTCTACTAAATAAATAATTAACATTTCATAACACAACAGCAACTTCTATGGGACTTCTTGAACCTCAGACATGCATTCACATATATAAGCATGCAAACATATACAAAAACTCTTATTTATGCCTTAGGTGCAATTATAAAAATCAAAATAATTAATTTCATCTACATTTTCAGGAAATGATTACCTAGCTTGCTACACCAAACTACATCATACAATTCCTCAGTATAGTCAATTGTTTAGTTTCTTCACTGTAACTCTAGTTCAGAATTTCTCCTATGCATTTACAACTGAATAGGTACAGTTCTATAATATTAACAGTAGTTACTTCATAATCAGTTAAAGTTTTCTGAATCAAATATTTTTAAAAGCTCTAACACAATAAAAATAAATAAAAAGCAGATGCAAAAAAAAGGGGGGGGGGGGGAAAGTTAGAAATTTGTAAAACATACAAAATGCCAAGAAAATACCAAAACCAAAAATAATTATGAAAATAAGGATGCAAGTTTCTAAAATACTCAAATAAAATGGAGAATTGACAAACGCATAAAGAAATAAAAAACAAAATAAAATGACGGAGTGGGTGTGAATATACGAGCCACAGACAAAAGCAATGCTTTGGGCAGCACATGTACTACATCCAGGGTTGGAGGTAAGACCAAAGTAATAGGCACTCACATACAATAGGTCGTGACATTATGGGGTGAGGGACATCTCACTTTAATATAATCATTTCTTGCCAGAAAGTTGTGCAGATTAGCAGCAACCACATTTATAAGCTCTGATCAACTTCAACTCTCAGAGTCTGAAACCAGCTCTGAGTCATCCTTCCTTTGCCAACTCTAGTAGCTCAATCTTTCCAATACTATTATCTGCCTTTTTTCCTCCACATATTTTTAGATCTTCCTCTAAACTTTACTGTCCCACAGGTTCCTGCACCAAAGAATATTACAGCTATACTATCATCAGGTTTTCTTATTGTGTCCTATCTAGTGATGGCATCTTTCCTACAACTGTAGTTTACAAATCACTGCTGCTGCCTGGCATTGAACCCAGACATTTAGGTTTGGAAATAAGTGAACTAGCTTATGTATCACCATAGTTACTCTTGGATAGGCTTGCCATGTCCACAAACAATTTAAATACTGCAGATCAGCACCTAAAAGGCTAGTCAGAATGGTCTGAAACCAAGTCTTTATATCATGTGAACAGCATTACAAAAGAATGGTTTGAAACCAGGTCTTTATCTAATGTGAACAGTATCAGAAAAGAATGGGTTGAAACCAAGTCTTCACCTCATGTGAACAGTATCACAAAAGAATTGTTTGAAATCACATCTTTTGATCAAGTTAACACCATCACAAAAGACTGGATTCAAACCAATTTTTTTTACCTCATGTCAACAACAACACACAGAAAACTGGCTCAAAAACCAAGTTTTTAACTCGTGTGAACAGCACCAGTCGGCTCTGTGGCTAAGTCGATGCGAACGCTTCGCTTCGTAATGCCGGGATGCCAGGTTCGATCCCAGCTGCGGGCCATGCGCCTTGCATTGGTTTCGACAGTGGTATCAAGAAAGCTGACCGTCCAGAAAGCAATGGCAAACTACTGGATGTAAATTGCCTAGAAAAACCACACAACAGCCAGGGGCTGTTAGGGTTGGTTCTGCAACGTCTTGTAAAGGATACGCAACTAACTAAAAAGAACAGCACCACAAAAGAGCAATTGATTTTACCCTGAACTGACATGGAAATATTGTGATACAGATAACCTGTCAGCCCGCTGTATAAAGTAATGACCCAGTATATAAGAAAGCTAGAGCATATCATGCTTCAACTTTAGCAACTGCTTTGTGATTACCTTTACTTCATTAATAAGGACTTGCAGTAGAAAAAGAAGATAGTCAATGAAGAACTATTCAAACCCTATCTGCAGAACAGACTCATCATATGCTTAATGCCTTTTCTCCCAGGGAGGAGTTACAGCAATCTACCCTGTTCTTATCCTCACTTCAACTCCCATTCAGTTTTCTATCCCCAATCCCATTCTTTGAGTATTTTCTTATCTTTATTCTTATCTTAGCAGTGTGCACTGTGTTCTGAAGGTTTTTGGGGATGTGGGCCTTTAAGTTCATGCTTTAATTTTTTTTCCCATGGATTTCTAGCAGTACTTAATTACTTGGTACCATTTTCTAAACAGGTCGCGAGCTGAAAAATGGTGCCATATAGGATCTAAGCCCATGCAGAAAACTGTGATACGTTTTCTTTTATAAAAGACCATTCCGCTGTCACTGCTAACAAAACAAAACACAAGTTATTTTACAGCAGATGGGTCAGAAAAAATTCATCAATATGACGACCCCTGATAACTTCAACATTTTTCTTCTTCTTTAAAAGAAGTTACCTTCAGAGAAGGCAAGACTTTTATATCTACCTTCCTGGATCAGTCTAATGCAGAATGTGCATCTGCCCATACATGCTCTTGCCAATGGCTGGAAAGAACTGGGGGGATAGCAACAAAAAAAAACCCAAGCACCATGCAGCAGGCAATGAGCGAGTTTCATCGTTCAAGATGCCTCCCTACCTCGGTGCTTGAAGGGAACCTTATAGCCACTTTCACCATCTGTGGTCTCACCCTTAGCACTACCGCCGCTTGCAGCACTTCCGTCCCAGGAGGTTTTCATGTCCACCAAGCTGAGGTCCTGACCTCCAGATGAGGCCTGGGAAGAGGAGTTTGCAGACTTGGGCTTCTCGGACGATCTTCTGGGTGTGGATTCAGCACTCGTGTCAAAGGAGACTATACTATCCCTGCCTTCAGCACCAGACGATCTACTTCTGTCACCTGCGGGTAAAGGTGTAACAAACAAAATTTTTAATAAAAATAGCTAAGTTTTAATGTTTATACCAGCAGTGAATCAGACATATGATGCCATACTCATATTTTATAGACAAATCAACATTTGGTGAGTGTTAATGTGATCACAACTGACATCATCGTACATTGGGATTCTCATGCATGCTCGGTCTCCCAATGCAACTGCAACTCCAAGGTACATCTACTGATTGCTCCAATGAGGAGGTGGTTACAACGTCTTCTATCTCGGCCTCGAAGATGTGCTTCACCGTGCCTGACTACCAGGCCACACAACTGTGTTAGTATCATTAGTATCAGAGATCCATTATTATCCACTAGCCGTTCGTACAGCGTTGATGATTTCTGCAGATATCAGTCTGTGTGGTAGTTACCATCATGTGGCCACCTTTGCTTCCCAGAAATTACCTGATACTCATTGCCCTAGGATTCGAACCCAAGAACATGGTGCCAGCAGTGAGTGTCTAGCCAAACTGCAACCAAAGCGGTTTCTCCTGTGGGTTAAAGTTTGCACATCCTTTACAAGATGATGTAGAAGCAACCTCAGCCATTTTGTGGCTGTTGCAGTCTTTCTAGGAAAATTTTACGTTCAGTAGTTTGCCACTGCTTTCTAAATGGTCAGCTTTCTGTACCACTATCAAAACCAATGCAAGATGAATTTTCCACAGCAGGGACCGAACACAGAATTATGAAGTGCGTTCGCAACGCTGACCTCCTATGGGTACAAGCCACTGAATTCATTGACAGGTTTCAAAAGATAAATTGCACTGATAAACTGATAGTTTTAAGAGGGTGGAGGTGGGCAATCTGAACTACAGAATATAAAAAAATGTATATAGATAGACCTAGCAAGAGTTGGAAGATGTGGCTAGACGCCTGCCTGCCTGCCAGCACAAAGGTTTTGGGGTCAAATCCACACCTGAATAGACTTTTATAATTGACCTTGGCCCTAGAAAAACCAATCTAACATGAGCACCAGGAAATGTCAGGACACTGGATCATCACACTGAGCATATGGGTCTAGACCCATCTTTGTTTTGTTTTTTGTGTGTGTGTGTGTGGATCAAATAGACCAATGAGACACTGAGGGGGATCTGTTCTAAATCATACTGACCACCTTTACTTCCAAGGACATCTCCTGTTGTCCCATTTTTAGACTGAGTGACAAACTAATTTTTTTTTTTTTAATCCTTACCTGATGCAGACTCAAACCAGACCTTCACTCCAACAGGCAAGCATCTTGCCCCTGCACCACTACATCTTCCCCTTTGAACTCACTGACTAGGTAACATTTTTGGTCTCTTCTCTGCCAGTACTGCCACTGACACGTCCAGTTGCAACCTACTCATCATTCAGACACTAAATGTCCCCGCCTGAGTTCTTGGGGCCTGTTACTGGGGATAACAAGAAGGGACCCGCAGCCGCTAACCCTCGTACACAGAGCGAGCATGTTTTTGCAACTTTTACGAGTTCTGGCTGACATGATGTCCATGGACAGCGCCCAGTAATAGGCATGTATGACATCTTTGGTAGCGGCTGCAGCTGTATAGTGTGTACACATGGCGGACATGATTATATTTACCACACACAAATGTTTAACATATTATCTGGGGTGAATACATTATTTATTTATTTTGTGTCAAAATTGTGGAATACACCATGATGTCATATGATTTCAGAATTACGTCACATTGCTCTTTGTGG
Organism: Candidula unifasciata; assembly: GCA_905116865.2. Classification (NCBI taxonomy): domain Eukaryota; kingdom Metazoa; phylum Mollusca; class Gastropoda; order Stylommatophora; family Geomitridae; genus Candidula; species Candidula unifasciata. The sequence goes on from CAJHNH020001090.1 coordinate 445,999, forward strand.
TAAAGTGACCAAAATCATTTTTAAATTGTCAAAGGAAAGGAAATCAGTCAATTCTTGGTTCCATTTGTATTTGGTGATTACTTCTCTTCATGTAGATACAAATGTTTTCCAAATGTAAACATAGAATAAAATAATTTTTGTGAAAATGTTTAGTGACACATGTCACTATCAAAGAAGCAGAGGACTTAATTCCATGAACTACTACATTTCTGTGCATGCAAAAACCACAACACAGATAGCATATCACTTTCACTATGCTTAGGAATGAAGTGAAACAGACTGCAGTACACTATAACCGTCCCCATGTGGGATGCAATTTTTTGTTATTTGAAACCCTACCCTGTCTTTTGCCGGGGGTCCTGAATATAGCCGGGCCATAAATATATGGATTTACAGCTGAAAGGGGTTTCTGAACCCTCTCCACAGGTGATCCTCATCCGCATGGTGGCACTTTGTGTCACCGGGTGTTTATCGCTTGTGTGATGACCTGGTGTGGTACAACTTACTTACTGACCGACTGCAGTTCTGGCAAAACTAGCAACATCACACATCCCCTTTAAATCCACAAGGAAGACAACAAAGGCGGCAACAAAACAGTCTACCACAAAAACTGCAGTTCACCAGCAATTACACAACAAATAAGCAGTTGTACTTGCAATACTACATAAGGCAGCACCAGTTCTGTGCAACAGGCTGCCAACATTTACTAAATGTGCAGTTCTAAGAAGAAGAAAAAAAAAACCACTTCAGACACAGCTGAAAAGAATTCCATGTGAAATCCACTGCTCCCAGTGCTGCACCATACACAAACTCAGTAGGTGGGTGACAGAATTATGTATTTTCAGCCTGCATATAGGGGAAATAAGACAGCAAACTGTGGCTAATGAAGTGCTATAACTAACAACTAGCCCACCTATTTGCCATACTAGCCTGGGAGTCGATGAAGAAACCTATGGTCTGCTCATGTCCATTTGTTCAACATGGCTGTGCTATATTTTACTGCACTGAAGGAATGCTAGGAATATATATGAGAAACAGAATGTCTCGGATAAGTGACACATATGACAGGAAAAGAGCAAGGTAAAACCAAAAAGAAAAATACCTCTGATGAATTACCCTTGTCTGGGTGGGAACAGACTTAATCCATGATTGTGGTCATTGTGTGAGATGGTAAACCACAAATGCTAAGATTTCTGACATGACACATGATGATGATGATGACAGGAATGCATTTTTAAAATGTATTAGGCAGACATGATTACTAGAAGAGTTTTTCATACTGTATGAGTTCTTTTTTCTGTTCAACAGTCTAGTGTTGGCATGTGTTGCCAGTCGTGTAAGCTTCTTCCCTCTTCTATGTCTGCAACAGCTGCTCCAGCTCTCTTTCCTGGTTAAATACCGGTTATTTATGGTAATCAATACATATGCACTGACCTTTCTTGTGAACTGGAGATGTCTCAGAAGAAGATGGGGCTCCGTCTTCATCTTTGTCCATTTTGACACGTTTAGACTTTGAATGTGCTATAGAATCACCGGAGTCATGTGAACTAGGAGGTGTCGGCAACTCTGCATCGCCACAGGGTTCTGAGGGTGCATTTTTCTCAAACTCTGAAACAAACCAAAAACACCATATATTGGCTGTGTATCCCTTACAGGATCTCGCAGAATCAATCCCAGCAATTTGTTGACCGTCATTAATTTTACTAGACAATTTACTGTTTAGTAGTTTGCAACTGCTTTCTGAATGGTCGGTGCTCTGTACCACTGGCAAAATCAATGAAAGCAGTCCTCTGCTGAATTGTCTGCAAGTGAACTGAATCAGGTATTTAGGAGTTGCACACTGTGTTCACAATACGTAAGCCACAGATGTAACAAGTATGTGCCATCTCCACAATGAAAGTTGGCTGCAGTGCACCACTGCTGTCTTTGGGAATACTATGCAGTGAGGCCCTAATCTCTTCCGTGGTGTGGCTCAAGTGCTACTGTACGAAAAGCATGGGACAGGTTTAAATATAAAGACAACAGTCAATAACATTGAAACAAAAACTAGTTCACTGGAAATTATGAATCATCATGTCTGTCAGCGAATCTTGGAATGTCAGTAAACAAATTAGGAAGAATCTGGAAGCAAGAGATGTGGTTTCTGAGACGACTGTTATGACTACTTTGGACAGTCAGAGTAACTAACAACAATTGTTTGAAAGAAGCTAATGGAAATAGATCTCTATATACAACAATAATAAAAAGACAAACACTGTTCTTTGGTCTCGTAATGAGATGAGAGGCATTGGAAAACATCGTGACAACTGGAAAGATCAGTGAAAAGAGGGGTAAAGGCAGACCAAGACAGACGATGCTGGATGAGCTCAAAGGATGGCAATGCTCAACGAGCAAAGTCACTGGTTACCAAATGACAATCCCTTTGTGTGCCTCAAGCTTCAACTCTGGCACCTTAAAAAGTCTAAACCCCCCCCCCCCCCCCCCAATTAGTGCGTGCATTTTTGTATTTACATAATCCAAGGAAAGGCATGCGGTTTTATTGCTCAAACATGATCTTATGACACTGACAAGGATGATAATTCGCCGCTGTGGTCAGAATGATAACACATAAGGTTAAATGATGGAGGTCAATAACCTGTAAATGTTTAGGCAAATAATCTGCTTATTCTTGTCAAATTCCCTAACAATATGTGTGTTTTTTTTTTTTATTGCAGATAGACATAAAATACATGGCAAGATTTCCAAGAAACCACCTCAGGCCTGAAGCACAGACAAAAAAGAAAACATTTGGGGGTGGGAGGGGGATAGACCTCAGCCCCCTACATATTTTCTGGTGGTCTCAAGGAGCCTAAGCTTTGTTTAAGTGATTAACAACAACAATAATAATAATAATAATGTGCCGAAAAGCAAATAAATATAATAATATATTTGAAATACTATTTAAAAAAAAAACCTAAACACAGAACTTCTACACATGGTTAGGAGGATGGCTGATCAGTTCCTTAAAAATTTAGATAGTATGAGGATCCTTCTCCTGAATAAACATAAAACTGGCAGGGATGGGAGCCTGGTGCGGACTAAACCCCCAAGTACCGGCGACCCTGACCTATACCTAATCACAAGCAGTTGGCATGAACTCTGCTGAACTATGGTCTAGTGACATCCTGAAATGCCTGTCTGTAGTGCCAGGGTCTTGTGCTTCTCTTGGGCCTAGTCCTAATGCGGAGGGCACTTTGGTACCAGACTTTTTAAACTCCCCCCACCCAATCTCCCCCCTCCCTCCCTCTGTCTGTCTGTTTGTCTATGTCTATCTCTGCGTGTATGTGTGTCTGACAACACTGGTACTTTAAAGTGTGTGTGCGCGCGCGCATGTGCTGTATGATAGGAAATAATAATGCTATCGCAGACTAGGCTAAAAACAACTGTGGCATCATCATCATGTAGCAGGTCCTTTGCAGAATGTCGCTCTCATCTGCCTGTAAGAAACCCGGTCTCTTGCTAGTTCTCCCGCCTCATGAACTTTCACACTCAAGGAGTCACTTATATCCTGTGCCCATCTTCGTGTCAGTCGGTCTCTGCCCCTCCTTCCTGGTACCATGCCTTCTGCTATATTTTTTTCCCAATCCGTCGTGGCGCTTGATATGACCAAAATATTTCAGCTTTCGAGAAAGGATGCTGTTTATTAGCCAATCTTCCTTGATCTTTTAAGATGTCAATATTTCTCATCTTCTTTGTCCAAGATATTCTGAGAATCTTTCTATAGCATTTCAGCTCAAAAAAAGCCCCTATTCTCTTTCTTAAAGACTGAGAGATAGTCCACGACTCACATCCGTATGTAGCCACAGGGAAGATGCATGCTCTCAAAATTCTAATTTTTATCTCCTTGGTGGTGTTTAACCATAGACTTTTAAGGCTGTTCAATCTTTGCATTGCTATGGCCATCCTCCTTTTAATTTATGTCGAACAGTCTCCATTGTTGTTTATTATAGAGCCTAGATATTCAAAGTTTGTGACATTTTCAATTTTTTCATGATTTATTGTTATTTTTGGGTGACAGCCAGTTTTATCTGTGGACATTATTTTCGTTTTCTTTAAATTCAAGAACAGATTTTGATCTTCACTGTGCTTTTGGACGGACAATATTAAATTTTCTATTTATTTTACGCTGTTTGAAAGGAGGACTGTGGGCACTCTTCCGAATACCGGCCCCATATTATTCAAAGACAACGTCACTTCAGTCAATCAAAAACTATTTCTCACAACGCTTCCCATCGACACAGCGCTCCGATGGATCGAAAATTATTCCTCCCCACGTCACTTCAGCGCTCCGATGGATCGAAAATTATTCCTCCCCACGTCACTTCAGTCGATCGAAAACTATTTCTCACAACGCTTAACGCGTAGATGTGGAAACTGATGATGATGGCCGCAATTATTTCACGGCATTATTGGAACGTATTGTTCCATTTTTTGTTGTTCCATATTTTGTATAACCTCTCTATAACCCCTTGACCTGCCCTTTGACCTCTTTGTAACCTCTTGAACCCTTTGAGGCTCTAACAGAAATGTTTTGGACAGCAAATAATATGGGGCCGGTATTCGGAAGAGTGCCAGGACTGTGTCATCTGCGTAGCGGAGTTCCGAAATAGGGTTGCCACAAATTTTGAGCGGATCATAACTGTCACAAGTCTGGTCATTTTTGACATTTCTCATTATGTTTTTTGCGTATATATTGAATAGGTATGGTGAGAGAATGCACACTTGCCTCACCCCCTTTTGCACCTCGAACCAATCAGATGTTTCACCAGCTGCTCTGATGGCTGCTTGTTGTTCATGATAGAGATTTTCAATTAATTGCACTAAATGCGCTGGAAACCCCATACTTTTCATAATAGTCAACAGTTTGTGGTGCTGGACACAATCAAATGCCTTGCTATAATCAATAAAACAAGCATGAAGATCTACGTTGTATTCTCTGCATTTTCCAAAAATTATTCTCATATTAAATATGTGATCCCAACAACTGCAGCAGACAGCCTAATATAACATTTCCCGAAAAAGAGGGAGTTATGAATTAAAAGTAAAAGAGTTACAACTTCAGAGATTCCGGAGATTCACAAGCAATACCACTAGTTCAATAACTTCATCAACCGCACAGCTGACACAGGTCTACGGGTGGTTTTCATACAGTCAGTCATACGCCACAAAATTGCGTGTGGGTTCAGGGGCCTCATGCTAATCATGCCAAGTACATCGTAAAACGTGACTAATTACGGATTTGCTGCAATCATATGTATTGGGTTGAAAGAAGCAGATATCGTAGTTAAGTAGTTTTGCTGTAAACCGCAACACATCGTACGAACCGCCCTTTTAAGGGCGAGCGAAGAAGATACAGTATACACTAGCATCGACTGTTAAACAAGCGGAAGCCACAAATAATATCCTTGCTACAGCACACACACAATACTTACAGTTAATTCAATATTCCAGTTACCCCGTATTTCCCGGAGTTTGAGTCGCGTGATAACTGCCCGACACTCACTCCAATATCACTCGGCACACAGCTCGTTCACTAGCACACGTCTACAGGACACTCACTGGCGAGTAAAAACAACACGCTCTCCTGCAGCAAGAATCCAATTCGGTCCTGTTTCCTCAGCGACCCATGCATACAGGCTAACTAACACACAACCGTAGACATCCAGCGAGGCACAAAAGAAGGGAAAGGCTGATGACAAAGCATAAAACAAAACCAACAGCTCATTTCTCTACTACGGGTCACGACTGCTGGCTGTACGAGCCTTGCAGCACTGACTCACTGAACACAAGCAGACGAGAGAAAACGTAACAGCGCGGTTCCCACATTGACTGCGCCTTGCTGATGTGTAACTAACGGAATTCTCATACAAACATCTATGATCGCTTCTTATGCACCTACATACCATTTCAATTCGAGTTTCTCCGTCGTACATTTAATGTATGTATTCTATTTCTGTCCACACAAAGAGAACACGGGGAACCATGGTATCACAGTGGTTAGACGACTACCTGTCGGCCCGAATGTTTTGGGTTCGAACAGGCATCGATCTGAATTAAGTGAAAACCCTTTTCCGGGTCTTTTACTTCCTAGGACTCCGTCTGGTACCCATTCAAGGTTGAGGTAAACTAGGAGCCAATGTCATTTTTGAAGGGGGAAAAGTCCAGCACTGATCGGATTAAAACCTACGACATTCAGATTCACGGGCGAGCGTCCAGCCGCTTCACCACGGCGGCTCCCCTAATCGATCGGGTTTTTCTAACAGCGATCTTCGACCACCGTATAATGGGCAGCAGGAGATGTCGTGGGAAGGAGAGGCGGCTGGTGCGATCTTTAACACATCACCCACCTAACGAGGTCTACGCAAATATGGCGCTGTCACCATATACCAAACGGCGTTACAAGGATCGTTGAACAATTTCTTTTCATAGGGAACATGAAAACACTGGTTATTCCTTATTTTTGTACTACAGCGTTGTGTAAATGGATATGGATATGGATGCTTGATGGGGTATTAGTAAAAGTCAGGTCGCAGTAGTTAATCTGTCGCTGAGGTGTGAAGAAGTTGTAGGCCTTCGCAAATTCTAGGTCCGGCAAACAAGGGGTGGGGGTGGGAATTACGTTTTCTCCATTGTAGCATCTCCGCCCACCTTAAATTTACCAGAAAAACCAGACGCACGCATGCATGCACAGACAGACGGACGGACAGATATACAGATCTATATATAAGTTCATACACACACAAGCATACACACACACATACATACATAACTCACTACTATCCTCCTTATTCCATGTGTGGGTTCCGGGGTCCCACTGTTAAAGGAAAAATATAAATACAAAAGACCCACTGCCTAATTAACAAATGTGTCGTAAGAGTCCACTTTAAAGAAATTCCTTCGAAGTCGGGGTGCATCTGCATGAGAGGCGAAGAACCAACAGTCTGCATAAAAATGAGCAAACTCTGTAAAACGGTAAGCACGCAAAACTCAAGTTCTGGAACAAGACTCAAGTCCAGAAGTGGACGAATAACCAGAACTTTCCGCGGGTTTTAACAGCCGGTGAACGCGAAGAAGTTCTCCTGACACTGACAAGGTATCGATGCCGAAACGCCTGCTGGCAGGCCTGCAGGATGACAACACGGTTGCTATAGCCGCTCTCGCGCGGGTATGTGATTACCTCAGTGGGAGAATGCGCGGAATGCCAGCAACAACCTCCGCCCAGGCGCGTGATTTCTGCTGTGTCGGGTTTTTCGGCTGCCATAGAACCAGGTCAGTTTACAACTGTTAACTCTGTACCCAGTCCTCTCCAGGAACGATGGTACGCAGGTTTTCAACTACTCTTCCACAGATTTCCTAGTGCTATGAAGACCCCCACAACAAGGTCGCAGGTTCACGGCCTGACGAAGCCGCACGTTTTTCAAAAAATGACTTCGGCTCCTAGGTCGACTCAGTCTTAAATGTGTATCATGTAAAGTGCTGGGAAATAAAGGCTGCAGGCGTACTGCTTACCACATCACCCAAGGACTGCAGTCTATACTATATAGGTTTAGTCCTATATGCCTAATAGGCCCGAGGCGTGGGAAAGGGTCCTCTAACTACGACAACTTCTCTTGCTTTTGTATTTGTATTTTGGTATCTTTATTTTTAGTACAGTTTGTTTAGTTTGTAATGCCGCTAATTTCAGGAGTGGGATAGTGAGATGGTTTGGCCATCTCATGAAAGTGCCCTGCCACCAAACTGCCACAGAGAGACACGCTAAGGAAATATAATAAACAGGGAGCATATGGAAGACTACGACAAATATGGAACGCCGACATCAAAACAACCTTTGAGAAACGAAGGTGGAATAAAGTGCATTAAAAGGAACACACAGGATGCATACATCTCCACCACCCAGCTTGAGAGAGAAAGAGAGAGGGGGAGAGAGCGACATAGAGAGGGAGAGAGAGAGAGAGAGTGAGAGAGAGGGCGAGAGTGAGAGAGAGAAAGAAAGAGAGAGCGAGAGAATAAGAGTGAGAGAGAGTGAGAGAGAGAGAGTGAGAGAGAGAGAAAGAGAAAGTGAGAAAGAGAGCGAGAGGGAGAGAGAGAAAGAGAGCAACAGAGAGAGGGAGAGAGTGAGAGAGGGAGAGAGAGTGAGTGAGAGAGAAAGAGAGCAAAAGAGAGAGGGAGAGAGAGTGAGGGAGTGAGAGAAAGAGAGAGAGAGTGACAAAGAGAGTGAGAGAGAGAGCAAGAGAGAGCGAGAGAGAGATAGCGACACAGAGAGAGTGAGAGAGAGGGAGAGAGGGAGCAAGACAGGGAGTGAGAGAAAGAAAGAGAGTGACAGAGAGAGAGAGCAAGAGAGGGGGAGAGAGAGAAAGAGCGCGACAGAGAAAGGGAGAGAGAGCAAGAGAGGGAGAGAGAGAGAGGGAAAGAGAGAGAGAGAAGGAGAGAGAGAGAGGAAGAGCGAAAGATAGAGGGAGAGAGAGCGAGAGAGGGAGAGAGCGAGACAGAGAGAGAAACAGAGCGACAGAGAGAGGGAAAGGGAGCCAGAGAGGGAGAGATAGAGAGAGAGTGAGAGAGGGGAGGGGAGAGAGGGAGAGCAAGAGGGAGAGAGCTAGAGAGAGAAAGAGAGCAACAGAGAGAGGGAGGGAGAGCGAGAGGGAGTGAGTAAGAGCGAGCGAAAGAGAGAGAGAGACAGAGAGAGGAAGAGAGAGAGGAAGAGCGACAGAGAGCGAGAGAGGGAGCCAGAGAGGGAGAGATAGAGAGAGTGAGAGAGAGGGAGGGAGAGCAAGAGAGAGAGCGACAGAGAGAGGGAGAGAGAGCGAGAGGGAGAGAGAGCGAGAGGGAGAGAGAGAGAGCAAAAGAGAGAGAGACAGAGGGAGAGAGCGAGCGGAAAGAGAGAGTGATAGAGTTTGAAAGAGAGAGAGAGAGAGAGAGAGAGAGAGAGAGAGAGAGAGGGAGAGAGCGAAAGGGAGAGAGAGAGAGATAGAGATAGAAGCACCTCTAAAGAGAACGTTAGTAATCAGTTAGTCAGGTAAACGCAGTTCCAACTTGACAGTAAACGGGTCAACCTGTGGTTGCTCTGTTCCTGTGCTAACGAAAACCACATAGAATGTTCACCACTGGCAACAAGATGAAACAGACTGCAGTCCAACAGCGCACACGCATATAACATGCATAATGCAGCTGTCAGAAGTGTAAGCTCAAACAGTCCGACACTAGAAATGAAGTTCATCATCGATGGAAGCAGTAGTCCAACAGCTGTCCATGCAATTAATCGCATAAGGCACCACAAGTTCTAGGCAACAGGCCACCGGCCATTTTATAAATCTGGAGTTCACAACATAAACCGCGTTGGCAGCACAGTCGAAAAGCATTCCAAATTAAGTCCACTGCTCACTGAGTGGTGCCATTCTCAACGCGGTACCGGGAACTATATCCTTTGTCTAAAATGGAGGAAAATGCAACGGCTAACTATTGTCAAAAAGCACAAACTGTTCTTTTCCGCTTTTTCACCCCGTTTCGGGGGGCTGCGAGATTCGGTAGGGAATTCCTAGAGAGTTCCCTAGAAAGGACTATATTATAGAAGAGAAAGGGTAGTGGGGTGTATCTTCTTCTTTCATTCGCCCCAAATAGATTATCTATATCTGCGATGTCGTCTCTAGTATGAACTTCACTGTATTCTGTAATTCCCTTAGCGACCCGTAAAGTTCGGCTTGAACCGGTGTTTCTCTTTGGCAGACCCACGGCCATCTTTAGGCTATAAAGCCGGATGTGGGCAGACCTTAGCCAGTGGGATGCGAACTGGGGATATTTTGCAACGGCCCTGAAAAGGTCAACTTAAGGTGTCGGCGGGGGAGGGCCTTGAAAAGCACCGACAGCCTCCATGAACGTATACAAGTGGGGTTATGGTTAGATGCCGCAATGCGGACAGGTCAAGGAAATTCATGGTAAAGGCGAAGTCATGAAGTAAGGACACAGCTGGTAAATCAAACGAACGAAAGTAACACACACTGGAAAATTATGACGCAAAAAGCGCTGAAAACAACCAATACATGACACTTTCAGTGCTGCTGTTCTGAAACTGGGTGTCGCGGCACTCAGGGGTGCCGCAAAGGTATGCCAGGGGTGCCGAGGCAGTAATCAATAATTTTTCCAAATCTGTTTGAGATCAGCGAAGCCTGAAACAGAAATATCGCGAAGGAAGCCAAGAACAGTTCTGGATGCAGGTGTATTCAGAAGACAGTGCCATTGACAAGATTGCAGTGCATTCTCAACTATGTTTACATAACAGACACAGGAGCAAACTTTCTGGGTCACGTGATTTGAGGGTAAAATTAAATTAACAAAACTTTTTAAATACATAAAGGGTATAATGGAAAATGCATCCAAACAGTTTTATTCATAGCACTAAAGACAACTGAACATTAAATGTGCAGTTTTCTCCTTCTTTTCTTAATTAAGCATTCAAACCGCTTTAAAGGTAGGTGTGCTGAGAATTTTTTTTTTAGCACGACAAGGGTGCCGCGGTGAAAAATGTTTGAGAAGCACTGCCCTACAGAATAGGAGTTTGCATAGTTTCTGGGTTGGTGTTAAATAATCACAGACTAACACAAACCTAACTTCCCTATAATAAAGGATTGTTCGGGGAACTCGCTAGGAAATTTCGCAGCTCCCGAGATGGGGTGAAAAAGCGGAAAAGAACACAACAAACTTGCCAAAAATAAAATCTGTAAACCCGCCTGTCCACCATAATGACTGTACAGTCCCTTAAACGCATAGTTCTGCTCATAATGCATTAGAAACATGGGCCAAGCAAATTAAATCGCTAAACAAGTGTGAACAGTTATTATGCAATATGCTTTATTGATTTACACACGCCCCCCCCCCCCCCCCCCCCCCACACGCAAGCAAACTATTCTATTAATGACACATACAATATAAATTGTTGTTGGTTAATCAAGAAAGCAAACGAAAAACTATAATGAAATAAAAGAAAGCCTAACCTCTACAAATAAAGATCAAAGGAAATAACTCAAAAACACGCTACATTACGAGGGGAAGTTAATAAACAAGTCACAAATGGTTATTTAAAAAAAAAAAAAAACTAAGATGATTACAATCTGAAAACCATTTATTTTTACACAAACACTGTAACTTTATTTTTTCAACACAACACTGATGCATTTGTCCCGTCGTTTTATCAGCCCTCCCCAAACCTGCTGCATAGAACTGAGTGCTCTGTTTTCTAAACAAAATTTCACTTCACATCCAACTTGTGCGTCTTTCGCGAAATGTCTCCCGATAAGGTGGGTCTTCAGTGGACACAAAAAAGTGAAATTCGCTAGGGGCTGTCGGGGCTGTAAGGTGGATGTTCCAGAAGTTATCAAGCTAGATGATTACATTTCTCCTGAGTTAACCGAGCCCTACGTGGTCTGACATTGTCCTGTAGTCCGCAGGCCTAGGCGTTTTCTTCGAACTGCATCATGAAGCATCGACACAACTTTACTTTATGAGTAAGCATTCACATTGTCACCTACTTTTTTTTGTGTCATTTGTTATAAGCACTCATGGAAGCATAACCTTTCCTGCTGATGGCGTCAAGTAACCTTGAATTTGTTTAACAATAGGCGAAGAAAATGTTCCCATTGCAACGGAGTAGGCCTTGAAAAAAATCTTTGCCCAGCTATGCACCGCTTTACGGGAAAGCATTTGTCAGCATGAACAGGATGCATTACCTATTGAATATTCTTTGCAGGCAGCCCTATTGCCAAAGGCACAACAGCAAGTTGTTCTTTGAGTGTACACTCCGTAAGTACAGTTGCCCTTTTGTTTCTGTGTTGTGAATGCGCAAGCAATATCTAGCACCACCTAACTAACAGCGACATACAGTTTGATGTTGCTCTTACCTAATGACACCTTCAGAAATTACTAACATTTTCCTGCCATCCAATAACCATTTTTGACTTATTTTTTGACTTCGGTCGGCTCGTTGGCTAAGTCGATGCGAACGCTTCGTAATGCCAGGATGCCGGGTTCGATCCCAGGTGCGGGCTATGTGCTTTGCGTTTCGACAATGGTATCAAGAAAGTTGACCGTCCAGAAAGCAATGGCAAACTACTGGAAGTAAATTTGCCTAGAAAAAGCACACAACAGCCAGGGGCTGTTGGGGTTGGTTCTGCAACGTCCTGTAAAGGATACGCAACTAACCTATTGACTTCGCCTCGTATTTAACTATCTCCTAGAAATAGTCCAAACATCGTACTGTTTCAAGATTTGGAATATAATAAAGAAAATTAAGCACTAACCTAGACTAACACAGGTCCGCTGACCAGGGATAGAATCAAGCTCTCATCTCCACAAGTAAGAATGCAGTTCTCTCTACACAAGTTTATCCCACAGGTAAGTGACATGTTATCACCTCACCGTAGAGTCCTGGGCGCTAAGTCGGGGTTAATTCAGGTCAGCACGTAGACATATGCGATGAGTTTACTGATCTCAATCGGCGTGTCACCTGAACTGGGTGCGTTTGGGATCAAATTTATCATCTTCTCCGTGGGGGTTTCCCGAGCCCCGTTTATGGGTGGGGAGAACAGACCCACTCTCCTCTTAAGAAGCATTATGTAAAAGGTGACGAATAAAGACAGCTGAAACTTTATGTGTTGGGGCAAAATGTGCAGATACCAAAGCCTGGCTGTAAACCATAACCCAACATGCCCACTGCCATTTTAAGGGCGAAAGCAAAAGGAGGAGGAGGAGGAGGAGAAGAAGAAGAAGAAGAAAAAGAAGAAGAAGAAGAAGAAGAAGAAGAAGAAGAAGAAGAAGAAGAAGAAGAAGAAGAAGAAGAAGAAGAAGAAGAAGAAGAAGAAGAAGAAGAAGAAGAAGAAGAAGAAGAAGAAGAAGAAGAACAACAACAACAACAACAACAACAACAACAACAACAACAAGAAATGTATCATCTCTGTAGTACATCTCTTGTTGGCTGTGAGATTTGGTAGGGAAATCCCCAGAACGTCCCGTGGTATAGGGAGTTAAGGTTAGCTTTAGTGGTAGTCGCTATTCATTTAACACTAGCCCTAACTTCCCACCCCCTCCTCCATCCCATAATATGGTACTGTCCAGGAAAACCCCTAGGGATCCCTAGGAATTCCCTACGAAGCCGCGAGATGTGGTCGTATAAAATTAAAGTACCACCACTGGTATAATGCGCTGACTGGTACTGAAAGATGCATTTCAAACGTCTGCTGAGACATATACCACGTTCAATTGTAACTATTTGGTGAGCGAACTGCTTAACAGTCAGGTCATGTGCTTCGGGGTAAGGGAAGTCCGGCGAACCTGAAGCAATTTTAATTGTTCATGACACCATTAGAGGCTGCACAATCAATAAGCCATTTCGTTAGCTAATGGCCAGCAAAGAACATCAATAACTTAGAATGGCCTAGCGATATCCAGATCATTACAACGTGGATTTGACCTTTCTCTTAAAGGATCCAAGGACCTGAAAGGAAGACGAGTAATATTGTCACTCAGATTAGACTGCTCAATCCTTGTCACAGTCAAGAGCAATGGGCCTCTGGAATTGTCTGCCGCTGGCTTCGGTAACTATCAATATGCGATTAATAGTATCGCCATGTATCGTGTTCTGCAGATATTTTACCAGTCCACACTAAAAGAAATCTGTGTCAAAGGAACTCTGTGTTATTTAAATGTGTGGTTCACCGTCAGGATACTAGAGCAGACCAGTGGCTTTTAAAGGTTGGTGAAACTATTTCACAATCCAATCATCAACGTGCCAGGGTCTGAAACTTGCAAGGGCAAGTAAGAAAAAACAAAATACAGTTCTGGTGGCTTTTAATCAAACAGATTCAAGTCTCACTATGCAATGAAACCCAAAAATAAAGAGTGGCAGCCAGCCAACAAACACTATGGAGACGGCACAACTTGGGCATGTTTAATGCTTTGTATTCATTCGGTTAAAGTATCAGCTGGCCAATGGCTTGCCCCCCCCCCCCCCAACCCTATGATTTCACGACTGTGATTGCCGCTGCAATATCAAACGAGTAGGCATACATTCTATCCTGTCTATGGTTGTGTTTGCCTGTGGACGACAGACCGAGCTAGGACACTTTCCCAAGGAGTTTCTCGTTGACAGAACGTCAAAGTACACGAGTTCTTACACGACATGGGTGCGTTGATCAGACTGCGGGGTCAACATCTTGTATTCACTTAAAGCCAACTATTAGATTTTACATAGCCCACACAAAATATGGGGCGACAATATCAAGCACAACCTCACACAAAATGAAGACCACCTTATACCACGATTAGAAATAGTATTTACACGATCTTTGTACCACACTCCCATTTTTCCGCTCACACTCCTCATAACACTTTGCTGAGGTGAAAGGGGAAATAGAAGGAGAAGAAAAAGAAGAGGAAGAAAATGGTGATGATGATGATGATAAGGGTTTTCATATAATCAAGCACATCCTGTGAGCTTTTTCCTCTACTTCTATGAGTGTTGTTAAGCAACAATTACAAAAAAATAGATAAAAGTGGGTGCAGTGGCGCTGCCACAATAAAGACATTGGGGAGAGGGGCAAATATTCTAGGGGTGGGGAATCAAAAGGCCTTAGTCTTCTTGACTGGGCAGCAGCAGCAACACTGGTGGTGGTGGTGGTGGCAGCAGCAACAGTAATAACAGTAGTGGTAGCAGTCGTAGTAGTAGTAGCAACAGCAGCAACAGTAGTAGTAATAGCAGCAGCAGCAGTAATAGCAGTGATAACAGTAGTGTTAGTAGCAGTAGTGGTGGTAATAGCAATAGTGATGGTGGTGGTAGTAGTAGTAGTAGCAGCAGCAGCGGTGGCGGCGGCAGTAGCAGCAGTCAAATTAAGCAATGTGGAATGTATTTGTGTTAACGCTGACGAAAATCGAGAAGGCGTACCACTATGGCAGTGTGAGACCTCTGGCACTGGTATATTCTAGGCAATGTCGTCTTGCGGGTAGAGCCTGTAGAAACCTCAGCTTCTTATCTCGGAGATGTGCCGCTGTATGTGGGAATAGGATCTGCTGCGACTGTAAAGTCCGATGCGGGGGTGGCAGTCTCTGCCACACAGGATACACACATAAGAAGATACTCCATCGCTATGAGGCTGATTTACTCGCCAGCATCGCCTCTCTATAGCACACTGCGTTTGGTTTATTTCAAAATGCGATAATACGTCTTTCACCTGAGAACAAAATAACTAGAATGTCTTTGCACTGGAACCCACAGGGACATAGTTTGATTTGATGACCACCAGTCAACCCATATAATTACCATTAGCGTTAGATTTGATTCAAGAACCGACTTCATAGCCCTCGAGGGATTTCCATAAGCGCTCCGTCTCTACCTTCAGCAGCCAACGCAGAGTTCCAATACCAAAATTGCTAGTAGGAGTCTGACTATATGTCCGTCTTGCCTTTCCTCTAAGCGTCGAGCTTTCCCTGGTCACTCCTCGCTGAATCACTCTCAACAGATTGTGCTGATCAATTTGCTTGTAATTATCATTAGCGTTAGACATTCGTTAGTGGAGGAAGAAGTCCAGACGGGGCAGACATGCTGAGAATGTGCTGCCTTCGGCGACGCTGAGACAAAAGAGTTACACCCGATAAACGGGCTGTCGAAAATTGGTATTAAACGAGGATACGCTTGCAGAAACCGGTTGCAGGGCAAAGAAAAAACATTGACACTGAGATGGCTGAGGCATCGGAAGAGGGAGCACGATTGGGTAGGCCCGATGTGTTGTTAGGATGTCGTTACAGATAACAAGTAACAAGTAACCTATCAACTACTGAGAAGTTATTCTGCTTACAAGTTTCATGCAAATAAATGCGCATTTGATTATTCTTTGTAAAGACTGCTGGAATGGCAACAGGTGTAGCTACCTGACTGCTCCCTGTCCTTGTTGTCCTAGATACGTCCAGGCCCGCAACGGGCTTATGCGTCGCCCCTGGACTCCGGACAATCTACTATAGTTTCATGGTGGTTGAAAGAAAGAGTGGTCCTCCTCACTTGTGATGGGCGAACAAGAGCTACCAGTCAGCTTCTTCTTCTCTTCCGCCTTTTACCTCATCGAAGTGTCGGAGGATGTAATGTACGTTGATGAGCTCGGTCAAGAGCAATATTAAGACTGATGTTCATTTCTGTAAGGCTGTTCTTAATGCGATCACTCCATTTTTTCCGAGGTCTTCCACTCGCTCTATACCCGTCGTAACGTTTTAGTGTGACTCGCTGTGGTGGATAGTACCAGGGCATTCTTGTTGGGTGTCTAAACCACTTCATTTGTTGTTCTTTGATGACCTGTAAGACTGGCTTTATTCCTAGCATTCGTCTGATTTCATGATTTCGTATTCTGTCTTTCCTTGAAACTCCTGCAGCTCTTCTAAGGCATTTCATCTCTGTTGTCAAAATTTTACGTTCATTGGAGGATGTAAGTGTCCACGTTTGGCATTGATAGCATAGTGTTGGCCAAAAAATAGTTCTGTTAAGATTCACTTTAGTACTCCGAGGTATCTGCTTGTGTGTCAACAGGGGAGATAGTTGATCCATTACTTACCAGTCAGCGACTTACATAATATAGTATACCTACACGGCAAAGGGGTAGTTCTGGAGTTGTGGCTGCCAGCTAGAGGACTCCTATACTCGAAGCTCTGTCACGGAGTCTGTTTTCTTTAATAGTCACGGTGAAAAACGTATCACACGTTATAAACATTAGACATGCACAAAACAACAACATTATAAAGTTGGGAGTTTCTTTCCTTTTTAAACTGTAATTAACACAATTAATAAGCCCCTCCACCACCTTTTTGTAATTCTGCCTTCCACTGGGGCCCGCGAACTCTTTAATGGTAAAGCATTGGTTATTTTCTTTATTTTCACTTCATCTCGATACTCCGAGATTTTTGGGGGATTTTCTGGGAAAGTCCGATATAACAGGGGGAGCGGAGGGTTAGCGTTAGGCGGTGTTCATTTCACACACTATCATTCTAAACTATTGGACTTTCCCGGAAAATCCCAACGAGATGGGCTGAAATAAAATAAAAGAACCGAAACCTGTTCTGGCAAAAAAAAAAAAGTGATGCCACTGACAACTGCAATGATCAGCGGGCCACTTGCTATCCCTCCGTGGGCCGGACTCTTCTTCTTGCCTTTTACCGGCTGTAAACTTCGGCGGAAAGTTCTGGTTGTTACTCTTACGACACGCTTATTGTGGAGAAGTGGGTTTATTCTTGCCCCCCCCCCCACTGGGGCTCCGAAACCCACATGGGAGAATGCAAATTGATTTTAAACCCTCGACAGCGAGCCTATCTGTCTCCAATGAGCAGTGTGAGTAACTGTTAAGCCCGGCCAATTCATGAAATGAATGGGCGCAAGTGGCTCCCATGAAGACGGAAAGGTTGTAATTTTCCAACAGACGTGAGCTGGCAAATGCATCAGGTAAAAGAAGCAGGTGTTGAGTGTGCGGCTGACTGTGCTAACTTCATCCTAGTAGAATCACAACTCATCTCCCGCCTGACCTAGTACATTAACTTTGTGTATACAGGAACTTGGTTACACTTGCTAGGTAGTCAGTTTGGCGTTACGCCAATAGGCCTGGGCGGGAAGGGGTAGTTGAATAACGCTGTATCAATTATTCTCGCGCTTGTAGAGCAAGATCATGTAAAAGTGTACAGTATAGTTGATTCTGTTCTGCGGGTTTTATATCTATAGCTTTCACATATGTTTCAGTTTCATGAGATGAGTTACCGGCTCCATTCACTGATACCCCTGTCTTCCCAACATACAACTAGACAGGCTTCACGGCTTTTAAATCTCTCTAAATATCGCCTTATCAGAATAGTTAGCTAAGTTAACAAACGATTTCACAGCACTGAGGGAATTCCCATAAGCGCTGGATACCTATCTTCAGCAGCCAGTGGAGAATACCAAATCAGATGGTACAACTAGCAGTAAGACTGTATGCCCCTCTTGTCTGTCTCTCAGTGTTGAGTGTCGGCCAGATCACATGGTCATTTCCCGCTGCACAATTTTTTTTCGGACATTGGTGATCTAACTGTGCTTTCGCAGTTTCTTCTTCTCTTTGAATCTCTTCGTTGACATTGAGCGTACAGCACGCACCCCGTAGCTCCAGCCATAACTGTTTTTTAAGTACAGCACTCATTTCCACAGGGTCACGACTATATACAGAAACAGAAGTAAAAACTCTAGGACACGGGTCTCTAGGCTAATATACACGCGCGTGTGCAAACGCGCACACAAGCAAACAAAATAAGGTCAACAGTATTAATTTGGGTCAAGTATAGACATTGAAGTATCTAGACCATCAGACGGAAGATGCTTCACACAGATAAAGAACAGAATACGACGACGTGTAAAAACTTCATTTTATAAAATGAACTATCTTCCATACCACTGGAAGATAGACACAGAGAAACTAACTTACTATACACCGGGACTGTCAGTAATAAGTTCGGAGTCCTGAATGGACAACACCGCACCGCACCCTGAACACTCTCATAAGCGCGCAGGTTCAGCAGCAAGCGCAGGGACACTCAGCAAGCAGACATCTACTGCTTCTGTGGTGTCGCGTGAGAAAAGATCACAATGTTGTGGACAGTCACAGTTGGTTGTGCCGATGTTTTGAATGAGGCATTGTCGTGTCAGTTCTAAGGCCCTGTTTCGAGAAGAAACCAAGAACAGCCCCCTGAAAGCATGTCGTGAAAGGCGATTTCTGAGAAGTCTGCAGACTGAAATAGTATGTGCTGGGCCGGATAATGTAGCCTAGCTGCAAAGTATCAAACGTCCTTTTGAAGAAGAAGAAGAAGAAGAAGAAGAAGAAGAAGAAGAAGAAGAAGAAGAAGAAGAAGAAGAAGAAGAAGAAGAAGAAGAAGAAGAAGAAGAAGAAGAAGAAGAAGAAGAAGAGGTAGAATAAGAAGAGGTAGAATAAGAAGAGGTAGAATAAGAAGAGGTAGAATAAGAAGAGGTAGAATAAGAAGAAGAATAAGAAGAAGAAGCGAATACAATTATGCATGCACACAAACGCGAGCGCACGCGCACACACACTCACATACACACACACCAGAAAAAGGCGGTCGTCATATTTGCCAACATTATGGGAATAGAAAAACTTGTTTTAGGAGAGTGCTGAAGGAAAACAACTAGAGATGATTGTTGACAGCTCTATATCAAGGAATGGAAAAGTGCCAGCACAGCAAGTGATACATGCTGTAGGTCACTGCAGGAGATCGCGAGGTGCGGACATCATCGTTCATGCTAATCAAAAGCAATCGAACTACGGCAGTGATGAGTTTAAAATCGAAATTATCCCAAATGGAACCACGACCTTCACAACCAGACCATTTCACTGCGGAGCTCTGCAGGCCAATATTGAAATAACCCTTGAACTTTGAGAGGTTTACCCATGTCAGCGTGCACAATTTGAGTTAAGGCACAAGTATTATGTTCCCTAGTCAGTGTTTCTAAACTTGTTTACACCCGTGACCCACCAAGACGGAGGGGGCTAATTCGCAGCCCACCTGACCTCTAAATGTTGGATGGCAGTTTACTTGTTAAAACCGATGTAACAAAATTATAATTTTCAGCTAAGGCGACATCCGCAGCTGTACAGAGGTGTCTTTTAGAAAAATCTGATACGTAGTGGCTTGGGTGTCTCCGTGTCTCCGTGGCCAAGCCATATGCCTCGCGATCTGAAGGTCGTGGGTTAGTTCCACAGCTGCGCCCTTCAGTTCATGAGTACAATTTTCACGGAGGTAACTGGCGATCGTCGCCGGAGTTACGGAATTCGTGCTCTGCGCAGCGCTTTCGGTAGGCGGCAGACCATTCTGCGGAGAGAGACCGAGCCATATTGGATAAACACGGTGCAATTAAGTCGACCCTCTCGAATTTAACCTTTTCATAAGGGGCTACAGCGTTGTTTCTGATAGAAGAAGCACTACAACAACTTACATTTAATTTCTGTGGTTTTTATTACTCACATGGCCGAGAAAGTCTTTTCGCACAAATAGGAAGTCAAATAAACGACCAACAATCTCATAGCTCTACAAATCAGAGATAAATATTCTTTTTTTTTTTTTCATAACTAGTCCTGAATTGTTAGCGACCCGGTAGGACTTCTCGGCCGCTCAGAAGTTGAAGAACGCTGCTGCAGATCAAACGTAGACACAATTTCTGAGAATACGCTACAGATTTGGGACAGGTAAACTCGGGGTATGCACTGTCGTTGTTCAGGTGTACGTTACCATCTTCTCACGAGAGGGCAAGTTAGGCTCCCAGCCCAACTTGTCTGCCTGAGGTGTGTGAACGTTTTCGTACGTCAGGTACTGGCTCAATGGTATGAGCTTCCGCTCTTTCTGCTTCTCTTTACACTATCCTACTGCATATATTTAAGTGTTAGGGTCACTCTTTCCGTTCCTTGCTGTTGGTACATGAACCTACGTTCGTCGTTTTTTACTTCTAGTCAATGCCATGCGGCGTTAGAAATTATATTTATGCACAGACCTCTGTCTTGTGAGCATACTTTGGATCTTTTCTCCAGGCAATGCCGGCGTGATCGGGAATTAACAGACAGACAGGCTGGCTGGATCTGCACCGCTGGGTGGTAAACTGATACATGACAGGGCAGGTGGGGTCAGAGCCCTTTGGGAACAAGTAACGAAGTCAGAAGAGAAACTAGATTATTATTGGCTACAGAGGATGATGCACCTGGGTGTGACCAGAAGGTTCGGCCGGCACACTACGCTCAGAGGAAGGGCAAGACCAGACTACGATTGGCACCGTTAGTATTGGAACACTGCGATGGCTGGTGAAGATGAGGACGGAGCACGTATGGGAATGCTGAGATGCCAATTCTTGACTCAGCTCAACTCAAATCTGTCTTATGTAAACGTTGAAGCGTGCTGGGCATGCAAGGCTGGGTCTGTATTTTATAGACCAATCAATCGGCACTAGGGTGTGATGTGATCAAATCGCGCCGATCGCTTTTACTTCCTGGGACCTGACCTGGCATCCATTTTACCTGGGAGCCAAGGTCATTTAGAAGGGGAGCGGAGGAGTACGCCTCCGTCAGGACCTAAACACATCACCTTTGGATCGGCGGGCAAGCGCCTAGCCGCTACACCACGACGGCCCTCCTGTCTTGTGTACTTTCAATTATTTCTAACACAGATGATCTTCCATGCCATGATATCAAAGATCTGTCCGCCTCACCGTGCGGGTTCCGGGGCTCAAAGATTATACCCACTGTCGCCAACAATCATGTCGGAGTGCATCTGCCTAAGATGCAAGGAGCCTACAGTCTGCATACAAATAAACCAGATCAGTAAAACGGATGTGCACGCAAAACTCAAGTTCTGGAGCAAGACTAAAGTCTGTTGCATTCATATAATTTCTGAATAATTGGCTACTGTCCGTTTCACTACCGTACACCAGGACTGGCTCTATATAATTTAAAAAAAAACTCATGTTCTCACTGCCACTGACGATAAGGCAGAAATTTTCGGCCGCACACCAGTGAACCTCGGTCCATGGGTTGAAGAACAATGTTCTGAGATAGCTCGTCTGTTTCTCCACAATCGGATATCGGTATCAACAGTGATGTGTCTTAGAGATGTTCCACAAAAACCTTCGTAATCCCCGAATGACCTATCTATCTGCTAATTATAAATGTTATCTTTTAATGTCACCTAGATCTGTAGTTGTGTGACACTAGACTCGCGTTCTAAACCCCCTGGCATGCAAGTTCACCAATAATCTAGTCAGGTTATTAGGTCAGATGGCTGACAGGACACTAAATGAAGGAAATATTAATGCGACCCGGTAGAGAGAAAAGTACTAACTGAAACATTGTAAATGCACTATTACATTCGACGCCCCCTCCATCCCTCCCCCCTCTCCATCTCTTTCTTTCCCTCTCTCTCTCTCTCATGCCCCTTGTCGTTCGCGTCCTTCTAATATTTTCTCCCGGGCATGCAGGCAGGGAAACGAACAGGCCGGCAGACTGGCTGGTGTTTGTTGGTGGTAGACTGTTGCATGAAAAGCTAGATGTTATTAAGGCCCTTCGACAGACAGAGAACAACAGTGTGGAGGCACAAACAGATGATCACAGTCGCAAGAGAATGGTGCACAGAGGGAGTGACCAACAAGTCTCACCAACACTGGTCACTCCAGGACAATGCAAGCCAGATCTAAAACCAGACTATTAGTGAATTGAAACTCCTCGCTGGCTGTTGAAGATGTGGACACAACGCTTATGGGAATATCCTCAGTGCTATGACGTCGGTTCAACTCAACGCTCTCTCTTTCTCTCTCTCTCTCTCTCTCTCTCTCTCTCTATATATATATATATATATTATATATATATATATATATATATATATATATATATATATATATATATAGGTGATGATGATGACAGCTCAAAACGGTATAGCTTAAACTGGAAGCTTAAACGGTGAGCTCAAGAACGAAATGTCCCATACAAGATGTGGTGGTGTTCAGTGCTCTTAAAGGACACCGTACACGTCTTACATCAGAGTTTTACTTATTCCTGCCCCTGGTGTGGATTGAACCAGGACTGCTACATCCTAACCGCCGCGACTGCCTGTGTGCGTGCGTGAGAGAGAGAGAGAGAGAGAGAGAGAGAGAGAGAGAGAGAGAGAGAGAGAGCGAGAGAGAGAGACAGAGAGAGACAGAGAGAGAGAGAGAGAGAGAGAGAGAGAGAGAGAGAGAGATTGTGAATCTGTGTGCACGCACTAGCACAGGTAAAGATGTGCACCTGAATGTGACGACAGGGAATGTGTATTTCTAAGCATATCTCTCAAGTTAGAGCTTGGCTAAGCATAAAAACGGTATAATGTTGACAACATAGCTGGAGTGACCATAATATCTTGAGCTAAAAATGGTACATCCACTAACATTTTGAGCTGAAAACCGGACATCCCACTAACACTTTGAGCTGAAAATCGGACATCACACTTACACTTTTACTTTTAGCTGAAAACCGGACATCCCACTAACACTTTGAGCTGAAAACCGGACATCCCACTTACACATTGAGCTGAATACCGGACATCCCAATAACACTTTGAGCTGAAAACCGGACATAGCACTTAACACTTTGAGCCGAAAACCGGACATCCCACTAACACTTTGAGCTGAACAGGGGCCACTCGACTAACATTTTCATCTGAAAACGAAACATCCTTCTAAAGTTGTCAGCTGAAAAGGGGACGCCCCAAGTTCATCAGTTTAATCCCACTCCCCTATTTTCCTATTTAACAGGTCTGAAGGGGTTAATTATTCGCTTAACAATCGTTTTAAAACCCTAAACAATCCTTCAAGAAATAAAACGTGGGGAGGGGGGGGGGGGGAATGCTCTCTGACCGCGCTAAAACTCAACAAAAAAGGCCACAAGGAACTTCCTATTAACATATTTCGGACACTGAAAGTATCTACAACTGTAAAATCTAATAAGGTCTATAGATAAAACTACAAGCATCTGTTCTGTTCTCGAGCCAGTTCCTAATTTTTTTTTTTTTCAGACTGGACATTTGACGTGTTTTAGGACAGGACACACCCGAAAAAAACGGGGATGTCCAGGTGAAAATGATGGGGTATGGTCACCCGTGACCACCGGCAATAGATTCAAAACGGCAGGAGGTCGTGCGTTACTCTACACATCCCCCATCGAGTGATGATTGGTCTATATCAAAACAAACTTTTGCACCATATGCCAGATGCACTTTTGGCGCCAAAAGTGTTCTTCACCCTCTTCACGCTTTTAAACATACACACGTACAAATACACAAAGTTAGATCACATATTATGCGACTGACAGCAATCACCTGAAACTTCCATTCACACATCACTAACAGTGAAGGTGCGTGAAAGAAGCTCGCTGCCACATCCGCTCATAACCTGGTTATCCGCCAATCGAAATCACACTTATTGTGCCATCTGGCAACATTCAGACTCGAGCAACAGTGACCTAAATTTGCCATCACAATCAAAGAGAAGGAAATGAAAGGAAACTACAAATAACTAATTCACGATAAGAGGCCGGCAAAAAAACATTACTTAGCTTCAGTTGAAAGACTTGGAGGGTGGCTGATTACTTGCTCGTAAATATTCTCCACAACACCGAGTTTTAATTCTGGTACTTCATTTATTAATTCACCCCAAACAAAGGAAACCCCAGAGTTTATGGGGAAGTTCAATATTTATGGGGAAGTTCAATATCATAGGGATGTTATAGGTTCGGGTTAGGGTGTTTGTCAGCCCCGATCGCGTCAGAGACACCGACTAACCCATACTCTAACCTAAACATAACCCCAACCCATAACACCTCTAGAATACTGCACTTTCCAAGGCACTCGGGAATTTCCTTTGCTTGGGGTGAATATAAAAAAAAAAGCGTAACTTCATGCCACGTTTCTAACGTGGCGTTCAGATAATCTGACGGATCTAGAGAAGTCAAGCTGCGTACAGATTTTTTTTATAGACTCATACACTGCGTTGTATAGCTCTCCTTCCCTCTTGGGAGGGGGGGAGGGGGAGGAGAAGAAGAAGAAGAAGAAGAAGAAGAAGAAGAAGAAGAAGAAGAAGAAGAAGAAGAAGAAGAAGAGGACGAAGAAGAAGAAGAAGAAGAAGAAGAAGAAGAAGAAGAAGAAGAAGAAGAAGAAGAAGAAGAAGAAGAAGAAGAAGGAAGATGAAGAGGAGGAGGAGAAGAAGAAGAAGAAGAAGAAGAAGAAGAAGAAGAAGAAGAAGAAGAAGAAGAAGAAGAAGAAGAAGAAGAAGAAGAAGAAGAAAAAGAAGAAGCAGGAGAAGGAGGATGAGGAGGAGGAGAAGAAACAGAAGAAGAAGAAGAAGAAGAAGAAGAAGAAGCCAGTATTCTTTTATAACAACCTATACGTGTATTTCTGGCACTGCTAAGTGATTCGACTCGCTAGAGAAAAATAATAACGCAATAAACCAACAGTCTCATTCGCGCTGCCTAGCTATGAACAGATTAACCTCTCCGGCTTCCCGCCACCCCCTAGCCAACATGGCTGTAGGGCCAACAGAGGACGTACAATACAACGTGTCGATCTTCTAATACGACTTGTCTCGGCCCACCACGACAAAATCGATGCTAGGCTCCCCAGATGTGTTCCTGTCTCATTTTTTTTAAAGTGTCTCCACATATTTCAGCCGCCCGTTCTAGCTTTGGTTGATAAGACCAGTCGTTTTATATGGCTCTGAAAGTTGGAGCACAACTAAAAGAGATAAAGGCTTAATTACAGGTTTTCGAAAGAGTATAACGACGAATCTTCGGACCTATCAAAGATGTAAACAGCGGGGAGTGGAGAGTGAAAAGCAACCAAAAAATTCATACTTTGTTTAAATCACCAAGGGAGTTGAATGGTAGTAGACCACGAGGCAGACCAAGAAGACGATGGAGACATAATGTCCAGAGAGACCTGCAACCACTTTGTGTTACCAACAACTGTAAAGAGAAGGCCAACCAGAGAGATGAGTGGAGGCAGGGGATATATCTGCAGCTATGAACCTCAAAGGCTCGGAATGCTGAAGAAGAAGAAGAAGATCTAGCTTTCAATCTAATCCGATTGCAACACATTTCTTAACTAACAAGTGAAATACAGCAGTGGCCATAGATGTTAAAAAGCTGGACTTTTCGTTCAGGAACTGGGTTCCAATCCTCAGTCAACCCATGGGGCACAAGAAAACCTCAAGGGCAAAAAGAAGGGGAAAAGGGTGGGGGGGGGGGGAGAGAGGGGTTAAAGAGTCAAAAAAAAAAAAACAGTTATATCTACTTGACATGGCACAACTAGTACATTTCTTCTTCTTCATCTGAAAACTCTTGCGAAAAGTCCGGGTTGATCACCCACTTCTGGACTTTGGTCTTGTTTCCGGAACTTGAATTTTACGTGTACATCCGCTTTACAGTCTGAATTATTTCTTTGCAGACTGCTGGTCCTGGACTCTCATGATACGCTATGACCCCCCCCCCCCCCCCATACACACACAATGGTGCCCTGTACCCACAGGGGAAACACGTGTCCGAAACAAGCTGAAACAATACATTTCTCCCTTTTGTAAAGAACATAGGTTTTCAGTGGGACTAAGGCTCGATGATCGCAGCAGCGAAACGCCTGCCTGAGGATCTAAAGGCTGTGGGTTCGAATCGGTAGCAAAGGGGGATCTTGTCACCTAAGTTGAACCAGCTTAAAAATGTGTACCAGGAAACATCCTGGGAAGTAAAGACAGCCGGAGTGACCACGTTACTCAACGAGTGCCGACTGGCCTGAAGAATATGGGTTCACTACCATACACCCAATGAGCAAATGATGTCAGAAGGGCCTTTGACCCTCTTAACTTATGGCAGTGGATGAGTACAAAAGCCAGAAAAATCCACACACAAAAACGACAAATAACTTAGCATATTTAAATCGCGGTGGTTTAGAGGGTAGATGCTTGCCACCGGCCCGAAAGTCCTAGGTTAGAATCCACATCGGGATTTTTTATTTTAAAACAAATATGGACCCTGCATGGGTACCGGGTGAAGTTCTCGGAAGAAAAGGCGGCCGGCGTGATGTTGACCACATCGCCCCCCCCCCCTCCTTCCCCGTGACTGGTCCATCAAAAATATGAATCTAGTATCATATGGCCAATACGCCTGTTAGCTAAAACGTGTCGACGTATTTACATTATATTTAAAACAAAAAAGAATTTATAACCGCACAAAACACTAGCGAAACAAATACCCTGTCAGAGAATACAGTTCTGTGCCCAGCCATGGCGACGTGTGCTCGAAAACTAAATAAACTACAACAGAAATCAAACAAATGAACAGAAGCCAGATGTTACACGAGGGAGTCATATTTGGCTAGCTATATCTATCTCTGTCAGAGGTTCTCAACTCTTGTTCCACGAGCTATATCTATCTCTGTCAGAGGTTCTCAACTCTTGTTACACGAGCGAGTCATATTTGGCCAGCTACATCTATCTCTGTCAGAGGTTCTCAACTCTTGTTACACGAGCTACATCTATCTCTGTCAGAGGTTCTCAACGCATGTTACACGAGCTACATCTATCTATGTCAAAGGTTCTCAACTCTCGTTACACGAGCTACATCTATCTCTGTCAGAGGTTCTCAACTCTTGTTACACGAGCTACATCTATCTCTGTCAGAGGTTCTCAACTCTTGTTACACGAGCTACATCTATCTCTGTCAGAGGTTCTCAACTCATGCTACACGAGCTACATCTATCTCTGTCAGAGGTTCTCAACTCATGTTACACGAGCTAGTTGTATTTGACCAGCTACATCTATCTCTGTCAGAGGTTCTCAACTCATGTTACACGAGCTACATCTATCTCTGTCAGAGGTTCTCAACTCATGTTAAACGAGCTACATATATCTCTGTCAGAGGTTCTCAACTCTTGTTACACGAGCTACATCTATCTCTGTCAGAGGTTCTCAACTCATGTTACACGAGCTACATCTATCTCTGTCAGAGGTTCTCAACTCTTGTTATACGAGCTACACCTATCTCTGTCAGAGGTTCTCGACGCATGTTACACCAGCTACATCTATCTCTGTCAGAGGTTCTCAACTCTTGTTACACGAGCTACATCTATCTCTGTCAGAGGTTCTCAACTCTTGTTACCCGAGCTACATCTATCTCTGTCAGAGGTTCTCAACTCATGTTACACCAGCTACATCTATCTCTGTCAGAGGTTCTCAACTCATGTTACCCGAGCTACATCTATCTCTGTCAGAGGTTCTCAACTCATATTACACGAGCTACATCTATCTCTGTCAGAGGTTCTCAACTCTTGTTACACGAGCTACATCTATCTCTGTCAGAGGTTCTTAACTCTTGTTACACCAGCTACATCTATCTCTGTCAGAGGTTCTCAACTCTTGTTACACGAGCTACATCTATCTCTGTCAGAGGTTCTCAACTCTTGTTACACGAGCTAGTTGTATTTGGCCAGATACATCTATCTCTGACGATTTCAGAAACCACTTGATTAGTAGCCTTATACGACACGGTCTGAGATTGTGAATCATGACCGTGCTCGCTTTTTTTCCTGACACATGATGGTAACACTCAAAGTTAACGTTTGAAGTTGAAGTCGAGAGGACTGACTTCATTGCACCAGATTTTATCCCATTTTATTTGGTCTCTCTTCGCAGATCGGTTAGCTGCCTGCCGAGAGCGTCGCACAAAGCACCAACTTTATAGCTTCGGTGACGATCCCTAGTGATCTTCGGAAAATTGCACTTGAGAACTGAACGAGAAAGATGGATACGAACACACAGCCTTCAGCGCGCTTGGCAAACGGTCTGACAATATGGCCGCGAAGATTCCCCACACAAGTAATTGTGTGGGGAATAAAGAACGGAATAAGTGTGTCTCTTGTATTTGTGGGGTTTGGTGCTGCCGTCGGAGGGCAGAACTGGGTTTGCAGCAAATGTGAGATACATTCTGATTGGGCTAATATAAACGGGACCTCGTCTTTTAACCTTTGAACCTTAAGGCTTCTTTTAACCTTTCAACCTTTAGGCAGAGGTAATTTTACCCACGTGACCTTTGCCAATAAATACCGCACACCAAGGATGAGTTGAAGTAAAAGGACGTAAGACATGTGTTCCACTTCTCGCTCTGGCTGTTTTAAGAGAGGTTTGGGGGGGGGGGGGGGGGGAGTTACGGATAAAGTTGTTTATTGGCTGCGCTGCTGGGTCATTGTAAACTACGTCAAAATAACAGGTAAATGTGGCTGTTGTTTTGCAGGGTGAGTTTGTCTGTCTTGTCTTTTCAGCTACCTACCTGTCTGTCTCTCCTTTTTCAGCCTGTCCATCTGCTTATCTTTACTCTGCATGTATCTCTGTCTGCCTGTCCATTACTTTGCATATATCTTATTTTGCCTGTCTCTTCGACTGCATTTTTTTTTTAAATCTAACTTTGTATCTGTTACCTGGCTGAGTATATATCTGCCTGTCTGTTCTTCCGTCCAGTAACCCAACCGTCCGATATCTGTTCGCCCTTTTACTTTCTATCCATACCCCTCCCACCATCTATCCGACCACATGTATATCAGTATGTATACATGGACATTTTAAGGTGGAACCTCATGCACGTACGGTGATAAGTTGTTGTTGTTGTTCTTATTTTGTTGTTCTTCTTCTTGTTTTTATTATTATTATTATTATTATTTTGTGTTGTTCATTTCCTCGTTGATCGCTTCGGGTGTGAATGGGGATACACGGTTCTGTGTCTTGCTCTTGTTGTCTGGACCACAGCTACATCGTGCTTTTGTAGAATTTCTTCTTCTTCTTCTTCGCGCTCACCAGCTGTAAACTCTAGCGGAAAGTTCTGGTTGTTCATCCACTTCTGGACTGCAGTCCTGTTGCAGAACCTGAGTGTTGCGTGTGCATCCGTTTTACAGTTCTGACTCTGTATGCAGACTGATGGTTCCTTGCCTCAGGCAGATGCACTTCGACTTTGAAGGAAGCTCCTAATTAGTAGACTCTTACGACATGCTAATGGGTAGGCAGTGGGTACTTACTTGTTTTCCCTATAATAGGGCCCCGGAACCCACACGGCGAGGTAGCATAGTTTGAAAATGAATATACTTTATATGAGATGTTTCTTATTGCAGATTGGGGTTCTTTTTAGCTCTTTCACCACATCTAGTCGGCTGCAAGATTTGGTGGGAAATACCTAGGGACTTCCCAAGAAGGTCCTATATTATAGAGAGTCGATATTATAGAGATGTTAGCCGGTGTTCTTTTAACAGTAACCATACAACACTCAAACTGCTTTGTTGGGTGTTTCCAGCGTGTTCGTTGTTTACTGCGCCATCGTTACTAGTGTGTGTTACTTTCGTTCGTTCGTTGACATCACTTTGTCATTTTTACAAGCTGCGTTCTTTCTTCGTGACTTAGCCATTTTACAAGCTGCGTTCTTTTTCGTGACTTAGCCATTTTTACAAGCTGCGTTCTTTCTTCGTGACTTAGCCATCGTCGTGAATTTCCTTGGCCTATCAGCATTCATTCATTCATCTAACCCTAACCGACGATTATGCCTACATGGAGACTGTCGCTCCTTTTCAGGGATCTACCCCGCCGACCCCCAAAGAATGCCTTTTTAATGGTCCGCCCCATAATATCCCTAATTCGCATCACACTGTCTAAGGTCTGCCCCCCCCCCCCCCCCCCCCCCCCCCCAAAAAAAAAAAAAAAAAAAAAACCAGTTCTTGCCAAACTTTACAGGTCGCTAAGTGAATTACAGAATACGAAGTTCATTTATAGAGACGGTTACAAAGGTTAAGTTGCTTATCCTTTACAGGACGTTGCAGAACCAACCTCAGCAGCCCCTGGCTGTTGTGTGGTTTCTCTAGGCAAATTTACGTCCAGTAGTTTGCCATTGCTTTCTGGAGGGTCGGCCCCCTGACACCACTGTCAAAACCAACGCAAGGCGCATGGCCCGCAGCTGGGATCGAACTGGCACATCCGCATTACGAAGCGTTCGCATCAGAGCAGACTTATAGAGACGACATTGCAGATATATGATAATCTATTTCGGGCGAACTAAATAAGAAGAGTAAACTAAAAACCCCCCCCCCCCCCCCCCCATACCCTAGGAATTCATGGCTGTCCCGATACTTGGTTTGCTTTACTGCATTGGATGTTAATTTCTTCACCTAACTGACCATTTTCTGTGAGTGTTGTTGCCAGATATTTTAAACTCTGATGCCTGTCAATTTAGGCACCCGTAACAATATGCTAGTTTGCACGTACACGCCATAGTGACCTTGTATATGTTGTCACATAAGTCCTTACAGGGGCAGGCAGGTATATATATGGGCTCTTAGTTACCGCTGAGATACTCCCCACAGAATAGCACCATACCCACAGAAAAACACCATATATTCTGGTTTCTGGCATTTCTAAATCTGTAGGCTATTCACTTGAATGATATCTCCCCAGTAGAACTCTCTCATACATACTTCCCTTATCTGCTGTGGCCGCACTTTTGTGTGTTATGGATCGGTTAGCTGGCTCTGTTTCTGTTAATGTGCAGATTAGTTGTTGCATGTATTATATGGTTTAGGCGGCAGTCGTGGTAGCCTACAGGCTTCTTGTGGAGCCGCCGTGGTGTCGCTGCTAGATACTCGCCCGTGGATCCGATGTCGTGGGTTCGAATCCCAATGCAGCATGACTTTTTTTCAAAAATCACCTTGGCCCCCAGGTGGATCCAGTCTTGAATGATAACCGCGTGACAGTCCTGGGAAGAAAAGCGGTAGGCGTGGTGGTGACGACTAACTCACCAAATGCCGATTGGTCTATAAACTATAGGTCTAGCTGCAAATGCCCGAATGTGTAAAGAAGGGTTCTTTACTTACTGGCTTATCGGCATAGTGGCTGTGTGTTCGAATCCACCTTGGAGGTGGACCACTTTAAAAACTGACTTGTCCTCTTAGGTCTCCAATTCTACAACAGATACCAGAAAATATTCCTGGAAGTAAACGCGGCTAGCGTGATACTGACCACACAGCGCATCACAGATTGTCCATTGGTCTATACACATAGGTGGGCCGTTGTACAGGGTCATCGAGAATGGGTGCCGGGATTTTACACTATTATACGAGAAGTATTTCATGGATATACTCGTGTGGCGTTTTACTGTTCATTCAGCTGTTACTAGGCATTTTGGTGGGCCGAAGGTTTTACTGAACATTTAAGTGGGCCGAAGGTTTTACTGAACATTTTTGGTGGGCCGAAGGTTTTACTGGACATTTAAGTGGGCCGAAGGTTTTACTGGACATTTAAGTGGGCCGAAGGTTTTACTGGACATTTAAGTGGGCCGAAGGTTTTACTGGACATTTAAGTGGGCCGAAGGTTTTACTGGACATTTAAGTGGGCCGAAGGTTTTACTGGACATTTAAGTGGGCACTAGGGGTTACTGGATTTTTACGTTGATCCATACTTTAACAGGACTTTTAAGTAGACCCCTAGAATTTACCCATGTCTTAAGGCTGTATGATTGAGTCCATGAACTTCATGTGGATCCGTAGACGGTATAGTACATTAATTTATCCTAAACATTTTACCCAATTGTGCTGTGAGTCTGAGATTTACTGATTATGTCCAAGTTTCCCAAGGAGTCCATAATCTTGACCAGATTCCATAGCGGCCCTTTATTGTTATTGGTCCTGGAGTTCAGTTCCATTTGTTACTGGGGCCGAGTATGAGCAGGCGGATAGACTGGCCGGTTCTGCACAGCTTGGTGATGAACTGATGTATAACAGATTGGATATCCTGAGGGCTCTTTGGGAGCGATTGAACAGTGCGGAGGCACAGGTGGATCATTACGGTCTTGGGAGAATGGTGCGCTGTGAGGAGTTACAAGAGGATCTGGCCGGCGCTCGACACTCAGGGGAAAGGCGAGACGGATATACAATCAGACAGTTACTGGTGCCATCGGAATTGGAACTCTTCGCTTGCTGCTGAATATAGGGACTGAGGGCTTATGGGGGTGTCCCGGTGATGTGATGTCGATTCTTAACTCAGCATTCAACTGGGGCCGAGAACAGAAAATGTGCCTTTCATCTGTTTCTGTCAGTTATTGCATCAGCCAGTACTATCCTAACTGTGTTACCAAAATTTCGTTTCACGTAGTTGTTTGACATCGGCTTTTCAGACTATTATTTCCCCGTGTGGGATCCGGGGCTCCATTTTAGGGGAAAACAAGAATAGACCCACTGCCTACCAAAAAGCATGTCGTAAGAGTCGACTAATTGGTAGCTTCCTTTGAAGTCGGAGTGCATCTGCCTGAGAGGCAAGGAACCAACAGCCTGCATTCAAGTGAATCAGATCTGTAAAACTGATGCACATGCAACACTCAGGTTCTGAAGCAGGACTGCAGTCCAGGTGTGGACGAACAACCAGAACTTTCAGCCAGAGTGTACAGCTGGTGAAGGCGAAGAAGAAGAAGAAAAAGGAGACTACTATTGCGTCAACCTACTTTAAACTTTTTTTTTTACAGCATGGCATGGGAGATTATCTATTGAGAGAGAAGATGCTGGACAGTTTGACAGTATGGCGTGAGAGATCATCTACTGTGTGAGAAGATGCTGGACAGTTTGACAGTATGGCGTGAGAGATCATCTACTGTGTGAGAAGATGCTGGACAGTTTGACAGTATGGCGTGAGAGATCATCTACTGAGTGAGAAGATGCTGGACAGTTTGACAGTATGGCGTGAGAGATCATCTACTGTGTGAGAAGATGCTGGACAGTTTGACAGCATGGCGTGAGAGATCATCTACTGAGTGAGAAGATGCTGGACAGTTTGACAGCATGGCGTGAGAGATCATCTACTGAGTGAGAAGATGCTGGACAGTTTGACAGTATGGCGTGAGAGATCATCTACTGTGTGAGAAAATGCTGGACAGTTTGACAGTATGGCGTGAGAGATCATCTACTGTGTGAGAAGATGCTGGACAGTTTGACAGTATGGCGTGAGAGATCATCTACTGAGTGAGAAGATGCTGGACAGTTTGACAGTATGGCGTGAGAGATCATCTACTGTGTGAGAAGATGCTGGACAGTTTGACAGTATGGCGTGAGAGATCATCTACTGTGTGAGAAGATGCTGGACAGTTTGACAGTATGGCGTGAGAGATCATCTACTGAGTGAGAAGATGCTGGACAGTTTGACAGTATGGCGTGAGAGATCATCTACTGTGTGAGAAGATGCTGGACAGTTTGACAGTATGGCGTGAGAGATCATCTACTGTGTGAGAAAATGCTGGACAGTTTGACAGTATGGCGTGAGAGATCATCTACTGTGTGAGAAGATGCTGGACAGTTTGACAGTATGGCGTGAGAGATCATCTACTGTGTGAGAAGATGCTGGACAGTTTGACAGTATGGCGTGAGAGATCATCTACTGTGTGAGAAGATGCTGGACAGTTTGACAGTATGGCGTGAGAGATGATCTATTGAGTGAGAAGATGCTGGACAGTTTGACAGTATGGCGTGAGAGATGATCTACTGAGTGAGAAGATGCTGGACAGTTTGACAGTATGGCGTGAGAGATCATCTACTGTGTGAGAAAATGCTGGACAGTTTGACAGTATGGCGTGAGAGATCATCTACTGTGTGAGAAGATGCTGGACAGTTTGACAGTATGGCGTGAGAGATCATCTAATGTGTGAGAAGATGCTGGACAGTTTGACAGTATGGCGTGAGAGATCATCTACTGTGTGAGAAGATGCTGGACAGTTTGACAGTATGGCGTGAGAGATCATCTACTGAGTGAGAAGATGCTGGACAGTTTGACAGTATGGCGTGAGAGATCATCTACTGTGTGAGAAAATGCTGGACAGTTTGACAGTATGGCGTGAGAGATCATCTACTGAGTGAGAAGATGCTGGACAGTTTGACAGTATGGCGTGAGAGATCATCTACTGAGTGAGAAAATGCTGGACAGTTTGACAGTATGGCGTGAGAGATCATCTACTGGGTGAGAAGATGCTGGACAGTTTGACAGTATGGCGTGAGATATCATCTACTGTGTGAGAAGATGCTGGACAGTTTGACAGTATGGCGTGGAATGGTGATCATCTACAAGATAGAAAATGCTGGACAGTTTGACAGCATGGCATGAGAGATCATCTATCAACTTAGCATCAAGTGCCTTGATTACTGGTGTGGGCGATCATGCCTCTCCACAATTGGCAACTACATGTATCAGTTGATGTGTTGACACGCCTCTATGCCATGACAAAATGCTGTCAAGAATCTTCTCGCGTTGTCTTCCTCTGTCTCTCGTTCCAGAAATCTTCCCAGTAGTCACAAAATATTCTAGTTCCCCCTCCGCAGAACACGATCACAAAATTATGACGCTCTTTCTGACGTTTGTGATAAGTTGTCTTCGAGCCCTTGCCTCTTTCAGAACATCTGGGTTGCTATCTTTAGCTGTCCAAGGAATTCTTCCGTAAAACCACATCTCCGAGGCTTCAAGATATTGTTCGGCCGGTAATTCACTGATTGTTGAACACGCATGCCTCGAGCCAGGGTCGAGACATGGACAAGGAACTCGCCGTGTGTCTTCCGTAGGAGGAATCAGAAGAAAACCACACTACTCCCAACAGGCATGTCGTAATAGGCGAAAACTGGGAGTCTGCTGAATTTGTATGTGTTGGGACAAATAGCGCAGCCTAGCTACAAACCACAATAAAATGGCAAACCACCCCTTTAACGGAGTGCATCTGCCTGAGAGGCGACAAACCAACTGTCTGCATTAAAGATATGTAAAACAGAACTGCAGGCAAAACGCAGGTTGTGAAAAAAAGACTCAGTCCACAAGTGGACGAACAACCAGAACTTTCCGGCGGAGTTTACAGTCGAGGAACGAGAAAAAGAAGAGAAGAACAATCCAGCTACCACGACAAGATAATAGTGGAAACTGTCCTGTGGACGTAAAAGTGGTCGGACTCTGGCGACATAGGCAATAGTTACAAGCAGTTTGAAAACAGCTAGGGTTACGGGAAAATACCTGGCAAATGTGCATACCGCACAAGGCCAAACTGATCAGAAAACGGGATGGGGCGATGGAGGAGGTAGAAATGGCGATAATGGGAACGCACGTGACAAAGACAGTACGAGAAAATGTATTCAATGGGTTGAAATGAATTATGTCCGTATACCATAGTTGTGGATTTCAAGCTGTACGTCAGACATGGCCAATAAGACACCTTTTTGGGGGGTGCCTATTTGACTATCTTCTTAGTGTTTCTTAGCTTGTTTCCACAGCCAGGCGCAAACGCCGTCTGGAGGTGACAGGTTCGATTCCCGGCAGGGTAACTATAGCTTTCGCTTTTTATGTTGTCTAGTGTGTTCTTCTATCTTTCTACTTCTTTCTACGAGTGCCGACCAATACAGTTATGTTACTTTATTATTAAATAATATTTGACGGCCTCAAGGGTTCCCCCTCTGTTTAATTATGGGAGTGACAAAGGGAGAAACGAGACAGCAAGAAAGCGCGGAGGAGAAAAGAGTGTGTGTGTGTGTGTGAGAGAGAGAGAGAGAGAGAGAGAGAGAGAGAGAGAGAGAGAGAGAGAGAGAGAGACAGAAAACGAGAGGATACGCTAAAAAATAAAAACCATACTTCGTCTAAACATTGCACCGGGATTTATTGATCTCTTCCAAGGTGTGGGCCCAATAATAGTTTCCGCAATGCTTGTTTTTTGGAAATACTACCATATTGAACCAGTACATATACCACAAGATTACTAATTCAAAGTCGCCGCAGCTTATGTTATGCTGCTGCTACTATTACTACTGCTACTAATATTACTGCTGCTACAGAGTCGCATTACAACAGCCCGTTCAGTTCCGTGAGGTAGATTTTCTCAGAAAAATGCAAGTCTTCGAAACGCCGCTCCTAACAGCTCTGCCAGATCAAAAGTAAAAATTGTATTTTGATTTCTCTGTACCATAGACGGCACGGACTGTGCCTGTTGGTTTTTTTACTGAAAATGAAAAAAAAAATAATCGGGCCTTTAAAGAAAATATTCTTGGAAATAAATGCAGCTAGCATGATCTTAATCAAATAACCTACTGAGTGTTAGCAGTCTGTAAAAGTATGGGCATCACGGGCGCAATATGCTTCAGATGGTTGGAACTGGCCCTTTACTTACTCACCCAATACCTACTTACTTCACTCAAATAACTATCAGTAGTATTACTGTTGATGCTGTTATTATTATTACTACTACTACTACTGCTGCTGCTACTACGACTATTGCTGTGATAAAATTATTACAAATACCGTATAAACAAACCTTATGATAAGATAGGCAAACAAAAAACAGACACTAATTAAAAACGAGCAGGCGGCGCCAGAACGATGTTTACATACATAGCCGTGGGTCTGACTGTGTCGCTCAGTGCCAGATCTATAATTACCGGCCACAGATAAGTACCAAGAGAAGAGAACTTTGGGAAGGCTGCTTAACGCAATCGATAACGGTGGCAGCCGTCAGCCCCAATACAAACAGATAATGGACAGACACAGGAGCTGTCGGGTACACACTGTTGGAGGTTAATCCTGCACACCAAGATGGACTCATACAGAATGACAGAAAGACGGTTCGACCAGGGCCGCAGGATGGACAATGGAGAAAGTGGTTTGATGCTGGCAATATGGAAACAACTAAGAAATGACGTTTGGTGAAGATATGAGAGTAAACAGAAGAGGAATGTGCTGCAATCTATAAAGCAATGAAAAATGTAACTTGGTCAAGGACTGTAAATCGTAAAAAATGGAGGAGGGGGGTGAAATGGGTGGGGAGATCGTTCGGTGAAGGTTCTACAAAGAGTGTTGCCTGATCCGATAAAAGAGAAAGAACAACATAAGGATGTCCCTCAGTGAAGCAATAAGAACAATGTGAAATAACAGCGCTCGCGAACACACGCCTACAAGCACATGTTTAAAATCCCTGTAGGACCTTCCGAGTGTGATGACAACCTTAGAGATGCCCTGCATGTCTACTGGTGTATTCGTCCATTCTTTTCCGTGACTGATCACGTCTAGGTCACCGACCTGCTGGATTAAATCCTCAGCCTTTGCCATCCATGAGCGGCCTCTTTTGAGACGCGTTCCTTTTGTGTCGTGTATAGCTTTGTGCAGTGGGTGGTTAACGTCTGCTGATACCCTCATGTACGCCTTGACCTGTGCGACTTTGTATCTGCTAGTCATCGTCGGCAAACCCAGGATATAACGCATGGCGTTGCAGGAGGTGTCTTTTGTACAGCCGAGTATATGAGTCTCATTGCCTCATTTTGTACTCGGTCTAGTCTTTCTAGCTGAGTTTTGTTTTGCTGACAGTGAGGGGGCGCGGCTGTAGACACAGAGGTAAGGGAACTGATAGATCAGCATTCAGACCAAGAAGATATCATCATCTATACAGATGGATCCGTGAAGCGCGGATCAAGGTCGGCATCCGCATACACAGCGCAGAGAATGGGGAAAACAATACAGGGGGACAGAGGCGCTTACCAGACAACCACGTCAAGCATGACCATGGAAACAGCTGCTGCTTCTAAAGCATAGCATGGGTGTCCGAGTAAACCGACACAAAGGCAGTAATTGTGTCAGACTCCAAGAATATGCTTCAGAAGATAGCAACAAGCGGTATGCGCTCTGAATAGGTAGAAAGCATTCGAAAATCGCACTTAACCTCCCTAGCCTGGATCTACACACATGGTCATGCATGTGTTATAGGAAATGAGCGAGCGGACCAACTGGCAAGCACTGCACTAAGGCATGCGGGAAGAAACATGGACAGAGCAGATATCGTCAACGTTGTACGGACTGGGCTAGTGGAGAATGAGGAATCCCTGACATTAACACGATTACGTGACACGGGAGTAAAGTATGGTAAAGCACGTCTATGCCGTCTTCGAGGACGAGATGGGAGACAATATAACTAGCTTCTCATGGGAACAATTAGTAAAAGTACTTTGGAGTGGCTGCTGCAGCGGACGACTGAGCACGAATGGGAATACCCAATGTGCAGTGACGTCGACCGCGATAACATAACATGTTTAAAATAATGGATTAAAAAAACAACCGAGAATAGTCAGTGGAAATGAGCAGATGTACGTCTCACACACACACACAGAGAGAGAGAGAGAGAGAGAGAGAGAGAGAGAGAGAGAGAGAGAGAGAGAGAGAGAGAGAGAGAGAGAGAGAGAGAATGACAGCTGGAAAGATGTATGGAAATACAGACAGAAATAAAAAAAAACAGCAAAAGAAGACAACTGTTCGTCATGTCATGGAAAGTCGAAAGGGCACTAAATGATACATGTTTCCAACAGATTACGAAATGAGAGAAGAATGTTGTCCCACGTCAGTCGGTGAGTTAGTGCAGGTGTCTGTTCTACTGACTTTTTGTATCGATTTACGTCTTCACTTTTAGTCTTACCGCAGTTCTGGCGTAAAATAAACAGAGATAGGACAACTTGGCACACACACAAAAGTGAGGGAGGGGAGTGTAGATAAACGAGCTGCACTGTAAGCAGTCACTTCATGTTGATGGCAGGAGACTACAACAAGCGGAAGAGAAACTGAAACGAACATGCTGACGGAAACATCAGACTGTGCATCCGGAGCTTCCTGCTCCTAGGCCATACCAGCTACGTCACATTTAATAGAAGGAAGCTAAAATATTATCACATTTAAACCCCACCCCTAACCCCTTTCTACTGAAGGGTATCTGGAATATGTTTTAGTATTGTCCCAAAGCCCATCATAAGTGACTATATCATACCATTTAATCCCCACTATAATGCACAGGTAAAAAGTTAATGAATGAATGCAGTTTATCAGTAATTGTTTTCGTTTTTTCAGAGCCATTCAACAGTACTGATTTGCCACTGGAGTGTGTGTGTGTGTGTGTGTAAAACGGTAGCCGCAGTGGTGTAGCGGCTAAACGCTCGCCTGTGGATCCGAAGGTCGTGGGTTCAAATGTCGAACGGAGCCTGACATTATTTTAATGACCTCGGATACCAGGTTCGACCCAGCCTTAAATGGGATCCATGTACAGTCATGGTGAGGAAACGCGGCCGGCGGGATGTTGACCACATCACCCACTCCGGTGGAAAGTTATGATTGTTCGTCCACTTCTGAACTGTGGTCCTGGTCCAAAACTTGAATTTTACATGCACATCCGTTTCACAGATCTGGCCTATGCGTAATGCATGCAGACTGTTGATTCCTTGCTTCTCAGATTCACTGTGACTTCGAAGGAAATGTCCCTAATTAGTGATAGTCGCCTTGTGCACATGCTTGCAAGGGGGCAGTGGGTCTTTTTTTATTCCCCAAAATGGGGCCCCGGAACCTTCATGGGGAGCTGCTTAGTTTTCGTGCTGATTTGAATCGAGTTATTTTGTTTCAATTAACCGTGGCTCGAAAGTGGACCCAGTCCAAACTGGGTACCAGAAAATGTCCTAGGCGATCGTGAGGTTGATCACATCAACTTCCACTGATAACTGGTCTATACACATTGTAGTCTAGCTTGATACACATAACGAAGCTATGTGCGTAAATGAATCCCTGCGCGTAAATGAAGCTCTGTGCGTAAATGAAGCCCTGTGCATAAATGAAGCCCTGCGCATAAATGAAGCCCTGCGCGTAAAAAGAGTCGTTTACTTTTACTTGTCAAGACAGTTATCGCCCCTATAACTATCCCGTTCGTGTACTAGCTGAAATCACTTGTCCCTGGCTGTTCCCGTGTTAATCACATGTCCCTGACTGTCCCCGTGTAAATCACATGTCCCTGACTGTCCCCGTGTAAATCACAAGTCCCTGACTGCCCCAATGAAAACTACTGAAAATTACTTAAGAGATTTATGTTAGCCAACACACGAGATGGCACTGTCAACATAGATCACACTACTGAGACCTGGTTACTTGTGTTGGCTTTACACTTAACATAAATTGAGTAGATGTAGATCTGGATATACAAAAGAATATGCCGTACTTTATGGAAACAAAAGCAATCGAATGCAGGAGTTCTGGTGAGACTAGTAATGGATAAAGAGTTGCTAAAGGAAATTAAATGGGAAAGTGAAATATTAAAAGACATAAGACTTATAAACCACACAGGGAGAACAGCTAAAGGCAACTGTGCAAGCAGACGACGATATCAATTGGGCAATAACATAAAGAGATGGAGGAACATTAGCCTAAGAGGGTGTATATCTAGGGCGAAAGACAAGGCGAGACCCATTGCTGTCAACCTTTATTATGAAGTCGGCCCTTTGCCTGACACAAGTGGATGTCACTGTGTGGCTCCCGTACCCAAAAGGGGAGGGGGATGATGGACGAGGAAACAGACAAACGCAGCTGATGAGAGTGCCATCAACAACAGGTTGTTTGTGAACACGTGATGTCTACATTGGCCATAGACCAAGAACAGCCTTGCAGACGAACAGAAATAAACAGCCCATAGAACGGGCAAATGAGAGTACAATCTGTGCAGTCGGAGGTATCATGTAGATGTTTTGCCAACAACGGGCTGGAAATACAGCACTAGACCGTCATCACCAACATCTCGGCGCTGGTTTCTAACTTTCTGTAAACACCTGGGAAAGTTTGGTCAGGTAGATACTCGGTTCGTTATCATCATTCCCCGTGTGACTTCCGGAACCTGTTTCTGATTCTTCTCCTCCTCTATACCGCCCACTGGCTCCCTAACAAGCATGTCGTACAAGGTGACAATAACGGGGAGTTTCCTTGGAAGTCGGAGTGCATGTGCATGAGAGGCGGTGAACAAACATGTCTGCTAACACATAAACCACATCTGCAAAATGTATGTGCGCGTAAAATATAAGATCTGGAACAGGACAAAAGTTCCTTAGTGGACGAAAAACGATAAATTTCAGTGCACAAAGGCTAAGATGAGGAGAAAGAGAAGAAGAAGAAGAAGAAGAACACATGGCCTGCAGTGCATCTTCTACTGTGCACGCCTTCAAAACTGGCAGCACATTATGTTGTGATTGATAACTAGGCTGCGATATATGCGCCTTTCGACCCAAGAAATACCATTTCAATAAGTCCATAAGTCGTCTGTTTACATGCCAGTTGATGAGCAGTGGGTCTATTCTTGTTTGTAACCCACCATGGATCCCGGGATCCACGAGGTAAGGCATGCAGACAGTTGATGGACTGTAGTCGCCATATAAACAGAACGCGGAAAGGCTAGCAGACAGTTGATGGACTGTAGTCGCCATATAAACAGAACGCGGTAAGGCATATAGACAGTTGATGGACTGTAGTCGCCATATAAACAGAACGCGGAAAGGCATGCAGACAGTTGATGGACTGTAGTCGCCATATAAACAGAACGCGGAAAGGCATGCAGACAGTTGATGGACTGTAGTCGCCATATAAACAGAACGCGGAAAGGCATGCAGACAGTTGATGGACTGTAGTCGCCATATAAACAGAACGCGGTAAGGCATGCAGACAGTTGATGGACTGTAGTCGCCATATAAACAGAACGCGGTAAGGCATGCAGACAGTTGATGGACTGTAGTCGCCATATAAACAGAACGCGGTAAGGCATGCAGACAGTTGATGGACTGTAGTCGCCATATAAACAGAACACTGTTTAACCACACATCCTTCCCACAGTGACACTGCCGCTAACTAGGCCTGCATGTTCATATACGCATGCGTTAGGCATGAGAGATTAATGTATGCGTGCTCATGCCTACGCTACGTAGACAACTCCAGCAGATAAAGCAATGAAACAGAAATAGTACGGTGAGTATTGATCGTGTAACACATACGGTCAAAATGTAATGGAAAATACAGCAGTTACACGGGGTTTAGAGTATACAGTCCTAAGTATATGTCATTATTATCTCTGACATGTCACAATCTACCATATACATTTTTTATTATTATTTTTTTTAAAAATAACAAGAAGAAGAAGGAGCGGCAGGGGACGTGAAGGAAAAGGGGACAAGAAAGAAAGAAAGAAAGAAAGAAAGAAAGAAAGAAAGAAAGAAAGAAAGAAAGAAAGAAAGAAAGAAAGAAAGAAAGAAAGAAAGAAGAAGAACCATAAGCGACAGCAGCAGCGGAGGAAGAAAAAGAAAAAGAAGAACCATAAGCGACAGCGGAGGAAGAAGAAGAAGAAGATGAAGAAGAAGAAGAAGAAGAAGAAGAAGAAGAAGATGAAAAAGAAGATCGGCGATGATGTTAAGAAGAAAAGTCAACTGAAACAATAATAACTGCGACAACAACAATGAAGAGAGAAAAAAAAACTAATAAAGAGAG
This sequence comes from Candidula unifasciata, assembly GCA_905116865.2. Classification (NCBI taxonomy): domain Eukaryota; kingdom Metazoa; phylum Mollusca; class Gastropoda; order Stylommatophora; family Geomitridae; genus Candidula; species Candidula unifasciata. The sequence continues at coordinate 488,945 of CAJHNH020001090.1, forward strand.
AAACTGGAACATGGGACCACTGGAAAGATCTGTGGCAAAAGAGACAAACGAAGACAACGCATGAAAATTGACAGCCTTTTGTCAAGGCATGGAGGGATGTCAACACAGGAACTGATACACGCAGTTGCAGATTACAGAGAGGCATGATCGCCCATGCCAGTCGGCACGACACTTACTGATGATCTACAGCCTTGAGTGCACGTAGTCATGACAAGCGAGTGTTTCTCACGTCGCTGTTTAATCTATATCTTAGGTAAGATCGGTCTGAGTCTGTGACAGAGGCGTTGCGAACGCGCTTCATAATTCCGTGTTCGATCCCAAGTGCGCACGATTTGTCTTGCGTTGGTTTCGATAGTGGTACCGAGATCCGACCGCTCACGAAACAATGACAAACTACTTAACGTAAAATTTGCCTAGAAAACCACCACAGCCAAAATATGCTTGGGGGTTGGTTCTGCAAGGTCCTATACAGGAAACGCAACTAACTTGTTTATGTATGACAGAGAACTGTCAAAGAAAAGACAGGGCGATAAAATAAAGGGTGGGGGAAACAGGACAGGCAAAGGAGGGGGGGGGGGGGGGGGGGTCACCGTGGAGAGGTCCCAGAAACCCCTTTCAGCCGTTATGGCCACAAATGTGGCCCAGCTATATTCAGCCCCCCCCCCCCCCCAGAAGCAACGATGGGGCTTCAAATAACGAAAAAATTGCATCCTACAAGGGGATGACTAGGATTATATAGAAGGGAAAAGGGTGGTCTGTTGTGACCGTTTATGTAAGAGACACCCATTGCGAGAAAATTGCAGAGGGTCAAAGCCAAGACTCAAATATCACCAGATATTATTGATCAGTCGAACTTGGTGAGTCACTGCCACACAGCCTTGGGTGAAGGCTATGTGATTACTTACTTGCCGGTGTGTGGTGTTGTGTAAATAATCGCTTTTTAAAAACACAATATTAGCATCTTTGTTATAAGATGCGGCTAGAGTACGATCTCTCTCTCTCTATCCCGCCCCCTTTTTATATATTTACCTACCTGTCTGTCTATCAACATATCTATCTATCTAATCTCCAGTATCTATCACTATCTTTCCACACATAAGGCCTGGCTACTTGTCAAAAGCGTTGCACAATTCACGAACACCGTAGCTTGATGATCTCCACGGATCTCCGTAGAACTGCCCTCGTGAACCGAACAAGGCGGTCCGTGAAGCGATTTTAAGAGCTTCATATCGTAATGTGGAAAACAAAAATCAGATGACCACTTGACCACGTGATCCTACAGAACGAGCCAGTAATATAAACCATGCATATAGGCTGAAAATGAAGACTGCTATTACTTGCTGGTGCAGGTTTTGCATATATTATTTTCCCAAGTACAACTCATGAGTCTCATCACATCTCGTTCGGCTGCGTGATTTCGTTCTGGTTCCCACAGACTGTCCTATGTTGTAGGGGTATTATAAGAATAAATGAATATCACGCAGGGACAGAAAAACAAACGAAGCTGTCTTCGTCGAGATAGATGAGAGTTTTTTGGGATATGTTATAAGAAGAAAAGTCAGCTCTGTGGCTAAGTCGATGCGAACGCTTCGTAATGCCGAGATGCCAGGTTCGATCCCAGCTGCGGGCCATGCGCCTTGCGTTGGTTTCGACAGTGGAATCAAGACAGCCGACCGCCCAGAAAGCAATGGCAACCTACTGGACGTAAATTTGCCTAGAAAAACAACACAACAGCCAGGGGATGTTGGGATTGGTTCTGCAACGGCCTGTAAAGGATACGCAACTAACCTATAAGAAGAAATGGATTTAAGAACTTGATAACAACTGGGCAAGACTGGTGGAAAGAGAGCAAGAGGTAGACAAACAGATAAATAACTGAATGGCCACATGGATGGGGCAAGACACAATCACTGACCTGATCGGCGGTTCTGGTGAGCGAATGCGATGATGAAACATGACAGCCTACGCTTACTGGCACGACACATGATAATGATGAATAAAACAAAAACAACATTAGACATCTTATGAGATGTGGCCGAAACGCCATCCTGGGAATTCAAACACATGATCTCACTGAACCAGCAGGCCAGATTTGCAAATTCTACCATATTACATACGCAGCCAACAAGATGACAGATTTAGCAGCACTAATAGTAGTGGTAGCAATCGCAGTAGCAGTAATTGCAGCAGCATAACAGCAACAGCAGTAGAAGCAGAGAGTTAGCAGCAGTACAGTAGCAGCAGCAACAGTAGTAGTAATAATACAGTCGAAGCAGCTACACTAGTAGTAGTAATGCCGTCATTGTCGATGTTACAGATGTAGTCCAGATGTGCTGCCGTGATACTGTGGAGCACAGACACACACACCACTTCCCATAACTGTCAGTAACATGTTATGAAGCATCAGTTTGACACATAGCACGGATGAACGGCCCTGACGTTTTTATGCAATCACTGATCGTCACCTTTCAACTCGACCCGCTCTGACAGACCTTAACATAAAATAACAGCGGCGGAACCGTTAAGGTCGTGTGTGTGTGTGTGTATTTAAACAGAAAATTTACCGATTGGCACTAATTGAACTGGCACTCGTAGAAAGAAGAAGAAAGATAAAATGACACAGACACACAAAATCGAAAGCTACTAGCTATAGTTACTATTACAGGGCAGTCTGGGTTGGGGGGGGGGGGGGATGTATACACTGATGCCTCTTACCTGCCGATGGAGATGTCATAGAGTTTTGAGGTATTTTGTAAAGCTAACTGTAACTGGCTTTATAGTAACCTATACCCTTCAGGGATTTCTAGGAGCTGTGTGTGAAGGAAATACGATTGGGGGAGGAGCTTAACCACTCCACTGCACATGTCGTTGTCGTTAGAGTATGTGAAAGCATGAACACTTCAAATTCCTGGGTCAGTAAGAGGCAGACGGAGACAAGAGAGAGAAGATGCTAGGCAGCCTGACATCACAGCCAGGAAAATCATGTGTGTCAGAACTGAGTGAAAGTAATTGGGGCAGACGGCTGTGAATGGACAGGATATCGAAAACCACACGACATGCCATTTAAGAAGAGAGTCTGTTTCTTGGACTATCTTTATAAGCGCGCGGGCACACACATACACACTATACAAAAAGCGAAAGCAAGATGAAGTGTGATAAAAAAAATAATTGGGCAGCGCCCTAAATGTTTTAAACAACAGATAGACGGATGCCGATCTAACCGGAACACATCTCAGATTCTCCGTTAAACACCCTAAAAGATTGTAATTTCGTACATGTACCCCCTTGATGCTACATGATGTCTCACGCGGGTAAGGGGTGTTGATTCTACATTTTGTTTTAAACATTTTCTCTAGCTGCATGTGTACCAGCTAACCCAGGGGCAGAACTGATCATGCGAGGCGCTGTCGTCATTTGAAGGCGACAGGTTCCATTTCCGAGACGGTAACTATAGTTTCCGATTGTTATGTTCTCTACATCAGTTTTTTTTCAGCCCTTGGGCCGCATAAAAGTGCAGACGGAGTGACAAATTCCGACTAATTATGCATCAAGACAAGTATATTAATTCCCGAGATAGAGAGCTATCAAACTGTTTTGTTTTTTTTTTAACTTCCTATATGACAGACTTTCTCAGCCATGACAACAATAAAAACCGAAGAAAAATTGCACGGATGTTACAGCAGTGCTTTATCCATCAGAAACAACGCCCCAGCCAGGTTTATCAGATTTTCTAACATATTATCAGCAGAAGATTTCGCGTTAGCTGAAAACTATAATTGTCTTACCCTGGCTTTAACGAACACACTGTTATCTACATTTGTTTTCGTTTCTGTGTTTGGTTAGATGGATGGCCCGAACAACAATTTTCCCTGCTTTGGGGGCTATGGGTGTAAAATGTTGAGAAACACTGATCTTGCGTGACCTATCTTCCTACTTGTTCACTTCTTTCTGTAAGAGACTATCAGTACGTTTCTACTTGTTATACACTGTTTTTTTTTTCTGCCACAGGGGTTCTCCCTCTGTATTCCAGGTCAGAAGAGGTCGTTCTACATTTGAGCCACACTGATAAACACACGCGTGTTCTTATGTTTCGCGCGGAACACAGAACAAGAAAAAAGCGAGGGGGGGGGGGTGGGGGGTTAGAGAAAGAAGATTTATTCATTCAAGCAGAAATAGATTCAACGCAATTGTAATAACAGGTCAAATGGCACCACAGGACGAAGAACGACAATATGTCATGATCAAGCATACTACGCGTTCAAACAAGGCTAGAATCTTACACATGTACTCATTCTAAGGTTAGTTCCCAACCAGGACCAATATGTTGTAAGCACATACACCAACCACTAATACTTGTGCTAACTATTAAGTAAAGGTGCCTTTCCTATGCCTTCTTGCGTATTGGGCATATAAGGCTAGGCCTATATTTTATAGACCAATCGGCGTTCGGTGGGATATGTGGTCAACATCACTCCTGTCGCCTTTACTTCCCAGGACTACACCTGGTACCCACTCAAGGCTGGGTCGACCTGGGAATGCTAATTGTACAATAAGTCAACATAATCCCACAAATCGTCGACCCGCTGAGAGAGGTTAAAAAGCAATTTTCTATTTCAAGGACGTCATATGCTTTTCTGCCAATGCGAAGAAGGTCAAGAATCGAATCCGCATCGACGCGGGTTTTTCCCCTTTCAAAATCGACCTTCGAGAGTTCGCTCCCTGGAGGGGCCGGGCTTTTTTCAAAAATGACCTTGGCTCCCAGATCGACCCAGCCTTGAGTGGGTACCGGGTGCAGTCCCGGGAAAGTAAAAGTGGTCGGCGTGATGCTGACCATATTACCCATCGAGTACCGACTAGTCGAGTCTATAAAATACAGGTCTAGCTCTGTGTTTCCCTTGTGCTAAAAGAGTGAAAAGGATCCTATACTTTTACTTAACAAGGGCATGCTGACCCAGCCGGCGACCTCTTCTTGCATCACCGTGGAGCTCACTCTGACAATGACATCTGGAGACAGACGAAGCCCGGCTTGACGACAGAAAAATAAAAGCCGCGAATATTCTAATAAACCAGCCGTGAACTGACCTCAACCAGGTAAGCTAGTCACCTCACACTGTGTAGCACACACTTCACCATTCTGAAGCCAGTAAGCTGTCACACCAAGACACGCAACTATCGAACTGTGTTACACATCGGTCTTTGTGCAACAGAACATCAAATAACTGGAAAGGCAAGCAAGCGTGCAAAGGGAAAGGCAAGGCCACATGTTGATGGACAACAAACATCAAGAGACGTGGTTTTCTGAAACAGTACAAGAAGAAGAAGATCACAAAGCATGGAAGCCTTTCTAGAGACAGCTTTCACGAAGAGGTGGCACTGGTTGATGCTTTAAAAAAATGATCACACACAGTAGCACGCTTTACTGTTTTCTTCTTGTCCCTTTTTCATATGAGAGAATAGGCTGACAACTAACTCACATCAAGCCATCCTATGGTTTACTATTTTCTCCCGTTTTTGTCATCTATATCAGGGGCGCTGGCACAAAGAAATCATGAAGGTGGGATTCTCAGCCTCCTTGAATATTTTCTAGGGGTGGGTGGCTCAGTGGGCCTAAGCTTTGTTTAAGTATTTAATAGTAATAATGAGCCGAACAGTAAAAAAATGTATTATATTTTAAATAATATGAGATGTATAAACACAAACATTTGAAAAAAGATAGCCATACATGTTTGGGAGCGGGGGAGGGATAACTTAGCCCCATTACACATGTGCTGGGTGGAGTGCATTCAAAACCCGACATCACAGCACTCGGGGCAGGCGCATAAGCGCTCCGTCCCCAGCTTCAATAGCCAGCAACGAGTTCCGATATCAATGGTGCCAGTAGCATTCTGATTTACGTCTATCTTGCCGTTCCGTTGAGCGTCAAGTATCGGCCAGATCCCTTGGTTACCTCCCCGGTGCATCGCTCTCACCAGATTGTGGTGAGTCAATCGCTCCTTCGAATTGTACGTTTTCTCCCAAGGCCCTAACCATGTCTGCCTTATCATGCATCAATATTAGCAAGTTGTGCATAGCCAGCCAGTCTGTCCGCCTGTTCCTTTCCCAACACACCGGCATTCCCAGGTGAAAAGATCTAGACAATATTCCCCCGAAGCGAGGCATGCCACTCTGCACGAAGCATGCCTGTCCTCACCTTCCTCAGCAGGCTTTCTCAGTCAGACACAATCACGATGGGTGTCCCCTAACACATATGAAGATGCAGGTTTTTTTTTTTTTTTGGGGGGGGGGGGGGGGGCTCAATGTGCCTAGACCTTCGGGTTCGTGTGCCCTAGGTATATATCTGTAGGTTCAACGTTAACATCACTGCATCAGGCTTGAATTAAAGCCGAGTCTTCAACAAGATTCAGCACGGGGTGCTGCTGTTTGTGTATGCCCGTGTGGTTTCTAAGAGGTTATGGTTGTAAATTCTACTAACCCGACTAGTCGCCTACACAGTGCTTAAGCTAAAACATTTTTTAAATTGTAATTTAATCCGATATAGGCACACATGCAAACTCCCTCACGCTATGATGTTAAAGTTAAAAAGTTAGCTGCGTATCCTCACTGGAAGCTGCAAAACCAGCCCAGCATTTTTGGGCTGTTGTAGTTTTTCTAGACAAATTGTACATTCACTAGTTAGCGCCTGCCAAGAACGGTCGGCTCTCGGCACCACTGCTGAAACCAAAGCAAGACGTCCTGTTGCCAAATTGTCCGTAGCTGGGATTGAACCTGCACCTCGGCATTACGAAGCGCGCTGGCAACGCTGAAGCCACAGACGCAGACATATCATGATGTGTAGGGCAAAAATTCTAAATACTGTTCATCGTTTTCTGTATATTTTATTTTTCCTTCTTTTTCAAACCGCCGATTCAAAATTTGTTTATCTTCCCGTGCCCTTTCATACTGCTTCCCGGACACCTTAAGATAGCACACGTGGCTTCAAGGAAAGGTGAAAGCGTCTTAAAGATAAGATAGTAAAAACACCTCAAAGCAAACGCGGTGGTTGACATCCGCAAACCTGTTAAACAAGATGGTCTGAACCAGCGCCAAACGTGCGTGCAGACGAGGTACAGTCCTTTTTCTTCTCTTCCACTTTGTACCTCATCGAAGTGTCGGGGGGAGATGTAATGTTCGTTGATGAGCTCTGTCAAGGGCACTATTAAGACTGATGTTCATTTCTGCAAGGCTGTTCATAATGCCATCACTACATATTTTCCGAGGTCTTCCACTCGCTCTATACCCGTTGTAACGTTTTAGTGTGGCTCGCTGTGGCAGATAGTCCCAGGGCATTCTTTTTAGGTGTCCAAACCACTTCATCTGTTGTTCTTTGATGACCTGTAAGACTGGCTTTATTCCTAGCATTCGTCTGATTTCATGATTTCGTATTCTGTCTTTCCTTGAAACTCCTGCAGCTCTTCTAAGGCATTTCATCTCTGTTGTCACAATTTTACGTTCATTGGAGAATGTAAGTGTCCACGTTTGACACTGATAGCATAGAGGAGGTACAGTAGTACGTACAATTACAGAACACCGAACTATCGGCACATCCGCCCAGCACAATACAACCCGCTATTATAGTTAACCAGCTGATGCAACAATAGGCTTCTCTAGTCTCCACTGAATTACCAAACAGACAATGTATTGATAGGCACTCACAGAAAGAAGTAGAAAGATATAAGGACATCTCAGACAACATAAAAATCGAAAACTATAGTTACCGTGCTGGGAATCGAACCTGTTACCTCCAAATTACGTATGCGCCTCACTATGGAAACAATTGTCCTAAAAACATGACCAACTAGGCACCCATAAAAAAGGTGTCTTCACTGGATATGCAGTTTTCATCTAACACGGTCGTGACCAATGCTGTCGAATTTTTTTTGGGAAAGTACCAATTTTTTTAACGTACCTCAACACATCAAAAGGTACATTTTAAATTTAAAAAAAAAAAAGTTACAACGTCTTTAAACATGCACACGCCTACACATGCATAAATATGTATCGATCCAACATATAATACCATCACTTAAAATATCGATGCTAAATTTCTAAAACATACCATGTGGAAGGCGAGGTACCAAAAGTAGTTGTGCTAGCACCAAATTAATACGAAAGTACCAACTTCGACAGCCCTGGCTATGACATGCACATATCAATAAGCCCTGGGGATACTGCGTGTGTACGGGCTGGTAGAGAGGAGGTGGGAATATAACGTTATTTAAATATACCTGAAACTGCACTGTAGGAGTAGCCAATCAGGTGACGCCTTCATAACTGTTGTTGGCTGCAATATACCTCTAAAGCTAAAAGTCGAGAGTTCACCGCACCTGGCTTTCCTATATCGCTCGGCCTCCGTGCACAGAATGACTAGCCGCCTGCCAACAGGGTCGCACAAAGCACGAACTCTGCTGTTTCAGTGGATTTGCGTAAAACTTGCACTGATAAACTGAATACAGCAACATTTAATTCAAAACTGTGCAGACTCCAGCTAATGAAAGTTTGTAACTTATTAGTAGTTATCGTCTGAGTCATTCTCCATGATTGTGATCCATGCAACAGTACTTATTAGATGACTGAGCCCACCTAGCTAGCTCAGTTGGTTAAACCTGAATGCACGGCGACCAGGTGACGAACCCCTTGTGGTCCGGGTTCACGCCTAGGGGTAGGCAGAAAAGCCACATTTCTCCCAGACTGATGGTATCTATCATGGAATCAAGGCTGCAAAATCCATGGTACCCAGCCAAAAGGTAAACTCATGGCTTCTAGACACTTGAAAAAAAAAAAAATAATGGAGCTCAATAGCAAAGTATACTTCGACTTTGTGTGACTTAGTTAAGGACCTATGCCCCTCTGAGGTGATAACAAGCAGAGGACACCTTCTCTTGCCTCTCATATTACTTTCTACATCTGTTCCCTCATCTTCGCCCAAACTTCGGCTTCAACATGTTTATGATTCCATCTCTAGAAGTGGTTTTACAACAGTGTTCAAGTGGTGTAAGATGTCAAGAAAACTAACACTAAAACTAAATAAGGTTAAAATACTAAGCAAAAGCAATATGCTTAACAAACAGTTTAGAAATATTTGACAAAGACTTTACAATTATTGCAATATAACCACCTGTATCACATCACACAGATTATCACGTAATGATTCAGTACCACAAAAATAGCACCACTCTTATCAGATTTATTTCCATTTAGGTTTTGTGTGTCATTTTGGAGGGAAAAGAATCAACTCATTGCCCCTCATAAAAGTAAACTAATTAAGGACCTGTTCAAATTGGATGTGTTCAGGCCGAAAATAACAGCCTATCTGTAAACCACTGTAAAACGCCAACAGACCTTTTTAACAGCAACTGAAGAAGAATACAAGACTTCCTAAATGTACAAACTAATATGAAGATCAGCTGAACAGATAAAACCATACAGAAATTCAATCTATAGCACACCATATATGAATTCACACTATAACACAGCACAAAGAAATTCAAACTATAGTACACCACAAATGAATTCAAACTATAACACAGCACATGTGAATTCAAACTATAACACAGCACACATGAATTCAAACTATAACACAGCACACGTGAATTCAAACTATGACACAGCACACGTGAATTCAAGCTATGACACACCCCATGTGAATTCAAACTATGACACACCCAATGTGAATTCAAACTATGACACACCCCATATGAATTCAAACTATGACACACCCCATATGAATTCAAACTATAACACACCACATATGAAATCAAACTATAACACACCACATATGAATTCAAACTATAACACAGCACATATGAATTCAAACTATAACACACCACAAATGAATTCAAACTATAACACACCACATATGAAATCAAACTATAACTATAACACAGCACATTTGAATTCAAACTGTAACAAACACTTGGGAGCTATACAAGTCAGAGATAACTTCATTGTTGTGAAACAGAAGAATTTAAGATTCTGTGGTTTTATGACCTGGCAACACTGCTGGCCTTCACAGGTTGCAACTGAGAGCAAACTTTATGGAGGTGTCAACAAACTGAAGTTGACTGCTACATTTCTGAACTATTTTCATTCCGCCTGATGTCTCTGTACAGGGAGGGAAGAGGGGAGTATTTTCAAACATGAACTTCACTGGCCTCTAGGTAGGCGACCCAGCTTAAATTGGTACCAGATGGTCTTGGAAAGTAAAGAGAGCTGGTAGGATGTTGACCACATCACCCATCGAGGGCCCAATGGTTTATATGTATAGGAATTTATCTTTATATGCCCAATGGGCCACTGGCGGAGTGGTAGTCAAGAGAGACGTACAACTGGAGTATCTTGCGTTCAGTGGGCCCATAGCAAGGGACTTATGAACGTATAATACGTTCCTTGGACTCAAAGAGTTATGGGACCCTCACTTTTTACTTGACTTAACACAGGTAATTGTAAAATCTCACATATAATATACTCAACTGCCAACTACTGCCTATGTTATACCACTTTTGGAGTGTAGGCACGGGCGGCTTTGAGCCTGAGGATTCACGGCCACATGGCTAGTGCTGTCACCACAACTGTGCAGGCGAGGATTTTGCAAAAAAAATTCCCCAGCCTCACCGAGGATTTGAACCCAGGTCTCCCTTTTGGCCGGCCTCTTCTCCACCCATAATATACAAGTACTAATCAGGTAATCACAGTTTCATTTCCACAGCAACGGATCAACCCAGCTGCTTGTTTCCTGTGCCAGCAGAAACCACACAAAATGCCCTCGCTGCCCCTTGCCCAAAATGTGAAAGCGTAAATACTTTTTTTTAAACCGCCATTTCTTCTATTGAAAGTAACCTATATTAGAAAATCAGGCTCTCCTTGCAACTACGGCCACATATTGGGAGTACGCCGGAGTTCAGTCCCCTGGCCGCATTGCAATTATGGAGTGGAAAAGAGGGAATGAAACAAATGACGTAATTAGTGTGTGTTGGCGATAGACAACGTGAGCGATAGACAGCGTGCAGTGCACTGCTGTCATCATAGGGTTAGGGTTTAGGGTTAGGGTTGGGGTAACACACGCTAATTTGAGTCGCAGCGCGTGCTCTACCAGCCATGTCGACCTCACTTTGTTGTGTGATTCATTCCTCCTCCATTCTGTAATTGCAATGAGGCCTGGGGACTGAACTCCGGCATACTCCCCCAATATGTGGCCGTAGTTGCAAGGAGAACTGAAAATCGTTCACATTTTTACAATTTTGTCAAAAATTAAATGAACTGATACTGAATGTTTTGTGTTCTTTCTATACGTCAACCATTGTGCAATGCCATTCATATTCTTGATTTCTTCCATCCTACACTAGATCCTCCTAGTAATAGTGATAATGAAGGTTTCCACAAGTTTAGACTTTTCATACCCATCTCTTTACAATGTTGCAAAAAATTATGGTTTATTTTGTTGATGAATATCCATTTTCAAAAGATTTTACTTTACTTCACTTAGTTGCTCCTCTTTCACCCTGGGGTGTAGAGATTAACCAGAGAGATCACCACATATCTCTATCTGCAGTTGTCTTTTTCAGGTTTGTTCCATTTGAGTCCTCTGTCAGTTAAGGAACTGTCAGATGTTTTCTCAGTGAACCCTAGGTTATCTCTGTGGTCTGGTTCCCTGGTTTTTGACCTCCCATGGTGGCCGAATTCCTCCTATTCTGCATGCATGTCCAAACCATTTAAAGCTTGTAAGACCTGGATTTTGAAGCCATGACGTATTGTCTGACTGCGGACTTTGTTCCTTGGACCACCTTTCTCAGATATTTACCTTCTATAGTCTGAAGATGGCTTCTACGAGCTGTTATTACCCATCACTCACACCCAGAGGTCAGGACTGGCACATAGAGCGGTAAACTGCTATTTGTGTCCTCTTGCTAATTCCTTTTTTTGCTGAGAAACCCTCAGTTTATGGACTGGAAGAGTCTCCCAGCTGCTGCTTTTTGAGCAGCCAGCTTTGACTTGATGCCTCTATTCTGGTCAACCACGACTCCAAGAAAAAGTGAATTGGTTGACCTGTTCCAGTGTATCTTGTCCCATCATGATCTCGTGTTTCTTTTTCTTCTCCTCTCTTGAGAGATTACCATGGTTTTAATTTTGGAGATAGTAATGGTCATCTCTCTCTTCTCAAGCTCTTCCTTCCAGACAAGTAAGTTGGACTGAAGATGTGCCTCTGATTTAGCTATCAGGGCCACATCATCTGCACATGCCAGCTCTGTAAGCTCAACATTAGTGATTCTAACATACCATTTAAATTCCTCTATTCTGTGCAGGCATCAGTTATAATCGTAGTTTATTAGTAACTGCTTTAGTTGTTCTCCATGTTTCTGCTCCTTACAACAATACTGATTTGACATTAGAATTAAAAATGTTAAGTTTAGTAGTTTTAATTTCTGGTTCTCCTTTAAACTACGGCCGGTTAGTCAGAGTTCAGTCCCCTGGCTACAGTGCAATTCAAAGTGGAGAAGGCACGAATCCCAAAACAAAGTGCCGTCGACATGTGCTTTACATGTGTTACCCTAATCCTAACTATTTATTCATAGGGAGGGCATGTGAAGCGAGACAGGAGAACGGAAACAATATTTACCTCTATTGTCTAGTCCATCTGGTTCTGAGTTATCCGCCATTTTCAGCAGGCATGACGTCACAATAATGTTTCAAAAGGAAGTGACCTCTGGGGGTCACGACCTTTGTTATGGTCAAAATAGCAGCAGACAGCTGATAAGGATTCACCAGGACCGGCTCTAGGAAAGCTACAAAAGCTGTTTATGCGTGTGTAGGAAAGCTACAGGAGTGGGTGGGATTCATTAATCATCATCATCATGACCTTGATGTGCCATTATATAATCACATGGGGCAAACAGTGTATCACGCATTCCCTTCTATCCTCTGCACGCCTTTGGAAATAATAGATGGAATCCAATTCAGCAACATTGCTACTCTTATCAACGATCTTTTTAGAGGTTCTCTTAGACCCATTGTCGGCTCTGTGGCTAAGTCGATGCGAACGCTTCGTAATGCCGGGATGCCGGGTTCGATCCCAGCTGCGGGCCATGCGCCTTGCGTTGGTTTCGACAGTGGTATTAAGAAAGCCGACCGTCCAGGAGGCAATGGCAAACTACTGGACGTACATTTGCCTAGAAAAGCCACACAACAGCCAGGGGCTGTTGGGATTGGTTCTGCAACGCCCTGTAAAGGATACGCAACTAGCCTTAGACGCATTAGAAGCCTAGGAGCACAAGCGCTCCACCCCCTCCCCAGTCTTAAAGAGAACTGAGCGTAAACTCTTTTATATTTTTAGGGAGCCAACTTATTTTAAACATCAATCCAGCGATTTCCCCTAACCTCAGACAGAATAGTAGAGCGTTTATGGGAATGTCCAGTGCTGAATTGCCAGTTCTTGAATCAGGACTCAACACCAACAATTAAAACAGCAAAAAAAAAAAAAAAAATGTTAATTTTTATCTCCTGTCCCCGTTCATCGTAACTTAGAACAACAGTGCCACTGCTTGATGTTAGAGCTTTTAAAGGGGTAGAAAATTATAGGGAAGAGAAAACGTGGGTAAGAAAAAACAAATAGTTTATGTTACCTTTACAAAATCGATCACAATAAACAAACACAACAGACAGACAGACAGACAGACAGACAGACAGACAGACAGACAGACAGACAGACAGACAGACAGATAGACAGATAGATAGATAGATAGATAGATAGATAGATAGATAGATAGATAGATAGATAGATAGATAGATAGATAGATAGATAGATAGATAGATAGATAGATAGATAGATAGATAGATAGATAGATAGATAGATAGATAGATAGATAGATAGATAGGTAGGTAGGTAGGTAGGTAGGTAGGTAGGTAGGTAGGTAGGTAGGTAGGTAGGTAGGTAGGTAGGTAGGTAGGTAGATAGATAGATAGATAGATAGATAGATAGATAGATAGATAGATAGATAGATAGATAGATAGATAGATAGATAGATAGATAGATAGATAGATAGATAGATCGTGGATGGTTGGGTGAATGGATGAGTGGGCTGAACAAGGGTCTCATGATGTGATGCTTCTCTCTTACTGTCATCAAGCAAGTGAAGACAGTAAAGATGATTGTTATACAAAGTAACAATCGAGCCCATACGCCCAAAAAAAAAAAATAATGTTCTCTAAGATACCTGCTGTGTAGGTAGCAAAAACTAGTGATGCATTGTACAGCGGGTCAGTGTGCAAAGAAACGTGGCGAGCGATGAATGGATGGACAAATAGATGAAAAGATTAAGTAGACTGGGATGAATAGATGATAGGATATATGAGTGGATGAGAGGATGTATGGATAGATGGAAGGATTGATGGGTCTTAATGTATGTTAATCAGATGTCGCGTCAACAAGGGTCTCGCGATGCAGTGCTTCCCTTTGACTGTCAGCTATTACACAGATACAAGGGTGCGTTACGGGGGCACTGGTAATTTATATGAACCTATGTTGGGTGTTGAGGCCAAGTGGTGAGAGGTTACCCATAAAATAGATAAGTCGGTTTTCCAAGGTTTTCCGATGTCGATCATCAGATGAGCAGGATCTGATGGCCATGACCTGAATGTCAGCGGTACCACGATGATCAGCGCTGTTGAAATGAGTGGAAACTGGCCTGGTTTTTCGGTTGGTGATGTCATGAAGGTGCTGGCGAAACCGGTTTCCCCGATGTACTTGATGTTGCGCCGTTTGCAGATGATAGCATAGATGACGTTCCTACTAGTGCAGGATAATTCCTCTTTGATGCTAAAGGAAAAAGTCACATCTGAAGTATTCAGCACGTATGGGCATGTGTTGCACTGAGATCTAAGGCAAGCCTTAGTGCCCGGATGAGTAGGGGCGGGTCCCCGTAAGAGTTAAGAGAAAGGGATGGCGTCCTTACAAGACCGAGGATGAGAGGAGTTATAGGGTAGAAAGGCATGTGAGTCGGTCGGTTTATAGTAGACCAATGTGGTGAGACCACGAGGGTTGATAGAAACTGAAAGGTCCAAGAAATTGAATGAAGAGGAAGAAATCTGATGAGTTAGTTTGATATTAGGGGGAAAATTCTAGAAGAAATCAATGAAGTTCTCCAGTTCAAGTACTGACATACCGGTGACACAAAAAACCATCATCAATACAGTTCAGGGACTCGACCTGTATATTGCCACACCTGGTACTCCAGAAAACCCATGAAGAGACAGGCATAACTGGGACCCATTTTAGTGCCCATAGCCACCACACTAATTTGGGCAAAGTACTGGCCGTTAAACTCAAAAGAATTGAGAGTCAGAACCAACTCGGCTAAACGTATGATGGGTTCAGTGGCAATGGTTGGATTACTGCGTTTGTCCAGAAAGAAACGCAACGCCGAGAGGCCATCACTGTGAGGGATGGAGGTTAACAGTGAGGCAACATCCAAAGTAAAGACCTGATACCTACTATGGTCTAAGGTGAAAATAACAGACTCAAAAGTTACAATGGCATAATTGGTGTCCTTCAGGTAAGACGGAAGCTCAGCCACTTATGGCTGAAAAATGCTGTCCAGAAATGCAGATACTTGCTCGGTTGGACACGAGCAAGCTGAAACTATGGGCCTCCCTGGGGTGTCTGCTTTATGAATTTTAGGCAGCATGTTGAAGCTAGGTTTCCCCAAACAGCTGTCATAGATGTGAAGTGACTTGGCTCTCTGGGGAAGGAGGTCTTGTGTGATGAGTGTCGTCACCACTGATTTCTCTTTATGATTGTTAGCCAGCGTGGCGTCTTCCATGCGCGGGTGGTAGGAAGCACCATCCTGAAGTTGTCTCTGCCCTTCTTGGATATGCAGATCTTTACGCCAGACTAGGATTGCTCCCCCTTTTGATAACGACGTCCTCACGACGCTGCAACTGAGTTAACGCTTGTTGTTCCGCTCGCGTGAAGTTGAAATGCCTGAGTGGCTTCGGCTTCAGTTTTGTATATCAAACAGGGTTTTGGCAATATATAAATCCAGTGCTGCAGATGTGCCAGGACTAGGGGTCCAGGTTGACTTACGTTTAGAAATTCTAGTGAAAAAAATCATCTGCAGTAGCTGAGTTCGTATCGCAGTTTCGTGTGCTGTGAAACAATTCCAGTCTCAGTAAACGAATGAAACGATGACATCCTGCAGGAAGCGGTACAAGTCATACTTCATCAGTGGAGATGATGGCTAGAAATGTGGAAATTTGTTCATATCAGCACTGGAACCCTTGAGGCAAAGCCCTCCCACCTCAACTGAGGATGGTAGCTCAGCACTCTATACTCTCCCTCTTGCCCCTTTACACTTTGTGTAAGAAAACTAAGAAGTCTCATGTAACCGTGTATCGATTTTAGTTCAAAGTTATTGCTTATAATGTTTAGATTATTTCAAGTATAGTTGTATTTTTACTTTCCATTCAAAACATAGATGATGATGATGGTGATGGTGTGTTGAATGGCCAGCAAATGTAATAATATGCTTCAAATGTATAAACATAAATTTTAAAAGATCATTTTTAGATCATGTATTTTAGGACCCTTACAGAATGATTTGGTAGGTGACCATTCAAACCTGCCTTCCCGCCCCCTCATTATTTGGCTGCCAATCGGAAAGCAGCTGTTATTTTATGAATAGTGACGATATAGTTGCCAACATACATCCAGTTTTAACATATGGATGTGAATCCTGGACAATCAGCAGGCAGGCCAAACAATTTCTGGAGGCCTCGGAGATGTGGTTTTACAGAAAAATGCTTAGAATACCTTGGACAGACAAAAAGAGCAACCAAGAGGTTTTGAAAGAGGCGGGAGCCCGAAGACAACTTATCACAGACATCAGAAGGAGACAGTCATCATTTTTCGGCCATGTTATGAGAAGAGGGAAAATAGAACATGTTGTGACCATTGGAAAGATATGTGGAAGGAGAGATAGAGGAAGACAACGAGAGAAGATTCTTGACAGTCTTGTTGCATGGCATGAAAGTGTGTCGGCACACGAACTGATACATGCTGCAGGAGATCGCAGATTATGAAGAGGCATGATCGTCCACGCCAGTCGGCAAGGCACCTGCTGATGATGATGATAGTTGCCAGTTAAGCACAGCTATCCTCTGTTATTGTTTCTCCCATTTATTGTGTTGTAAATAAATTCTCATCTGGTGGTACGAAACGGTACACAGTACCGACACTTTGGGGCGAGTACGTGCACTTTTTTTTTCTTTAAAAATGACGATGCATAAAACGATGCAGTTTTGTTAGGCTCGTGAACAAATACATCTGATTTCTTCTTCCATTACCTTTCAGCGTCCATTGTAGCGTAAGCTCTCAACCAACTCAGGTGGTACTCATGTTTTATTATTTAAAGCAGTGTTTCCAAAATGTTTCTCTGTCGCGGCTTTTTTTTTTTTTTTCAAATACAATTTTTCCGCGGCACCCTAACCTAAGTAAAATTATGACTATTCGTGTCTTGTTTAAATTAATTATCAAGCTTTTAAAATATTTCGCGGTGCCCCTGTGAAGAGGTCGCACAGTTTGGGAATCTAAATCTAAAGTGTATATATTAGCATATAAATACTATAGCCGATCACCAGCAAGCAAATCAAGGTAACAAATGTTGAAAGCATGCATCGTTTCTATAGCAACATAGTCTGTCAGTCGTGAACTGTCTTGCAGTCACTAAAAAAGAACATAGGGGGCTTGTGGGCTGAAATACAGTTTACGATTCTCAAAATATAACGCACAAATTAAAAAAAGAAAAAAGGAAATGTTGACATTCTCAATGATCTGAACATCCAGGAAAATTGGCTTGTAAACAGCATCTTGTCTCTGAAACTGAAATAATTTAGTCATGTCAAACGTCACGGGGGGTTTGAGAGAAAAGTAGCTGAGGTTCAGAGTAAAACGACAAGGGGTCATACAGCAATGGAATGTTTGTCACATTAGAGTGTCTAACTTGCATAATGCGGGAGAGGTGACAAGAATCCACATATAATAATCAGGTTATCGTCACAGACACGGTCTTTAAAGGACCGTTGTGATGATGATGTATATCGTAAGACTCCCCTCCATATACTACACAAAGGAATACTTTAAACATACATACCGTGCTGAAACGCTGGTCCCGGAAAGTCCATCTGGAAGATAATGCGACCTAGTCGTGAGATAAAACGCATTTGTCCTAGTGCACCGAGGCTGTATTTTGAGATCCTTGGAAAGTGTTGTCACAATATGCCAGAGCAGTTGATCTTGTAGCACAGTAGAAGTTAGTGTACATCTGTTAACTAGTACAGTAGAAGTTAGTGTACATCTGTTAACTAGTACAGTAGAAGTTAGTGTACATCTGTTAACTAGTACAGTAGAAGTTAGTGTACATCTGTTAACTAGTACAGTAGAAGTTAGTGTACATATGTTAACTAGTACAGTAGAAGTTAGTGTACATATGTTAACTAGTACAGTAGAAGTTAGTGTACATATGTTAACTAGTACAGTAGAAGTTAGTGTACATATGTTAACTAGTACAGTAAAAGTTAGTGTACATCTGTTAACTAGTACAGTAGAAGTTAGTGTACATATGTTAACTAGTACAGTAGAAGTTAGTGTACAAATGTTAACTAGTACAGTAGAAGTTAGTGTACATATGTTAACTAGTACAGCAGAAGTTAGTGTACATATGTTAACTAGTACAGCAGAAGTTAGTGTACATATGTTAACTAGTACAGTAGAAGTTAGTGTACATCAGTTAACTAGTGCAGTAGAAGTTAGTGTACATATGTTAACTAGTACAGTAGAAGTTAGTGTACATCTGTTAACTAGTGCAGTAGAAGTTAGTATACATCTGTTAACTAGTACAGTAGAAGTTAGTGTACATCTGTTAACTAGTACAGTAGAAGTTAGTGTACATCTGTTAACTACAGCAACACATACTTACACCTTTGTTACTGTCCAACCAGAATATGACAGAGCTACACACACACACACACACACACACACACACACCTACACACACACACAGAGAGAGAGAGAGAGAGAGAGAGAGAGAGAGAGAGAAAGAGAGACAGAATATGATAGAACTACAAAGAGAGAGAGAGAGAGAGAGAGAGAAATAATATGACAGAGCTACGCCGAGACAGAATATGACAGAGCTTTAAAGACAGAGAGAATATGACAGAGGTGCTGACAAAGAGAGAGAGACATAATATGGCAGAGCTTCAGAGAGAGAGAGAGAAAATATGACAGAGGTGCTGATAGAGAGAGACAGAATATGACAGAGCTTCAGAGAGAGAGAGAAAGAGAGAGAGAATATGACAGGGCTACAGAGAGAGAGAGGAGAGAGAGAGAGAGAGAGACAGAGAGAGAGAGAGAGAGAGAGAGAGAGAGAGAGAGAGAGAGAGAGAGAGAGAGAATAGGATAGAGCTCCACAGAGAGAGAATATGACAGGGCTAAACACATAGAGAGAATATGACAGAACTACACAGAGAGAGACAGAGTATGATAGAGCTACAGAGAGAGAAAGAGAGAGAGAGAATATGACAGAGCTACAGAGAATATGACAGAGGTGCTGACAAAGAAAGAATATGACAGAGGTGCTGACAAAGAAAGAATATGACAGAGCTACAAAGAAAGAATATGACAAAGCTACAAAGAAAGAATATGACAGAGCTACAAAGAAAGAATATGACAGAGCTACAGAGAAAGGATATGACAGAGCTACAGAGAAACAATAGGACAAAGCCACAGAGAAAGAATAGGACAGAGCTACAAAGAAACAATAGGACAGAGCTACAAAGAAAGAATAGGACAGAGCTACAAAGAAAGAATAGGACAGAGCTACAAAGAAAGAATAGGACAGAGCTACAAAGAAACAATAGGACAGAGCTACAAAGAAAGAATAAGACAGAGCTACAAAGAAAGAATAGGACAGAGCTACAAAGAAACAATAGGACAGAGCTTCAAAGAAAGAATAAGACAGAGCTACAAAGAAAGAATAAGACAGAGCTACAAAGAAAGAATAGGACAGAGCTACAAAGAAACAATAGGACAGAGCTATACAGAAAGAATAGGACAGAGCTACAAAGAAAGAATAGGACAGGGCTACAAAGAAAGAATATGACAGAGCTACAGAGAGATAATATGACAGAGCTAAAGATAGAGAGACAGAGAATATTATAGAGCTACAGAGAGAAAATTTGTCAGAGCTACAGAGAGAGAATATGACAGAGCTACAAAGAAAGAATAGGACAGAGCTACAGAGAAAGAATAGGACAGAGCTACAGAGAGAAAATTTGTCACAGCTACAGAGAGAGCCTTAAAAGTCTATGGTTAAGCACCACCAGCAAGGAGATAAAACTTAGAATTTTGAGGGCATGCATCTTCCCTGTGGCTACATATGGATGTGAGTCGTGGACTATCTCTCAGTCCTTAAGAAAGAGAGTAGGGGCTTTTGAGCTGAAATGCTAAAGAAAGATTCTCAGAATATCTTGGACAAAGAAGATGAGAAATATTGACATCTTAAAAGATCTGAACATCAAGGAAGATTGGCTAATAAACAGCATTCTTTCTCGAAAGCTGAAATATTTTGGTCATATCAAGCGCCACGACGGATTAAAAAAAAATTATAGCAGAAGACATGGTACCAGGAAGGAGGGCAAAGGCCGACCGACACAAATATGGGCACAGGATATAAGTGACTCCTTGAGTGTGAAAGTTCATAAGGCGGGAGAACTCGCAAGAGACCGAGTTTCTTACAGGCAGTCTGTGATGAGAGCGACGCACTGCAAAGGGCCTGCTACATGGTGATGATGATGATGACAGAGAGAGAATATGAGAGAGCTAAAGATAGAGAGACAGAGAATATGATAAAGCTACAGAGAAAAAAATGACAGAGCTACAGAGAGGGAGAAAGAATATGACAGAGCTACAGAGAGAGAAAAATTATGATAAAGCTACAGAGAGGGAGAAAGAGTATAACCGAGCTATATAGAGATTGTGACAAAGCTACATAGAGAATATGACAGAGATACTGACAGAGAGAGAGAGAGAGAGAGAGAGAGAGAGAGAGAGAGAGAGAGAGAATATGATAGAGCTACAGAGAGAGAGAGAGAATATGACAGAGGTGCTGACAGAGAGAGAGAGAGAGAGAGAGAGAGAGAGAGAATATGATATAGCTACAGAGAGAGAATATGACAGAGGTGCTGACAGAGAGAGACGGAATGTGACAGAGTTTCAGAGAGAGAAAATAGGAGAGAGCTACATAGATAGAGAATATGACAGAGCCACAGAAAGAGAGAATATGACAGAGCTAACAGAGATAAAGAGAGAATATGAAAGAGCTACAGAGAGAATGTGACAGAGCTACACAGAGAGAGAATATGATATAGCTACAGAGAGAAAAGGTGACAGAGCTAGAGAGAGAGAATATGACAGAGGTGCTGTCAGAGAGAAATAGAATATGACAGAGCTTTAGAGATAGAGAGAATATGAGAGAGCTACATATATATATATATTACAAAGCTTTAGAGAGAGAGAGAGAGAGAGAGAGAGAGAGAGAGAGAGAGAGAGAAAGAGAGAGAGAGAGAGAGAGAGAAAGAGAGAGAGGTTGTGGAGAGGTAGAACATGAAAAGGAATGACCCAAAAAGTAGAAGAAGAAGAAGTTGTTGAGTGGAGTCTCAAGAACCGACATCATAGCACTCAGGCTCTTCCCACATGTGATTCGTCCCCATATTCAGAAGCCAGCGAAGAACGCTATTACTAGTAGCAGTGTAGCGGTCTCATAGTACTTCCATCTCAACTTTCCTCTGAGTGTGGAGTGGGCCAGATCACTTTATCATCCTCGAAGAAGAAGAAGAAGAAGAAGAAGAAGAAGAAGAAGAAGAAGAAGAAGAAGAAGAAGAAGAAGAAGAAGAAGAAGAAGAAGAAGAAGAAGAAGAAGAAGAAGAAGAAGAAGAAGAAGAAGAAGAAGAAGAAAAAAAAGAAAAAGAAGAAGCAGAAAAAGTCTCTCTTTCCTCATCTAGTGACTGAGCAAGCACGTCTGAGCTTTTATGTAACATAACTAGAGTGACCATAAGACCCGTTTTTTGAGGTGCATCCCGGTCGTCTCGTCGGTATGCATCGTTTTACACAAATCTAGGTGAGAGAGAAGGTGGAGAAGAAGAAGAAGAAGAAGAAGAAGAAGAAGAAGAAGAAGAAGAAGAAGAAGAAGAAGAAGAAGAAGAAGGAGAGGAGGAAGAAGAAGAAGAGGAGGAAGAAGAAGAAGAAGAAGAAGAAGAAGAAGAAGAAGAAGAAGAAGAAGAAGAAGAAGAAGAAGAAGAAGAAGAGGAAGAAGAAAAAGAAAAAGAAGAAGAAGGCTCGAGAATATAACATAACTTATAGTTATGTGTTGACCTAATTAGATTTCAAAGCTGTGTATACTTTTAATGCCTGAAATGTGTCGATGAGCATTTTCTATGTAGGTTGTTTTTATTTATTAATTATAAAGCCATACAGTTAACGTGTCTATATACTCTCCTGTTCTTAAAATGTATTATTTCGTTATTTAAAAATGATAATGATCATAAATTCTATAACAGTTATATGAGAGAGAATTAACTGACTTGTTTGGGATGTCCCGTTTTCAGCTCATAATATTAGTGGGATGTTTCGTTTTCAATGTTGTAAGCGACAGGGTTATGAATACCACCATTAGAAAGAAAGTCGTAATAATACTTTTTCTGGATTATATTGAGAAAGAATTAAATGGTTCGGTCATCTAGTGAGAATGCAGCCGGACCAAACTGTATATACAACTTTTTACGGTAGAATATCTTGGAGGCGGGCAAGTGGAAGACCAAGAAAGAGATGGATAAATGTTGCAGATGAAACCAGCAACAGAAGAAAAAATCCATGGCCGAAGTCGCCCGAGAAGCGCAAGACAAACACAGAAAACCTCTACACTGGACTACAAGCTGGTATCAGTGATGATAGAAGAAAGCAAGAAATCCCGTTCTATCTATCTATTGTCTTCTTCACTTTTACCGGGTTGCAGCCCAGTGTCGTGGTTTAAAATATTTGTTTTGTGACAGTTTTCTGGATCTTCTGGCCGTATTCAGCTACTCGGTCTATCCATTTTTTCCTGGGTCTTCCTCTGGCCTTTCTTTCCGATGTAAGAAATCCCGTTTTCAGCTCAAAATATTGGTGTGATGTCCCGTTTTTAGCTCAGAATAGAATGGTCCCCCTAAACCGAACGGACCGTTTTTTGTTTTTTTACACCATTAGCGCGTCAGACTTGGTGCTAGCACAATATTTGAAAGACCTACGACTTTCGATGAGTAACTCGGCCAACATCACGGAAGTCACTTTTCCACTATTTCTTCACACAAGTTTTTAGAGCGGGTTAACCTGGAGCCTTTAGGTCAATTCTAAAAACTCGCATCGGCGCGGTTTCGAACTTGAGACTTTCTGTTCGTCAATAAGCGTCTAACCATTGCGGTCCAGTGGGCTGACTCTGTGATTTGTGTTGCTTTAATATTTTGATTAAAAAAAAAAATGTTATCCCTAGAATTGACATTTTCCAAATTAAAAAAGTAAATATTATTTGTTTTCTTATTAGTATCATACAGAACATCCATAGTTATTTGTTCCCACTACCAAAGCCTAATAAAGACCACTCGAAGATCTGCGGCTACAGAATCATCTCGATGCAGAATACTGTTGGCAAACTTTTGGAAAAAAATTGTCGCACAAAGATTGACCACCTGCTTGGAACTACATGATAAGTTTCCACCAACACTTGGAGGGTACAGGTTAAAAAAAGAGACATGGTTCAATGCTGCAGTTTTCGCCTACGATGTGTACGAGGGATTTCAGATTAAAGAAGAGACATGTGCGGCAGTGTTGGACTTAGAAGATGCCTACAATAAAGTACCATACGATTATTTAATGCAATTACTGCTTAAACTAGAAGTTAATCCTATTCTGATCCGCTGGATTGCTGCGGTCCTGTTCCAGAGAAAGATTGTACTAAGATGTGGTAGCTGGTCCTCCGAACCGCAAACGATATGTCCAGGCTTGCCACAGGGATCACCGCTATCACCAGTCTTATTCAACGTTTACACGGTGATGATCACTGAGCAGCAGTTGAATGGAAAGGGAAGGACTTTGTCATTTGCTGATGACATTTTGATTTATCGACGAGGGCGTGATAGACAGGAGATCGCCAGCACTATGCACAAAGAACTCGATCGAATTGCCGCCTGGTGTGATGGTTCCAATGCCTATGTCAATCCTTCGAAGGCATCAGTGTCATGGTTCTCTTTGAACAATCACATTGTCAAGTCGGACTTACCAGAAGTGAAAATGCGTGATAATGTATTGATCAGAACCAACGTTATGACGTTTCTCGGGGTGAGGTTCGATCGCAGCTTGTCATTCAGGGAACACGTTGACCATGTGATAACAAAAGCACGCAAAGGTCTATCTGCAATGAGGATTATGGCTGCTTCCAATATTGAGCAAAGACTACTAATACTTCTATTCTACGGTCTGGTCCTTTCTCCCATTGAATACGCTCTGGCCATCCTCACTGTCAGTGCTACCCAGATTGAACGACTCGAAAAGGTGCAAAATGAAGCCATTATTTTGGGATGTACTAGAGACACATCCTGTGGAGCAATGAGGTATCTACTTGACTTTCCAACAATGGACCAAAGGATCAGGATGTGGAGGGCTCGGGCATATCTCAAAATATGCGCTGATAAGAAACACCCACTGCATCAAGCGCTTTTTAGTGAAAAGGGCGACAGACTGAAGAGGGGGAAATCGTGGCTAGGTCGGGCAGAAGATGTTATTAGGCAAATATGCAGCCTAACCGACATCATACCTTGTGCAGAATGGATACCTGTGCCTCAGGCGTTTATTTGTACATTTTCCTGTATTGTCACACTCAACAGGCGATGTAGAGAAGAGAATCCTGTTGCTGTCAATGCAGAGGTCAACGCTCTCATCGGTGAAAATTCAGACGAAGCAGATGCAATAATCTATACAGACGGATCCGTTATACGCCAAAGAAGAAGCGCATGGGCATTTACAGCACGCTCAGCGGGCAGAACAGTCAAAGAAGCCAACGGCGCCTTCGCCATGACAACCAGGAGCATGACGATGGAGGTGATGGCAGTGACACAAGCGCTTGCCTGGCTTGAAACACAAAAATACACCCGCGTGTGTATACTCAGTGATTCAATGAGTATGATTCGGAGGGTTCAGGCAGGTTCAGTGCGAAGACAATGGCTTGAATCATTACATAAGTCCACTGTTCGTGGAGTCACCTTTATTTTTGTTCCGGGAAACGCAGGCGTCGATGGAAATGAAAGAGCTGACGGGTTGGCTGGATCCGCTATCACTACCGACGGTCAGCCTATGGATCATGCTGATATTATCAATGCCCTCAGAGAAATGGGAAGAATAGAGGACTTTGGTGGCAGTGAATCCACATCACTCGCCAGAATGGCAGACTTGGGAATTAAGATCGGCACAGCAAAAAACGAGACGCACACCAGCTACGCCAGAAGACTTGTTAATCAACATAGAACTGGTACTATTAGCCATCGGACGTTGGGGTTCATACTGAGGGGAGGATCTGAGCACCTATGGACATGTCCGGAGTGCAATGAGGATAACCCAACTAATAACTAACTAACTAATCATACAGAACAAATTTCAAATTACCTTTTTGCAAATCACTTTACACCCGAAAATTAATAATCACATTTGGAATTGCTTCTATAACGCACTCGTTACATTACATACATGTATTATGTTTCTAAGTAAAACATATATTTAAGCTGTGAACGAACATCGTTGTCGAAAATCGCATGTGTGATCCAGTGTGTACGAAACGAATAATTGATTCTTTGAGCGTTATTCTATCCAGTAAGTGGACGGGATGAAAGATGCAGTTATGAATGTTATAAGTTGGTCCCAATATATTGACTACAGATCTGAGTTCAATCAAAGGTTCTGCAGATGTCGCACCATGCAGCAGACGATCAAGGAAGACGGATTTCGCCCGCACTTCGTTTGATTGTGGATGGAGTTAGGGTGGAAATAGAGATGAAGGTTTATTATAATGATCGAAGGCCAGATGCTGCATCGAGTGAGTATAAATCCTTTATATTGGATACAATGTGGTTACTATATGCGTTATCCACACATCCATTCTAAGGATTGCGTTTCATCATCAGCATCATCACAGTATTTTAGCTACATAATGCCATCTTTGGATTATTCAGTTATGTTCAATGCTGTACAGTCCTTTCGACATCCGGTGTTGAATCAACTCAATCATGTCTCATCAGGTCCACTGTGGTTTCCTTTAGACATCCCTGCTTACCTAGTTTGTGTACGAAGGTAACCACTAGGGTAGGGGGTGAGCGAAAGATCATAACATCAAAGATTTGATATTTTATGAGAATTGATGGGGTGACATGGAGAGCTAGTGTGACAGATGAGTAAACAGAAGAAGAATGGAACCTGATTCAGTCATACAGTTCAACGAAAAACAATATAAGAGATGGTTCGGCCATTTGAATAGAATGCTTAGGTATCCGCAACGAGGTCACAATGAAGAATGGAATAATCACAGAACGAACTTCATTTTCTAAGGGTCAGAAATCGGGCACGCAGGCCCGTCTTACAGTCGAATTTTCCAAACAATCATCTTTCGCACAACAACCAAACAGAGCAAGTTGAAAGCCCTCGTGAAAAATGGTACGAAGGCCTAAAAATAACCATAGAGAAATGAAGACCACCCTACACAACCAATAGAATAAGAGCTCATAGAACGCCTTCCCCACAAGTCACCGAGGTCACTAGAAGGAAATAAGAAGACTTTATGAATTCAATATTTTGGGGATAGGCATGCCTTGGCGTGCCAGGGTCAGTATGCATAGCGTCCAGTATCTGTATACACTGTGCAGACACTAGGCTAGCATCCTCCAAAAGTCTGGATTGTTACGAGTAGACACTTGCCTTCCTCGCCAACTTGATCGATAGGTTTGTCCTCTTTGGTCGCTGTCAAAACGTTAACTACGCTACCACAAGAGTTTTTAAAAGAAAGTCATCATCTTGACGACAAACCAACAAGGCAGATCTCATATACCCCGTTCAACTTACAAAGCAGTTATGTTTAGGGCACCCGTAATGAGTAGGCTAACTAGGTTCCAGGTAAGAACCTCGTCAGCTTTTCTAAAAATCAGAGTAAGTGTACTAACTACATCCAGTCTTTTACCATTGGCACATGATTCTTCTTCTTCTTCTTCTTTGCGTTCACCAACTGTACACTCTGGCGTAAAGTTCTGGTTGTTCGTCCACTTCTGGACTGCAGTCATGCTCCACAACCTGAATGTTGCGTGTGCATCAGTTTTACAGATCTGATTCAATTGAATGCAGACTGCTGGTTCATTGCCTCTCCGGCAGATGCACTCCGACTTCGAAGGAAGCTCCCCAGTTAGTCGACTCTTACGACATGCTTTTGGGGAGGCAGTGGGTCTATTCTTGTTTTCCCCACAATAGGGCCCCGAAATCCACACGGGGTGGGATGGGTGGGGCGCACAGGAGTGATTAGTGAGGACTTTCATCAAAACACTCTAGACAGATCCACAGTTGCTCCAGCCTTCTCTTCAGTAGCTCCACAAGAGTAAAATGATTGTTCACACCCGTTCTGTGTTGATTAACCAGACACCTTGTGTCCTTTGGTGAAATGTTAATATCTGGCTACTCGAAGCCCCCCCCCCCCCCACCTCCATGACCACCAACTTGGACTAGCAGTCCCTCTTTTTGTCGTGATCTTCTTTGCGATATGCAGCTCGCATGGCATTATTGTGCCGGGCCAGTCGTGGTAACTGGCCTGTCTTCCAGTTAACGCCTTGAACATCAGCATGGTTCGACAACAAGATTAAGATTAGGCGAGTTAT
This sequence comes from Candidula unifasciata, assembly GCA_905116865.2. NCBI lineage: Eukaryota > Metazoa > Mollusca > Gastropoda > Stylommatophora > Geomitridae > Candidula > Candidula unifasciata. The sequence continues at coordinate 516,965 of CAJHNH020001090.1, forward strand.
TTGTGATGCATTTGAGACAATCCATTTATGTCTGAAGAAGCCGAGCTGAATTTTCTTGAGTATATTTATTGAATCGCTCAGTATGCACGCATGAATGAATTCTAGAATACCCAACTATGTCGATGCTCCCTTTGCAAGGTCACCAGTATGAGTCTGCTGGTTGTAACAACAAAGGCTCCACTCAACTCTTGCGCTCACAGTGAGTGCCCACGCACTTCGCTTGCCTCGTGGGACCTATCTATCCGTAAAAATCCGATCATCATTTACGTGTGCGTTTCAATCAATCAGCGTTTACTGTACCAGGGATCTGTTTTTCCACAGCTTCTATCGAGGGTGATATGCACAATGATGCTGATCTTTAAGGCAGTTGTCAAATGCGCCCATTTATTTCCTAGATTAATGCATGGAAAGCGTCTAATCTATTAGATGACATCTTCTGCACGATACATCCAAGATTTGTCTCATTGAAGTCGGTTTTGTTTTGGCTGGAATACTTCACCGTGGAGCGGGTGTCGCTGGTCTCATTTCAACTTGAAGAGAGCTGCGGTCCTAGTAAGTTTGATTCTGCTGTTCACCATGGGAAAATTAACAAGTATCGTATCGATTGGCAGAATTGTTTAGTTTTTATTAATACCCCACAGTATGTTTGTCTGCGTGGCCAGTGCATATTTAGTTGTGGAGAAGGGACTAATCCCTGGTATAGGACCACAAGCAGCCGTTGTTCAAAGTTCGTAGAAACCATACATTTTATAACCGATAGGCCTTTCTTTGTGTAATTTTGGGCGACGTGCTCTTTAAATTATAAGCATCTATCAAGTTGTGCATCTAGGCACTTTATAGAGTCGGACCTCTGTATGTCCTTGTCACAGAGTTCTGCAATCGAAAAATAGTAGGCTAACGGCGCTGCCAGGGCAACATTTGGAGTAAAAAATCTACCCAAAGTATTTCAGGATCCTCACCGGTGCAACGGAATTCGTGCACTGTGCTCAGATTCTTCAGAGTCAGCTTTGAGTTAGAAGTAGAGTGGAGTATTCATGGGTTACACCCGTGTCTTAAGTGTGAAGATTTTGAACAGGACTTGATTTGATTCAAGAACCGACATCACAGCACTCGGGGCATTCTAATAGGCGCTCCGTCCCCATCTTCAGCAGCAAGCTCAGAGTTCCGACACTAATGGTGCCAGTAGCATTCTGAATAAACGTCCGTCTTGCCTTCGAGCATCTCCCAGAACCTCTCGTCACTCCTTGCTGCATCAATCTCATCAGACTGTGCTGATCCATCTGCTCCTCCGAACTGTACACGCTCTCCCACAAGGCACTAACCACGTCTGCCTTATCATGTATCAGTATTCCATGCTTTCTGAATCAGTTACAACCACGATGTGTGTGGAACAGGACTTGAGACAGAGGAGAAATGTAAGACCTAATTATAGCATCATAATTCAATTGATTTAGTTCTGTGAGCGGCGCTACTACAGTACACACAATATGTGGTAGATAACTGCATTTTTGTGTAGTCTTACTGCATCATGGTTGTCCCCCCTGAAATGTTACCCTGTACTAATTTCTGGCGGCGTCTGTGGCTTAGGCGTTGCGAGTCCGACTCGCAATTCCAACGTACCTCGACAGATACCCATTGCTGGCTGAGTGGATTTTTATCATGGTACGGGGTGGATCTATCGTAAAATGTGTACCAGGATGTATGGCCCGGGGAAGTAAAAACGGCCGGCGTAATGCTGACCACATTGGTCTGTAAACAAAATATGGCTGTTCTTCCCAAATGCCCGATCACGACGGCTTCAGCTGACCAGTTGTGACCCGATCACTTAAAGGGATCTTTACTTTACTAATTTTCTACAATGGCTTCTCTACTTTATAGTCTCTGTATTTACACATAGTGTTTACTTATCGTATCAAAACAGTGTATATGCTTCTCCTGTTCTTACTCAAATGGAGCATAGGCTCTCTAGCTCCCGTGTGTGTTTTTGTTGTTGTGTGGTCTGACTTTATTTCTAGCTGGATTGCTTGAAGACATGCACACAATGACAATTTCTTCCTTTCATACAGAACTTTCTAAAGGACAAGTGGTGATACTACTTTCTCTCTGAGTGGTCCCAAGGACTCACCATTTCCAACAGCTGATTTAGATGACATCAGGAGTTCTCAGATCACCTCCCTCCCCCATTTTTTCCCCGAAACTGATTTATCTAACATTCTCTTTTCTTTAGTATCAGATGTAGTGACACTATGGGACTGCTGATATTTTCCACTCTCTTTTGTTTCTTATTCTGTGTTCATTGGCTGTGAATTCTGGACAAGTCGAAGCTTGTCATCTGTACCTGGACTGTCATCTAGTTCCAGGATGTAAGCACTGTGTGCACATCTGCTTTCCAAATCTGGCTTACTGTGTGCAGAATAGTGGTTTCTCGCTTCTTAGACAGATGCATTCACACTTCGACAGAAATGGCTACCCCATCTACACTGGCTAGATTCCCAGTAGCCATTTCTAGCAATCTGGTAATCTTAGTTTCAGCTTTAAAGCAAACGGGTCACCCCATAGTTGCTCCGCTCCTGTGCCAACGAAAAAGACACAGAATGTTTATCACAGTCCCTTGTGGAAAGACTGACAGATTTCTCAGCATATGCACTAGCATACACAAGCATTAAAAGTATAAGGTAGCCATCCGAAGTGCTAACACAAACAGTCCAACATTAGAAATGCAGTTAATCATGGATGTCACCAACAGATCAGCAGTTGTACACGCGATCAATTTTAATCACATACGGGCACCACCAACATTGCGACGAGAGGCATCGCACAATTTTCTGGATCTACAATTCAGACCACCTCGTTGTTCACAATAGAAAAACATTCCAAATGAAATCAGCAGCTCACAGTGTCACACCATGCACTCAGCTCAGAATCTGGGAGACGAAACTATCCTTTCAGTCTAAAAATTGAAACAAAAATGCACCAGCTAGAAGCAAAAAAAAAAAATTGCCATTTCTAGCATGATCAGTGTTGCGACAGTGCTTGTTCAGTATGACTCATTGTTGTGGTGCGTAACTGCATACCTCTCTACTATTTGATTAGATGACATCATGTGGGTTAGATATGAAAGAGCAGACAGACTGGCTGTGTCTGCAGTAGCTAGTGGAGGAAGAAGTATGAACATGACAGACATATTAAGTGCGCTGCCTTCTGGAGATGTTAAGACATAGGAGTCAGAGATGATAAGCTTTGCCCGTGTGTCACAGAGGCTTTCACGGAAAGCAAATAATAGTAACATTACACCCTACCAGGCATGTCGTAAGAGGCGACTAAGGGTAGGGCTGGGCTTTACCTCATCCTGTAAAAATAATAGCCACAAAAACCAACCAACCATGAACAAGTCCTAAGAAAAAACCCAGCCAACCAAGATGAGGGGGAGGTTCAACTAGCAGAAGTAGTAAGACACGGTGTGCAGAAAGCCAAATGGAGTCCGGACAGTCCACGTGCAAAAAGCCAAAAGGAGACCAAATAGTTGAAGTACCTCCTTTCACCGAGGACAGTCTCCAGCACTGGCACCTGGAATGTTAGAATTTTGCACGATGTAGGAAGAACAATGGAAGTATTAAAGTAAATTAAACATTATAGGATTAATATTTTGGGATTATGTGAAACTAGATGGACTGAGGAGCAGTAAACTATGCTAAATTTCAGGAAAAGCTATTTTGTTCTCAGGACATGGATCAAAATTCTCCACACAGTGAAGGAGTGGCAGTGATGGGACTAGAAGGCAGGAGAATGAGAATAAATCACGCAAATAGTGGTATCTCTTAATTGTACTCTCCTTCAAGATGAGGTGTCACACACCTATTTGGGGGGTAATGTAGATAAAGATAGGGAAAGTGATAGAGATATTAAAATAAGAATACAAAAGGCAAGAGGAGCTTTCTTAATCCTAGGGAATTTGTGGAGGTCAAAGGATATTTAACACTAACACTAGACTTAAAATTTGTAATTCTGATGTCTCATCGGAACTGTTGTATGCAGCGGAAACATGGAGAACAACTAAGGCAACAACTAATAAACTACGACATTCATACATTGGTGCCTGCCCAGAATAGAGGAAATATAATAGAATCACTAATAAAGATTTGGGAGAAAACTGAACAAATTCCAGTGGATCAAGAAGTAAAAAAAATGTTGACGTTGGATTGGACACAAGTTGAGAAAACCTGAGAACAGTATAACTAGAATGTCTTTGCACTGAACCCCACAGAGGCATAGAAATAAAGGAAGATGGGGAGGACTGTATGGGATAGGGAAGGGTAGAGTTGGTTGAGGGCCTATGCTCCATTGGGGGTTAGAAGGCAGAAGATGATAAATCTGTTGGAAATGGGTATTAAATGAAGACCAGCATGGAGAAACCAGTTGCTAAACAAGCAAAGAAGAAATTCTAGTCAACTTTTACTAGGTATAGTGAACATGGTGACACTTTAAATGGCTGCTGCAACGGAGGTCGGAGCACAAAGGACCAGGACCAATCTGCTAGGTTGTCAATATGGATAACAAGTAATAAAAATGGGGCCTAGATATTCCTTCCACTTTTGTTTTTTAATGAACTATCTGAAAAACCTATTTTTTTTCAACTGAGAACCCAGATCTGTTCTCAAACACACACACAAAATGTATAGTATACAACTGCTAAAATGAGCAACTAAGGGACATCCAGTTTACACTTAACTCAAAATCATATGAATAATGGCAAACATATTTGAGCAACTCTTAATTCAATTTTCGGATCTGTTTATTTTAATTAACGGTCAACATTAGTGGGCAAATAAGACATACAACCACTGCCTATAACTGGCAAACATTTGTCTAGCAAATCAGTCTGAACATACCACCAAGCAGAAAGATCTCAAATGAATAAGAAATAATATTTAGAAATGACTGAGATTCTCAATTCTGGACCACAGCAAGATTTTACTTTCACAAGATAACTATAATGTTCAACAGATACAGATCTGTTAACATATTTACTGCAGAAATCAAAACAATTTCTTTTCCCCCACAAAGATTAATTAAACAAAAACCCTATACAGTTTTTGAATTCTGGATAATGTAAAAACCAGCCGTAGATGGCTAAAATCTTGGAATACATTTTGGAATAAAACAAATGACCTTTTATCTTTAAACTGAGTGAAATTTAATGAGATGGTCTAGATTATTTTGAACTGAGCTTAAATTTGTATTTCTGAGTTTAGACTGTTTTATTTTTGTGCATACTTCAGTGCAAGTTCACAAACCCTTATAAATGCCACAGCTATCTATTAAACAGGTTGAACAATTTTTCCTTAAGATGTTAGACAAGTCCATCACTGATACAAACTGTCAAAATATTAAGATGTAATTAGTGACCCAAGATATTATAAAATGACGAAAGTATCGCTTAGAAACTCTGTCACACAAAGATGTAATAGAAAAAAACAACAAAAACGCATGAAGTTAGTCTATGTGCATGTTTTTTGACAATTTGATGTGAAAAGTCCTCAGTCAAAAAGATTTGATTTTAAGTCGACAGTTTCACACCACTCCATTTTACTCACTTCATCTGTTAATATGTACAAAACTCCAGACATATTTTATTACATTTAGTTAATAAGTCACCATGTTAGTTTACCTTGAAATTAGTAAATAAAGTAAAAATTTGCCCCCTTCGTTAAAGCTACAGCTTAAATTAAAGATGCACCCAGGTTTTTTCTTCTGGTGTTATACTGGACAGGAAGCTTTGTTCGTCATAATTTTTCAGCACAACTATAATAGATAATTTGTCGTGAGCATTGGCACCTTTTTGACACTTTCCTTCCCTTTTTTCTCTTGTTTGTTGAGAAAAAAAGCCAAGGGCACACTAATTTTCAAAGCATATGTAATTTGATATTCGATAATGTAGACAAGAGCTTGCTAATAAAGTAAGTGGTTAGAAATAGTTGCAAATGCCCATAAAGAGTGAGACATGTAGTTCACATGAGACAAAAAACAAGCTGCTAGCGTGCACATTATACATTATATTGAGATCCCTCTAAACACAATTCACACATACATGTGGTTTATAAAAACATATAAGAATGGTATCATTTTATTTGTGAATACACTGGAATATTTTAGGGAACCCTGATCACACATGACATCAGTTAGAAATATTCAATAGCATCCTCCCTGGATTTGCTAGGTTGGTAGCTGTGGAACGAAACTGTGCTGCCAGCATGTGGAAGTGCCTGATGGATACGGGCATGGATAAACTTATCATCGTCGACCTGGATCTGAAAGCAAATTAGGAAAATAAATAATAATAATGAATGTGCATGCAAAAACAAAATATCATTAATTTGTTCAATGCCAATCAACACACCACACAATTATTAGGTTGCATTTACATCATATAAATTATGTAAGTAGGGATGTACTTGTTTTATATTTGAATATGCTAAGTTTTATCATCATCATATATTTTAATGTTAGGTTGTATGTATTACGATGTAAGTTACGTTGTATTAACATTAGGGCTGTACCGAATAGTGATTCTCACTATTCGGCCGAAAACGAATGGCTGGACCATCTATTCGGCCGAAAACGAATAGCTGGACCAACTATTCGGCTGAATATTAATAGTGAATCATCATCATCAAGTGCTTTGCCGACTGGCATGGGCGATAATGCCTCACCACAATCTGCGATCTCCTGCAGCACGTATTAGTTCGTGTGTTGACACACCTCCATGCCATGCAACAAGACTGCCAGGAATCTTCTCTCGTCTTCCTCTATCCCTTCTTCCACTGATCTTTCCAGTGGTCACCACATGTTCCATTTTCCCTCATCTTATAACATAGTCAAATAATGATGACTGTCTCCTTCTGATGTCTGTGAGTAGTTGTCTTCGGGCTCCTGCCTCTATCAAAACCTCTTGGCTGCTTTTTTGGGGGCTGTAAAAGGTATTCTAAGCATAGTTCTGTAAAACCACATCTCTGAGGCCTCCAGAAAGTGTTTGGCCTGCCTACCGATTGTCCAGGACTTACATCCATATGTTAAAACTGGATGTATGTAACAAGCAAGAATTCTTTTTTCTAACCTTCAATGACAAAGATATATTGCATAAGATGTTCTTCATTTTATAAAATGCAGTTTTTGCCTGTCCTATTCTGTTTCTTACTTTAGTAATGCATCTTCCATCTAATGTTATCCATGTGCCCAGATACTTAAATTTCTGTACTTGTCCCAAAATAAAACCATTGACTTTTATTACACATTTAGGAATAATTATTTTCTTTGATACCGCCATTATTTCTGTCTTCCCACTATTCAAACTGGGGCCCATTTTTCCACTTTCATGTTTTGCATCCTTCAGTCAGTCAGTCTGTGGTAACTAATACCTGTGAAAAAAGTTTTATAACAAGTAACTAAACTTGTAAATTGTCACTGACAGCTTAGTTAATCCATGAAAGCGGCATTAGCTCTCAACAGAAAAAGAAAAAAAAAACAATCGTTCCATGTTGTTAGCATTAAGACACTTCTTGTCTAACTGAGGGTATTTCAAGCTGTACTAAACAGACGTTCACTTGGTACGCTCGCAGGTGGTGCACAAAGATAAAGATAACGCTTGACAGTGTGAACCAATGTGGGAAATCTTGATATGTTTATTTGCCACCAGTCCAGAAACGGGTGTAAGGTAACCACCATTTGTATTCGACCCGACGCAACTATTCGACCTGAATACCAAATAGTTATTAGGTCCACTATTCAGCCCCGAAGCAAATACGAAGCGAATATTCGGTATAGCCCTAATTAACATCATAATGAAAGAGTTCATCAGCTGGCAAGTAATGCACCAATGCAGACATGAAGAAGCAGGGATAGAGGTGATATCAATGCTGGGTGGACTAATTTGGGGGATAATGTCAAATCTCTGATGCAAACACAAATGTGTGATGCAGTAGTTAAGCTTGATCAAGCATACCTATGCCCTCTTCAGGGTGAAGACAGGAGATACTATAACCAACTTCTCATGAGAACAATTAGTAGAAGTACTTCCCCGTGTGGGTTCCAGGGCCCTATTATAGAGAAAACAAGAATAGACCCACTGCCTACCTAAAAGCATGTCCTAAGAGTTGACTAATTGGGAGCTTCCTTCAAAGTTATAGTGTTCTGCCTGAGAGGCAAGGAACCAACAGCCTGCAAAAAAGTTAGATCTGTCAAATGGATGCACACGCAGCACTCAGGCTCTTGAACAAGACTGCAGTCCAGAAGTGGATGAACAACCAGAACTTTCCACTGAAGTTTACAGCCGGTGAGCGCGAAGAAGAAGAAGTAGAAGTATCCTTGAGTGGCTGTTTCATCGGAAGACTGAGCATGCATGGGAAAGCCCAGTGTGCAAAGACGATATTGATAACATTATTTATGTTGGGCTTTAATAACATTAAATAAATTGTATGCTTAAGGTTTTAAACACCATATACATTTTATAAAAATTATTATTACATAACCGTTTGACCTAACCCACTGAGCTCTGTTACTTTCACTTGTTAATGTTCTTGATTTTGAATCTACTGAAAGATGGAGCTTTTAACGTTTCCTCTACTTCTGTGTGTACCCTGGCATCTGGCAAATCGTGCTGTGGTTTACAGCAAGGATGCAAAACTGAGCTCGCCTGCCATTCAACAAGCTGAGAAACCTAAGGGCTGTGCAAGACTAGATCTAGGTTAGTCAGTTTGACTGCATGGAACTTAGTGTACAAACACACCAACATTTAGGCATCTTCTTCCATATATTTTTCAGTTTCCCCAGCTATAATCTCCAGTGGAAAATCCTGGTTGTTTGTCCACTTCTGGACTTTAGTCTTGCTCCAGAACTTGAGTTTTGCATGCACATCTCTTTTAGAGAGCTGGCTTATTTGTAAGCAGAATGTTGGATCGTTGCCTCTTAGGCAGATGAACCCCAACTTTGAATAAAATCCCAAATAAGTTGACTTTTACAACCTGCTTGTTAGGGAGGGAGCAGGTCTATTTTTGCTTTCCCCCCACAATGGGGAAACCATTGACTGTAAACTAATACACCAACATTTAAGTATAAATTATTGCGTCAACATTTAGATATAAACTTATACAGCAACATTTAAGTATAAACTAACACATCAACAGTGAAGTATAAACTAATACACCAAAATGTAACTCTTTAGTCCCAGGGATGCACCCTACCTAAGCCCAATGAACGCATGATGCACCGATGTTTTGTTGCTCTTTACTACCTCTGAGGCATGTGATGCTAAACCCTCTGGGACTCAGCTGTGTATAAACTAATACACCAATATTCAAGTATAAACTGTTATGATAGCATTTAAGTGTAAATTGTTATGCCAAAGTTTAAGTGTAAACTGGTATGCCAACATTTAAGTGTAATCTGACGAATCAATATTAAGTATAAGCTAACACACCAACATTTAAGCATAAACGATTACAGCAACATTTAACTACTGTTATCAGAACACTGCAGAGAAAAAAAAATCACCTTTACAAAGTAGTTGGTACCATTAACTATCTGACTCTTGTATGCGACGGCCTTGAAATGTGGAAAACTATTTCCATCTTTTGCTTCCAAGTCAGCATGAACCTGCAAGACACAGACTAGGATTTAGTGCAGGAATAAACAACTTAAAACAAATGGGTAAAAATTAAACACATGTAAGTTAGTTAGTCACTTCATCGAAAGATTATCCTCACTGCACGTTGGACACGTCCATAAGTGCTCTAGCCCCATCTTCAGTCAATCCCCCAGTGTGTGGCGACTGTTAACACCGGTTTACTATTCTTCTTTGGCTTGTAATGTTGTGAATTCCCAGGGAAATCCCAGAGAGTTCTCGATTGGGGGGACAAGGTCAGAGGACCAGTGAGACGAGGAAAGCGAGATAAGCAGGTCTTGAGTATTCTGTGGTGAGTGAATAGGGATAGGAGGAAAGTGTGAGACTTGAACGGAGGGTGTGAATCCAGAGAGGGTAGAAAGTCAGTTGAAGTTTGGACCCGGATGTGTGCGGTCAAATGCAAGATAACAACTGAGAAGAATGCAAACCGTCTGACCACGTGTATTTATTTGAGAGCAGAAATGAACAGTCTACTAACTGCAAGTTTCGATTGTGTACAAGTAAAAATGTTAGCTTGATCCAGATGTATGATCTGAAAAGTAATGGTAGAGAGAATCACCGTGTGAGAAAGTTGGCAATGTCATCAGGAATCAGCAAAGCAGAGCAACAATGTTGGAACAGCGAATAAAGATCAATAACTGAGCGTTCGTCACCTTGTGTATTCCTAGTAACTGTGTGTACCTAAAAATGTGACGAGTTAAAGCAAACCCCAAGTAGAGCCACACTGCAGGCTACCTGTATAGTGTTTGATGAAACCTCTTTTAACCTGAAGTTTTTGTAGTCTTTTTGGTGTTGCCGATTCAATGTCGTCTCCTGAATCATCTCCTCATCCTGCCTCCTTGAGAGCACTAAGAATGTCAGCCTGGTCCTTGCTTTCCCTGCCAGCAAGCCAATCGGCTCGTTCATTCTCTCTCACTTCAGACTATCTTTGTTCAAAATTGAAACTAATACATATGTAAGTGTGTTAGGAGACAACAATGGTGATTATTTTGAAATAGGTGGCTATTCTGCTTCAGAACCAAGATATGAGGACACAGATCATCTCACTAAAGCGGTACTAAGTTCATGAATAAGGAAAAAACAATAATTCAGCCATGATCAACCAGCTACTCAGAGGGGAAAGCTATCAGTAATTTTGTGGTCTACGTTTATCTGTGTCATATTTATCGCTAATAAGTGCTGTCCACCAAATAGCCCTGATAAGCGTTCTCGCAGCATTGACTTGATGACTGCTACTGATCACCTATCCAATCGGAAACTAACTCGGCTATTGGCAGACCATTAAGCCACCTGGGTACTGATGTAAAGATTAGGACAATTAATCTTGCTGGTCAAGTTAAGATCAAAATCTGCTACTGAAAATAAACAAAAATAATGCGCACAAAACTATGCCATTGATAAGTTACAAAAACCATATAGAATGTTAAAATGTCACAGACTGCAAATTTCCAATTTCAATTCCATTTAAGAAACAAATCAAAAACTCAACCATGCTCAACCTGCTGCTAGCTAGCGAAGGCGCCAACAGTCTCTGGCTATATTTGTAGTCTTGTTTATTAGCACCATTTTCATGGCTAGAGTTATGGTATTTGCACTGTCTCTGGGTTTAACTCGTTGAATCCCAAGGAACGCATCATACGTAATAGATTTCTACCTAGAGGCCCAGTGAACGCATCTTGTGCCGATTTTACGTCTTTCTTGACTACCCCTTGGGCCTGTGATGCTAAACCCCCTGGGACTCAGAGTTAATTCTTTCCTCCAAGTCAGACCGCTCATTTCCTATCCTGTTGTCAACTGTTTTCTTCTTCCACTTTAAATTCTGATGTTCCCTCCTTGGTTCCAGCCCCTTCTGATTTGGCCAGGCCTATTCTGTAGGATAGTGAGCTTTTCAACATAATGTCCTTTGGACCATCATTTATAGTTTTAAAATTTTGATTATATTACTTTACCAAAAAGTACTGAAAACAGTTTTTGGGTTTGGATAGATCATAAAATTGAAAATATTCTGTGTGAGACCATAGTGGTCTTGTAGTTGTCTTCATGAACCTTAGCTCTATTATAAAAAAAAAAAAAAGGAGACTGTCAAAGGAAGCTATTAGACTGGTCATAGCAATGGAGAAGATAAAGAGCACTGCAAGCTTATGTCACAACATCACACCACTACAGAAGACTGTTGCATAATATAAACTGTGAGAACCTAAATCTTTCTGAGTCACAGACCATTTCACAATCACTAAAGAATGAATACTGGAGACTCTGAACTCTAAATGAACTCTTAGAATATCATTACCATGGATCAAGAGCTGAAACAATGCTGATATTCTAAAACTGGGCCATTCAACTAAGTTTGTCAGGGATCAAAATGAGAATCATCAGGAGCCCAAGGCCTAGCACAGAAATAATAAAGATATGAATACAAAGCATTTTGTAGGAGATCAGTGGGCCACTTCCTAGCCAGATTTGGCCTGCGACCCCCCCCCCCCCCCCCCAACTAATTAGCCCTACTAAAATGTGAACTGAACACAAAGGAAAACTGGTTAAAAAAAAAACAGAATCATGTCTGAAAAACAAATGTTCTGCCCATACAAGACATTCCAGTAACTTTGGGGACATCAGTAATCACATGAAGGGAACCGCTGACCTTTTGTCCTCTAAAAGAGACAAGTATCAACTGGCACTAAGGTGGACAGAGGTCAATGGAGACATCTTGGACAGGACATGAATGAGCACATGACCAGGTCAGAAGAGGGGATTTTTACAGCAGAGGGATAGTCCATTCTGCCAGGGGATCTGCAAGAAACAATCTGTCAAAACGTCAAGCAAAGAAATACAAACAAGATATATTATGAGGTGTAAAACTAAATCGCAGTCATAAACAAAACTTAGCAATGAATACAAAACAGAAGACACTTGAACTGTGTACCTCAACCTGTGCTTCCTCAAACAAATGATCACATGAAGAAAACCATTAAAAAAAAAAAAAACACACACACACACAACAACAAAGGAATATTTTTCTGATGCTAGTCAGTTAGTTCCGACTTAATAGCGTTTAGCTTATTTTAAATTTTGTTTTATCGAAAGAAAACATTTCAGTGAATGTAGCACGTCCGCATTCTTACATTCTATCTTGAAAAACAATTCGGCTTCTAATAATTTCTTCTTCTATATTTAGAATGAATAATTCTGAACAAATTCACGTACCTTCTCAACCAAAGCTTGAATTTCTTCAGTAGCCTCTTTAGTCTCGGTAGTTCCTCCACACAGCATGTTGTCTGGTAATAAATGCGAGAGTAAGAACAAGAAGATGTGAACAGTTGTAGGTGCAGGTTCAACAATGAGGAAATCAAACCTGGTGGACGCTGAAATAGTAGCAGGATGCTTTCTTCTTTCCTGGGGATTACCTGCGTCACGTGACCTCCAGCGATCATGTGATTTTACTGCCACGTGACGATGACACAGATATTTATAGTTCAAGCGAGACAACCCTGACTGCTATAGAAAGTTAAATTAATATTGATTTGTCTCCCTTGCATTACAAAATATGGTGGACACCGTAGAAAAGTCTTTAAAAGTTGCAATTTAGAAAGACTGTTGGCACCATGTTTTCCGTTTTACAGCTAGGCTGTGATATGTGCGCCCTTCTGACAAAACGCCAGATATTAGTAAATCCTTAGTCGCTTTTTACAACAGACTTGTTAAGAAGCAGCGCGTCTTTTCACCCCCACCCTCAACCCATAAACAATTGAGATCATAGACTCACATGTGGAAGCTCAGAAGTAAATATACAGGCATTGATGGGTACACGTAGTGAGAAAAAAAAAGGGGGGGGGGTAGGGAGAGGGCTAAGTTAAACCGAAACACAGGCTCTTTTTTTTTTTTTAAACTAATTTTTAAAAAAAGAAAAAAAGACACGTTTTTTTTTTCTCCCTCTGATTGCAGTTTTTTTTAGTTCCACACAGTGACTGAAGGGTCAAATTCTGTTGAGGGTCGAACTTCAGCAAATCACAATCTCTTCCCTTCGTCAGCAAACGATTGCATGGACCTGTTGTGCCATTAATTGAAAGACGTGTGACTCCGTGCAACTTGGGGGCAGGTATATTCCGAAGGTGAAGGTTATGGGAAATTTCCAAGGAAATGGAATATTTATGGGGTTTGTGTGCTTAATGGTTTATTCCATCCCTGTCACTACCGGCGGTAGAAAAAGAAGTACAGATTACAATAGTGGTGAATAATAAAGTGACAGGTACTAGTTATAAATCCTAAACGAGATTTAGGTCCTTTTGTTTCAATTCACATCATTACGGGGAATCCGAGCGTTCTCAGGTGAAGTCAAATATTATAGGGTTGTTAAGGAGTAAAATGAGCACCGACTAAATCTAACCCTAACCCACCCTTACCCCACCCCCCCCCTTTCCCCCATGATATTGGATTGTCACAAGGAAGTCTCAGATTCTCGAATAGGTAAAAAAAAAAATTAGAAAAAAACATGCCCTTATCATGATTGGTCATTTCAACTTAGCTCACCCCAAACATGGGCAAACCCGGCGAAGTCCAGTATTATAGTGGTGCTAGGGTGGGCATATTTTAAATCGTAACATCCCTTTTAAAGCGTAACATCCCTATCATATTGGACTTTTCCTGGGATCCGGGGTCTCCGTGTTTGAGGTGAGCTAATATGAAAGTACCGATTACTCTTTCAGGATGCTTATAATATAGGTCCTACACCATCCGTATAGACCCTAGCTAGATGGGCAGACTTTGTTCGCTCGATAAAACAAACAACAAACGCACCTAATTTTTAACTAATGAGTATATAAATAAACATTTAAAAAAAAAATAGTATTGATATAAACACCTTAAAAATTGATAATACAGATGTAGATTTTTATATAAGAAAATACATCTGAAAAGAATAATTGTTAAGTTTCCATTGCAGGACGTTGAAGAACCAGCCCAAGCATATTTGGCGTGCTTGAGTGTGTGCGTGCATGCTTGCGCGCGCGCGTGTGTATGTGTGTAAATATTTATAATTTCAATAGAAAACTGTACGTTCTACAGCTGGCGTGGGGAAACAGATGCAAAGGGAGACCGAGAGGGAAAATACTGGACAGTTGGACATCATAGAATAGATGATCTTCTGTGTCAGAACTGACTGAAAGTACACGAGACAGGAGGTTGTGGGTGGGACATGACTTCAAACGTTACACGGCAACAGGAAGAAGTAAAGCCATAACTAAATAAAAGGTCGGTTCTCGATACCACTGTGGCGACCAATGCAAGGTAGTCTTCTGCTAAATGGCCCCCAGCTGACTGCACCTGGTACCCACTCAAGGTTGTATCGACCTGGAAGTCAAGGTCATTTTTGAAAAATATCTGGCTCTGTCAGGACCCGAATCCACGACCTTTCGATCCTTAGGCGAGCATGTAGCTGCCATCACCACGGCGACTGCCAAGCCACTGAGGCTGACAGTTATAAAAGACCAGGTGGGATTTTCAGGAAGACTTTTGAAAGTGCATGAAAAGTAGAGATTAGATTAGACTCGAACACACCCCCATTCGTCCATGGCAGCTGTGTACTCCCGAGTTGAAGATGGTTTGACTGTTATGGGGAAATTAGATTTTTTTTTTACGTAGGCTGTACGGAGTGTCATAAATCCATGTTGTCTGGCCGACTAAATTCAATATGTGACTCTTCAAGTCGCTTTTGTATCAAAATTTCCGATAGCACAACTGTCCCGCCGCCCCTCCTCTCTCTCTCTCTCTCTCTCTCTCTCTCTCTCTCTCTCTCTCTCTCTCTCTCTCTCTCTCTCTCTCTGGGCTGCTACGTAGATAGTTGACAACTCTCACTAGTAAAGCC